>CM038679.1:439906963-440249214 GCA_021605205.1 Aegilops longissima | reverse complement strand
CCGGCCGGGTCTTGTCGGTCTGGCGAAATCTTCTCCCGAGGCGAGGAGGAAAAAAAAGCTTCTCCCCGGGAAGAGGAAAAAGGAAGGCCGCCCCAACTAGGGAGGCGGAGGGTCAAAGGAAGAACCCTTCCTCGGACTTCTCCTGCGTCGGCGATGAGGTGGAGGATTGGCCTAAGGCCAAGCCTGGCAGATCGTAAGTGTCCAGATACCCATGGCTTTTATTATTGCGAGTGTTCTCTAATGTCGAACAATGTGCAGCCCCCAAAGGGGTTCGCCGACTCATCGGCGGGTCCCGGCTCGTCGGAAATGGAAATGCCCTTGGCCTCCCTCCCCCGCGCCGACACATGGTGGGGCCCCAAGGGGGCTTGGTCAAAGGAGGTGGCGCAGGAGGTGCCCAAAGGCAACCTCCGGACTCAGGCGTGGGGGCAAGACCCCGGGGGCTCAAGCCCGACCCTTGTCGGACTCCATCGGAACCTTGGTTCGAGTCCAAGCGGTCCCATAAAAAGGGTGGCGGGTTCCTCCGTCAATCATTACGGATACTTCTTGGGCGCTAAGCGGGTTCCTCGAGGAGCACCACACCGTTTGATCGGTGATCGGGCATTCATCCGAAAAGGGGCCAAATTCCAGCCTTCTAACGGGCTTTGAGGTAAGTTTAGAGTATGTAAAAATATTACGCCCATAGACGGTAGCCCACGATGCTTAGTTCGGTGTTGGAAAAAGCGGGACTAAGGATCTAAAACATATCTGTGGAGTCTAACATAAGTATGTCAATATGGGAATGCGAGGATCTTGTTGCTGACCTCTGCCCGCCTTGGCTGCGGAGGTCGATCACGTTAAAGCAAAGCCTCGGCGGTCCGAGCAGGCTCGGCCAAGCCAAAAAGCTCGAGGACAAGGAAATGCGTAGTGCCTTATTAAAGAAATACCATATAGAAGGTTTCGGTTGCTAAAGATACTTGAGGATAACATAGATGCTGAGGGGCCCGCGAGCGGTGGCGACCACGAAGGCGTTGTCGTGGCAGCTCAAAGCGGCTCTTGAAGGCGGCGAGAAGAAGGGGCGCAGCTGGCCAGAATGCGGCAAAACTCCAAGCTCACGTGGAAAAACACGAGGTTTGGGCGTGACTTCAGACTTCGAGGTAGGCTCGCCTCGGTTCTTGAGTGCCAAAAACTGCTAAATTGAGGCCAAAAAGCCCTCAGAAATTGAGTCGTTAAAGAAGATAGCGGCGGGTAAGGCATTCTTTACAAAGCAAGCATGTGAAGTGAATTACCTATTACTTGCAGGATTCGGAGCTCTCTAGGAGCATTCGCGATTTGCCCCATAGTGTGTGCGATGCCACATTCTACGGCGCCAGGAGGGGGGACGGACGGAAAAGGTGTTACGGTCTCGGTATCTGGGGCGAACATCGAGTGCCTACGGCGACCAGCTGAAGCCAGCGTTAAGCTCCACAAGGTCGCCGAACAGGCCATGAAGAGCCTTATAAGCGTGGCCATTGGAGCCATGCCGGGAGCTACGCCGGCTTGACGTTGGTGGGTGGATGCTGTCCGCAGTTGAAGTCATCAGCGCTCGTATGCATTGAAGGTGTCCGTCGGGCCCTTGCCCGTGCTAAAGTGCTGGGGCAAGCTGGATCGAAAAAGCTTGTGACAGACGGGCCACCGAGGCAAGGAGCATCATGCGCTGAAATGTACTATGAGGGCCTCGAAGAAGTGCCCGCCGAATAGCGGATTAGTGCTCAAGATGTAATTTTGAATAGCCTCGCATTTGTTATCCTATCTGCTGAAAACTTGTTCATATCGCTAAGCAATGCTTGTTAATTTAAATATTACCTTAAATGCGGCCGTTTATCAAATTTGAGAGATGGCAAATCGTTGGCTTCGACCCCATGCCACGAGTGCTGGGGTGTTAGGGATAAACTTGAGCACTCTTGTTCCCCATTCTTGGGTCCATCTGAGGCGCTCAACACAACGAACAAGGCAACCGGACTTATAATGCTTGAACACTCTCACTTAGCCATAGAATTCTATAATTTTAAATTTGGTGAAGCCTAGTATTGGAACCCGAGTTGAGCTATCACGCCTTGGCGGACAATTCCGGTTCCTCGCTCTAAGCGGCATAAGTCTTTAGGGAGGAAAACCTCTCGAACGACCGGCTCTCGCCTATCATGACAGTCAGTTTAGCTTTCTCCGAGGTGCTCGACCCAGCTCAGCGGGGCTGTCATGATGGTTCTCGATCTACCTTAGCGATATAGCGGGCGTAAGGTACCTAAACATGGGGAGCAGCAAACCCAACTATTGACACAAGTTCATATAATGCTATAAGTTGAGGTGCCGCACTTGTGAAAGTATTGGGACTTATCACACCATAATTTTGGGATACTTAAGCCCACGGTGTATTGGCCGGTACCAAAGTGTGCGGTTGCAACATGTAAGTGAAATGAACATATGTATAGATAAAGGAAGTAGAGCAATAATAAGCAAAAGCTATGTATTGTTTATTCAAAAGGTACTGCAATGAAAGCGAGCGATATAAATAGTGCGATAAGCAAGGATGGGACTATCTAACATGTCCCCTCGAGAAGTAAGCTGCGGGATGGTATGTAAAACAGGTATAATGCTGTAATAGAGACCACACAGAACACTCGAGTGAAACTACTGCTTCTGGCTGTTTGCATCGTGAGTTCGGATTCTAGTGCTTGGACAGGACTTGACGGAGTCCTAAAGTGAAAAAGGAAGAAAAAGGAAAAAGAATGACCGATCGGGGCCCACAGTGCGGTTGAGCCGCATTCCGGGCGTGCCGTGGTCGTGCCCTCTATATGGTATCTCCGGGCATAATTATGCAGCGTAATACTAAGCCTTAAATTCGCGAGGCTGGGGGTTGGGCGGTTGCTATGCATGCTTGATCGCGAGCGGTCTTGTTATGGTTACTCTCGGGCGGCGCTTGGCCGTGTGGGGCGGCTTAATGGCGGACTCGAGGTTGTGAGAGCTGCTTTGTACCTCTGCGCGAACCGCCGTGTGCTCCTCCGTTCAGAGGCGTTCGGTGTTTCCATTGGCCGTGATTACTCCTCGAGGGCTGGCATCTTGAGCTTGGGTATGCATAGTGCGGCACCGCATTGAACTTTACCGTCACGGTTCGTCAGAAATGATGCATGATAGCCGCTGCGGAATGGGGCGATGTAAGATTAACTCTTCGCGGAAGTTAACCAGGATCGAAGACCACTTGAGTGTAACCGAGCCGTACAACTGGCCTCTGGCGCCTTTAAAGGTCGTCTTTGTGAGTTTAATCCTTGAGGGTCTATGCCCATTTGCATGCTTGTATCGATAAAGCGGAGGTTTAGGCTCTTGCCGCGTCCATCGAGGACTACTGGTTAGGTGAAATCCGTGATAATTGGGTCAGAACCAATGCGTGAATCGCGTGACGGATGCTAGTGGGGTGGTCCCTTGATCGAAGGTGATCGGCAGGAAGACCATGGGTTGAAGTTGAGGCGGCGGCTCCATGCATATCGTCCCTTAGTGCGCTTCCACTCCCTTTTGGGTATATGGGTTGCGTATATCATGTTCACCGTCCGCACTTGCGTGGGAAAACCCTACATCATCTATTGTTACGTGGCGGGGCTCTTCCTCATCATCGCTATGCAGGCCTTGTCATTGAGTTGGCACATTAACTTGCACCTTGCTTGAACAATGATCCTGTTGGTGTGATTGGCGGAGTTTTAAAGGTGCCATGTATACGGCACAAGTGATCGAGTATTCGGTCCAAGTTGAGAGCCTGGTATTTCTTTTGAATGGCTTCTTCGGCTGACGGGTTTAGAGCCTCTGAATCTGGCATTGGCGGCCGTATCTTGATGTTATCTTGGATGTCTGGCGCTTGTTCTTATTGCGTAGCGACACGCCATTGTTGTTCTTGGTATCCGAACTATCGGGATGTTTGGCCAAGTTGTTGCCGAGCTAGCCAGCTATCCTCTCCCTGGCGGGTCATAGTGTTAATGAGGGCTGCCATGGATTTTGGCTTTTCCTATCCTAGGTGCCGGGCAAGCCCACTCGTCCCGGATGTTATGTTTGAAGCTGCAAGGCCTTTGCATCCGAACGTCAGCGATTTGATTTTTCTTTGTTGAACCGATGTCGAATGTATGGATGATTCTTCGGCTGCTGGATTATGTGGCTAAGGTCGCCGGCGTGCGGTGGTCGCACATATGGCCTGGAAGTTATCAAGGGATCGGCTTCGGTCCTCCCAACAACCAATTGATTCTGCGGCAGGCTGTTGAGCCAATGCCGAGCTGGTCCTTTAAGCGAGTGGGAGGTATTTGATGGCATATAGATCATCACCGGGGCCATGTGGATATGGAGGAATAATCCTCGATCCGGACGCGGGATCTGGGCCATCGTATGATTCGATGTTTCTGAGTTTGAAACCAGGATTTGATGATCCATTACTTCATCATGAAGCATAGAGGGTGTCGGCACCTGTATTGGGCTATATCACGGCGTAACTCATATGAGCTTTGTCTCGTATTCGGCCCGGAGGGTTTGTATCGGTGCAGCGGTAATCATCCCGTCGTTGGGCGCCCGCGATCCGTGATCGATCTTGTATATTTGCCTTGTCCTCCATATATCTACGCAAGTCGGGCGTTTTCACGTGCCTTGGTACTTTTGAGCAGCGTCGGGGTGTGGCAGTGGAGGCGAGAGCTTCTGCATCAGCGACCCGCAGGGTGGCGATCTGCTGCTAATATGCTTGTTGGCGACTTGGGTGCTTCCTCCTGATCAAAAACAGCGGCCTGCGTTTGGGAGTAACTTTTGGAGGGGCTTCGAGTTCATACTCTTGGTGCAAGGACTTGGTCCATCATCATTCGCGAGGTCTTAGTCGCTCTAAGGCATTGCGCTTTCTTGAGGCTTCTTGCCGTGGCTATAAGCCTGCGTTTGACGCTCACTGTTAAGGTAGGATCCTCGGGCACGACAAATTCGTCGTCGTCGAGGCTTGCCTCATCTTGGAGGGGCGGCGTAATTATCATCCTCGACCTCTCTTTACGCACGCCTGCGTAGATGCGGACACTTCTCCTCCTCCTGCTTTGAGTCCTGCTGGAGAGGTTGTCTTGTACTGTCGGGGTGTTATTATCTCCGTCTAGGAATCAGCGTTTTTCTGTGGCGGGATTTAAGGCGGCGCCCGGCGATGCTGTAGCTTGATTTACTTTGGAGGTCATCGCCGTTGTTCCATCGCCGTTCCCATCTTTTGGGATATCCGCCATGTATATAAATGCAGCGAGGTGGCCTTCATTGCCACATGGCGTGGGTCTTGGTAAATCTCGGCATCGTCGTCCATACCGTCGATGTCTTGGTCGAAGTCGAACATGTCGGTTAAATCATCGGCAGTGGCTACAAAGTGGGTGGTGGGTGGGCGTTGAATTTCTTCGTCGTCCGCATCCCAACCTTCCTTTAAATAGTCGGCCAGGGCTCTCCGGATAAAGAGAGACTTTAGTGAATTCAGGATGTCGCCAAAGGCGAGTCTTTGAAAGATGTCATGGCGATGAACTCCATGACGGCGTAATCGGTTGATTGAGAGGCGCGGAGGTTAGTCGGGAAGTCCGGCACCACAGGTCGAGGTCTTCCCAGAAGGACAGGGATGAGTTGGCTCAATCGCCTTAGAGATGGTAGCCCCGGCGGTGTCCAACCACCGTCCTCGGTCGGGAATCCGGCTCGGATTAAGGTCGGGCGAGGCGAAGTGCGGCCTCGAGGCACATTATTGCGAGCTAGATCATGCCCGCGAAGCGGTCACGACGCAGCTTGGCTGCGGCTTCGAATCCGTCGAAGATCAAGTCTCGCGGATATCGGCTGTATAGTTCAAACTTCAAATCTGACACGATGGCGGGGCGTAGCTTCGATCTGCTCGGATGGCCAGCCAATTGGCCCGATGCAAAGCGCTGAATCTGAAGATCTGTCCGGGAGAAAAGTCTCACCTGGACGTCGTTGTTGATGATCGAAGAGCCATGGACTATCGGTGTGACCAGAGAAACTCTCAATGAAAGCACCAATGTCGTTGTCAAAACCGGCGGATCTTGGTAGGGGTCCCGAGCTGTGCGTCTAGGCAGATGGTAACGGAGGCAAGGCTAATGTTTTACCCAGGTTGAGCCCTCTCGATGGAGGTAATACCCTACTCCTGCTTGATTAATATTGATGATGGGTAGTACAAGAGTAGATCTACCGAGATCAGGAGGCTAAACCTAGAAGCTAGCCCTACGGTATGATTGTTGTTTGTCCTCACTAAACCCTCCGGTTTATATAGACACGGATAGGTTAGGGTTACAGTCGGTTACAATGGTAGGAGATCTACATATCCGTATCGCCAAGCTTGCCTTCCACGCCAGGAATCCCATCGGACACGGGATGAAGTCTTCAATCTTGTATCTTCATAGTCTTGGAGTCCGTGGTGCGATAGTCCGGCTATCCAGGACACCCCCTAGGACTCCTCAGTTTGGCCTACTACATTGATCTTTCTTGCAATGGGAGAAGTGCTTAGCTTTGGGTTCAATATTGCCGTGTCCTTTCGGTGATAGTAGGGGCAGCAAGGCACATATGTATTGTTTCCATCGAGGATAACAAGATGGGGTTTATATCATATTGCATGTTTATCCTCTACATCTGTCATCTTGCAAAGCGTTACTCTGTTCTTATGAACTTAATTCTCTAGATGCATCTGGATGGCGGTCGATGTGTGGTAAATAGTAGTAGATGCAGGCGGAGTTCGGTCTACTTGTCTCGGATGTGATGCCTATATACATGATCATACCTAGATATTCTCATAACTATGCTCAATTACATCAATTGCTCAACATTAATTTGTTCACCCATATTAAATACTTATGCTCTTGAGAAAGCCACAAGTGAAACCTATGGCCCCACAGGTCTATTTTCCATCATATTAATCTTCCAACACTTAGTTATTTTTATTGCCTTTTATTTTTACTTTGCATCTTTATCATAAAAATACCAAAAATATTATCTTATCATATCTATCGGATCTCACTCCGTGGCGGATGCGAGGGTTGACAACCCTTATCGCGTTGGTTGCGAGCATTTATTGTTTGTGTAGGTGCGAGGACTCGTGCATGGCCTCTTGGATTGATACCTTGGTTCTCAAAAGTGAGGAAATACTTACACTACTTTGCTGCATCTTGCACCTCTTCAAGGGAAAACCAGCATAGTGCTCAAGAGGTAGCACCGTCCATAAGGACTCAGTGAGATTGTATCCATCAATGATTGGACCGAGCACCAAATTTGTTGAACCTCCATAGCCGGATATTGGTTGGTGGTCCCTATGATCGAGGTGATCGAACAAGCCGACCATGGGTTGAATTTTAGGCGGCGGGCTCTCTGGTAAGCGTCCTTAGTCTTGGCTTGCACTCCTTTTGGGGATATGTGTGACATATATCATATTCCTTTTTTTCACCTGGAGGAAATTTCTTGTCCCCTGCCGATGGGCGGGGCTCATCATCTTCCTCGCTTGGCGGCTTTCCCATTATGTTCTATTTAACACCCGCTTTGTTTAAAGACCCAACAATTTCTTTTGGAATGATTTGCGAGCTTGTCCGAATTGTGCCATGAATGTCAGCAAGGAATGGCGAGTATTTTGTCCAAATTAGATGGATCGTCCCTATTTCCCTTGAAGGGCTTCTTCCAGGCGGGTTTAGACCCTTTGAATCAGCGTTGGTATTGTATCTTGAGTTTCTTCATTGTTGTCCGGCAGCTTATGTTTGTTATGTGGCCTTCGTTGCCATCACGACTTGGAGGTGCAGTCGGCGTCTTGTTTCTCTATGAGGCTAACCAACTATCTTCTCCCGCCTGACGGGTCATAATGCGGTAGAGCTGCCATAGACTTGACTTTCCCTAACGAGTGTCAGGCGAGCCATTAAATCCTGAGGCTGTGTTTAAAAGCTTAAAGGCTTGGCGTCCGAGACGATCGGCGATTTGGTTCTTTAATTAGAACCAAGTCCGAGTTGTGTCTTGACTCTCGGTTCTTTGGACTATGTGACTAAGGTCATCGACGTCCGGTGGCTGGACATAAGTACCTTGGAAGTTGTCTCGAAAGGCATCCTCCAAATCTTCCCATCTGCCAATAGAGTTCTCTGGGAGGCTATTCAACCAGTGTCGTGATGGTCCCTTTAGCTTTAGGGGGAGGTATTTAATGGCGTGGAGATCGTCACCACGAGCCATGTGAATATGGAGAAGAAAATCTTCAATCCATACAGCGGGATCTGTCGTTCCGTCATATGCTTCAATGTTTACGGGTTTAAACCCTTCTGGAAACTGGTGCTGCATTACCTCATCGGTAAAGCACAAGGGGTGTGCGGCGCCTCAATATTAGGCAACATCACAAAGGAGTTCGGATGACATCCGTGTTCGGTTTTTAGCCCTAGTTTGGTTATGCTTATCCGCCAAGCTTGATGGTCGTCCTCTCATGTTGGACCACGTACCCTTGATCCATATATTGATCTAGACTAACCGGCTCTATTGTCCAGGTCCTGACGCAAGTTGTAGGTGTAGCCCGGAGCCGCTACCGCTTTGCCTCGACGGCGAGGTGGTGCGGGCTGATGTTCGGCATAAGCAGCCGAGTTGTCTCATCCACGTGGTGGTCGGTCTGGTTTGTCAGTGTGATTATATTTTGACGGTATTGGCTCAGGGCCTCGTCGTCGAATTGTGGCAGTAGCCGACACTTCAGATAACTCTTTGTTGGGCACTCGAGGCCGTATTCTTCGGCAGCTAGGACCTGGGTCCATCTGTCGTTGAGTGTATCCTGTTCAGCTTGAAGTTGTTGATGTTTCTTTTTAAGGCTCCTTGCGGTGGCAATTAGCTGTCGCTTGAAGCACTCTTGCTCGAGGGGTTCCTCTGGCACGATGACATCTTCGTTGCCGAGGCTGACATCCTCCTCGGAGACCGATAGATAGTTACTATCTTCCAAATCCTCATTCTCGACTGGTTTGTCGGGGTTAACTTGTCCCTCCTCCCATTCATCCTACTCAGATGCAGGCTCGATGGGGTCTTCGGGGTCTTCGGCGTCATCCGGAGTGTTGTTATCTCCGGTGCCGGTGTTGCTTTCCTTTTTGCGATGTGATTTTGATCGGGACCTGCCTGCCGTCATCGTCGTTTTTAGGTGTATCTACCATATACATGTCGTATGTAGAAGTGGCCGTCCAGCGCCCGGTGATAGGCGGATTTTGGCCTGGGTCGGCTCCGGCATCATCGTCCATACCATCGATGTCTTCGAAGGTGTAGTCGAGCTTGTCGGTTAAGTCCTCGACAGTGGCTACCAAGTGGGTGGTGGGTGGGACGCAAAATTCCCCGCTCTCGGCCCCTAGTTCGGTCTGAGCGTAGTTCATAGGTGATACTTCCGTAATGGCGAGATGCGCGTAAGTCCATAACCTCGTTTAGGGCGAAGGCTGAATGAAGCGAAGAACGCCTGTGGTGGGCGTGGTAACGCTATTTGGCCCGTGCTCAGCGGATGCAAACCTCGAGGATTGAGTTAGCGTCGAGTGAAGTCCGGCTTCCCGATGATAGGAGAGTCCGTTTGATTCGAGTTAAATATGCGCCTCTGGGTCTCCGGAAGGGAGCTCTGTTATAGGAGAGGTCGCGCTGGTTTCAAACTCCCGTCTTCGGACAGGGTGTTATACTCTGGGTCTAAGGCTAGGGCAGGGGTGATAGTTGATTCTTGAGCAGACCGATGGTGGATCGAGAGTTTCCTTCTTGTGGATGAGAGCAGGATCGGGGCCGATAACCCTTCGAAGATCAAGTCTCCTCGGATATAGCAATGTAATTCAGGCTTCCAAACCTGATCTGATGACCAGGGGCGTAGCTATCAATATGTTCAACCACGGTGAGGAGTCAGTTAGGGGTGTCAGGATAGCGGACTATGACCTTTGGCTGGACTCTGGACTATGAAGATACAAGATTGAAGACTTAGTCCGTGTCCGGATGGGACTTTCCTTGGCGTGGAAGGCAAGCTTGGCGATCTGGATATGTAGATCTCCTACCATTGTAACCGACTACTGTGTAACCCTAACCTATTGGTTGCCTATATAAAGCGGAGGTTTTTAGTCCGTAGGGCGAACAACAATCATACCATAGGCTAGCTTCTAGGGTTTAGCCCTCTCGATCTCGTGGTAGATCTCTTGTACTACCCATATCATCAATATTAATCAAGCGGGGAGTAGGGTTTTACCTCCATCGAGAGGGCCGAACACAGGTAAACAACGTTGTCCCTTGTCTCCTGTTACCATCCGCCTAGGCGCGCAGTTTGGACCCCCTACCCGAGATCCGCGGTTTGACACCGACATTGGTGCTTTCATTGAGAGTTCCTCTGTGTAAATCGCCGTCGGGAAGGATGCCTCATCCGTCTTTAAAAGGCGACACTTGTTGCTAAAAAGCTTTGGCTGTCGGCCAAACTCTCTCGGCTAAGCGGTTTTCTTATGACCGCTGTTAGACGCCAGCGCCGGCGATGACTTCGGGTCATCGAAAGCAATCTTCACGTTAACTTCGGGCTCGCCGAGCAGTTAGATCGATGGAGCTCTCTTCCTTAGCGAGCTCTTGGATGCGCATTGCCGCCTTAGAAGTAGCTCTGAGACTATGATCAGATTGGTCCTAAACCCGATCGAGAGAGATTAACTCTCCCAGGTTACCCACCACGTTCTTGTGGTGGAGAGAACAATCTGGCGACCCTTCTTCTATCTTAAGGACTAGCTACGTCCGGATTCCCAATCCCTCCATGCGGATTCCAGCGGAGGAAGGGCGTCCTCAAGCCACGAACCTAAAGTCGGGGCAGCGGGCTAGATTCATTGGACAACATCCAAGAATCCAAGCTTCCAAGTTCGGAGCTCCTTGGCATAAGTCTCAGATTGGTGCGGTTCGGTTTAATTCACCCACCCACCCAAACATAGCGACCTATCTCAAATTCGGCAAGAGCCCATGACAAGTACACCATTCTTGGGCGAGATTCCTCCTGGTTATGGGCAGGGATAAAGGACTGCCTGAGGGAAGGCGCAATCTCATTCTTCTGCAATAATTGCAGCGGACAACGGGATCCTCAACGCTATAAGTCGTTGTGACATTACACGCTTTGCGACTTGGCGTCCATAATCGAAAGTGCAATGATGGAAAGTGCGCTGAAAACCGAAGCAAGATTTTGGGACAATCCGGCCTTGAATACAACCCTAATCCGAAATAAAAAGGGTGCATCATCGCGAACACAGGGTTAAATACCAAAAGCAAAAACCCTCTATAGAGGCATGGAACCGTCTTTGGAGGGATGGCTCAATGGACCTTGTAAAATTCATAATCTGAGGCGCCACTCCAACTCATAGCCTTAGAGCATGTTGGATACTACACGGCGGTGGCAAAAGTGGCGAAGAGCTTCTAGCTCTAGAGCACCAACCCGGGGATACCGATGCGGTATTAACAGTCTTGAGACTTTGCATCAAATAATATCTGAAAGCGAACACTCCGTAGCCTCGCGAAGTCTACCAAGTAGCAACAATAAACCCATGGGTAACCAGGCTATTACCTTTAATGCCGTTGGCGAACCTAAATTCGAACAGCCCGAGCACCGGCCGCATTGGTCCTCGGTCCGATGAGTGGGCGGCTTTCGCCTTACCAAAGTACTCATGGGCGGTGGCAGCGGATTGAACCTCATTTGATGAAACCCTCCAAAAAATGAAGATAGGCTGGAGCCGCATTGGCGAAGCAGCACAACCTTTAGAGGAATAATCCCTAGTCGGGAAGCACGCTGTCTGAGGAAAAATCATCTTTGGATGTGGTGTTAAGCCGCCCGGATAATTACAGGTCCGAGGAGGTCACGTTCCAAGTGGCCCGTTCAGCGATGGATACCACGCTCTATTAGGGCAAGAAGCATTCACAATTTTTCAAGCTATACCCCATTATGGGTACATGAAGCTCAAAATGCCGGGCCCATGGAATCATCACTCTTGCTAGTGACCGGACATAGCACTCCGCGCCGAAAATAAGACAGCCGCCGCTGGCCTTGAGGCACTATCCAGAAGCCCTAGCGGCAGAGGAACTCACTGTATTGCTAGCTCCACGGTGAATAGGGACGATGTGATACTCGATAAAGAGATCCAAGTCCACCTCCTTCAAACCAGCGGACGAAATAGTCAAATTCCAAGTCCATCAACGGACCCTACAAAAGCGGCCTCCATCGCGGCACAATTAAATCCTGATGTACACGCTGCACTAAGAAAATTCCTCGTGAAAATTGGGACATTTTTGCACGGCACCCTTCAGACATGCCGGGAATCCCGCATGGCTGGCCGAGCACAGCCTAAACATCCTAAAAGGATTCAAGCAGATCAAGCAGGCTCTTGGCGTTTCTCGAACCCAGAGACGCATGGCCATGGGAGGAGCTAGCCAAACTATTGGAGCTGGATTCATCGGAGATATAAAACATCAGGGCTAGCTAGCAAACCTGGTGATGGTACCAAAGAAGGACAAATCCTGGCGCTATCGTCGATTTCAAGGACCTCAACAAGGCTTGCCTAAAGGATCCCTTCCTCCCCGCATCGATCAAATTATCGATGCTACCGCGAGACCACGATTCATTGTGTTTCCTCGGCGCATACTCGGCTACCACCAAATTAAGATGGCGAAGCTGACCAACATAGCGGCATTCATCCTCCATCTGGCCCATTCTGCTTCAACACAATGCCCTTCCGGCTCAAAAGCGCCCGGCGCAACATATCAGCGCATGATTCGGACATGTCTGGCAAACCAGATCGGCAAAAGCGGTGGAGGCATACGTAGGCGATGTAGTGCGTCAAAATCAAGCATGTCGAAACTCTAGTAGGCGACTTGAGGCTCACATTCGATAATCTCCGAACATATGACATTCAAGCTCAACCCGAGAAAAATGCATTTTTAAGTACCAGCCGGAAAGCTCTTGGGCTTCATTGTATCCGGTAGAGGAATTGAAGCAAACCCAGCCAAGATCGAGCTCTGTCACAATTGGATATCCCAAAGACCTCAAACAAATACAAAAATTGATTGGATCGCATGGCGGCTCTAAGCGCTTTATCTCCGTTTGGGAGAAAAGGCATTACCCTTTATCGCCTCCTCGGCGCGCAAGAACACTTGAGTGGGCCGGATGCACGCCTGGCGGACTCGAAGAAATAAAAGCCATATTGGCAACAAACCCGGTCTGGCAGCCCAACATGGGCGAACCAATGCTATTATACATCGCGGCAACTCATCAAGTTGTAAGCGCGGTGCTCGTTGTCGAGCGAAAGCAGAGCGGACACAAGTTCCCCTTCAAAACCAGTTTACTCGTGTCCCTTTGTCCTAACTCCATGCAAGTCACGGTACCCGCATTATCAAAAGATAAGCGTCTGCGGTGTTTATAGCATCCGGAAGCTGCGACACTACTTTCAGAGTGTTCGATAACGGTAGCCTCGAAGTACCTCTTAGCGACATTATAAACAACCCGCGGCCTGACGGGCGGATTGCATAAATGGGCCATTGAGCTCCTCCCGTTCGACATAACCTATAAGCCACGCGAGGCTATTAAGTACGCAAGTTTTGCCGACTTCGTTTGCGAATGGACGAAGCGAACTCCCTAAAGTACGACTATTCATTCAGATTCCAGCCGAGACCCTTGAAAGTTGGAACCTGGGGAGTGCTTGTGATTAAGCCCTCTACCTAGACATCCCCGTCGCCTCGATAAGATCTAAGCTATGAGAAGAACAACACAAGAGGCTCAAAGGTTTCTACATAGTCTCCAGATGCACCGTTGTGGTGCAATACCCTACTCTAGTTTGTGGTGTGGTGGATTCCCAATTGGGCGATGGTGATGAACAATATCAAAATGGCAGAACAGCCTCATGGTCTGTTCTTGGCGGCGATCAAGGAGCTGCCAGGGAGTTCAGTCACACTCTCTCTCTCGCTCTCTCTCTCTCTCTCTCTCTCTCTCTCTCTCTCTCTTTGGGAGGCAGCTCAAAGCTATTCGAGATCGGAGCTCGATCCCGGTACGTGATATTAGTGGCTAGTCCTATTTATGTCGAAGGCCTGGGCCTCTTCCCAAATAATGAAGGCGGGAAGAGGCGCCAACAATTAACCCATTTGAAGGGAACATCTGGTACACTTATCTGACTAAAGTTGGTCCTCTTTATGAAGGCTCGGGTGGTGGCCTTGACTTGGGCTCCTGATGACTTCCTTCCTGCACGTTGGGCTGGTCTTAGTCTTGTTTACTTGCCAGGAAAGGGCGCCTTTGCTTGATTCTCTCGCTGCGCTTGCTCCCTTTGCACCAAAGAGGAAAGGAGGACACTGGCGGGCTGGCGCCCGCTAGGCGCCCTTAGTGCGTCATGGCTTGCGTCATGGGCACCTCGTGAGGTACCCAGCCTTGATTTCTCCGCCTCCTCGCGAGAGCCAGCCTGATGAGGCTGTGCACGAGAAGCTCCACATAAATCCATGCGAGGCTTGGCTCGCTGGTCTTGAGCTTGTGTTGGTGAAGATGGGCGTGATGGGCCCCCAGCGATCCAGCCGGGCGGCAGGGAACTGAAGTCACAGGGACCCCCGTTCGAGCGCCGACAAATCGGCACATATTCCAATTGGATAATGCGCTTGACGGTCCAAAATGTTGGCTGGCACAGGGAGCTGGTTTCGTTACGACCTCCCCAGCAGGAATCTGGTTCAATCTTGTGGCGTGCAGGAGCAGGGGTCCCTAGACTTGCACACTGCGGCATGCGGCGTGGCTCGAAGGAGGCCTGCTGCGGCCCATCTTCATCAGCATAAGCTCAAGACCCTCGCGAGGCCAGGCAAGCCTCATGGGGTGGGCGACAAGGCTTCCTCGAGCCTGACCTCATCGGGCTGGCTCATGGGAGGCGGAGAGTTCAAGCGGGTACCTCGCGAGGTGCCCATGGCTATAACCATGAGCGACCAAGGAGGCGATCGAGGCGCCAGCCCTTGAGTGTCCTCCTTTCCTCTTTGGTGCAAAGGAGCAAGCGCGGCGAGAGCATCAAGCAAAGGCATCTGTTTCGGTGCAACAAGACCAAGACCAACTAACGGTGGAAGGAAGTCATCGTGGGACAAGCGGGCGTCATCACCCGAAACCTTTGGCCGAGGACCAACTTTGGTCGAGGATAAGTGTACCCTTGTTCCCTTCAAAATGGCCAATTGTTGGCGCCCTCCCGCTCAATATTTGGGAAGAGGCCGGGCCTTCGCCTATAAATGAGTAGCCACACCGAGCTAGAGGCATCAGGAAGAGGATCGAGATCCAGAACCCTCATCAAGAAACCCGATGGCTAGGCGACTAGACACCACCTAGCGGTTTATCACACCGCCAAGAAGCAGACCCTCATGAGGCTGTTTCTTCCTTATGTGTTCCTCATCAGCCCAGAGGTAATCCACCACACCACACTGCTGGAGTAGGGTATTACACCACAATGGTGGCTTTGAACCATTATAAATCTATGTCTCTTGCGTTGTTCCATTTAGTAGTTTTAGGTCCCAGCTATTCGGCCGAGTGCGAGGCGGTGGAAGGATTGGATCTCCTTGGCGCAACCCAGTGTTCGAACCTCAAGGGTGCAGGAACCGAAATCCGACATTTGGCGCACGGTAGAAGTGCGCCGGAATCCTATACTGCCACCTCGTGTTCAGTCGCATCATCATCACCATGTCCCGCGACCAAGCGGACAACCCAGAATCCTTAGGCGTGGCCCGCCCGCCTTGACTTTCCTTCGCCTCGGGTGACCCGTGCCGAGCCGCTCGCGGTCCGCTGAGTATTGTGGGCAGCGAGAGCGGCAGCCAGCCCGGCTCTCACGCTCACAGCGCCCGCGGTGATCAGCAGCAAGGGCCTCCAATCACGCGCCGCGACCATGTCACCATACACCCGCGGGAAGCGAGGCGAACTTCGAGGCGCGCTCACGGTGGCCGAAGCTCACTGCAGTCGCGAGCTCTTTGGAAGCGGCAGCGGCGTGCTTCTTTGAGCGAGTGGCCAGGCTCACAGGCCGCCGCCTCGAGGCTCACGCCTACGCACCAGCTTCCATCTCGGAGGCCTAAAGGCGGCCCTTGTGAGGCTCCATGCGTGCCCCGGGCTCAAAGCTACTCCAACACCGGCGAAGATGCCGAGCACCGGAGCCGTGGCGAGGTTGCCCCCGCCCCAGGCAGCAGCGAAGAAGGACTCGGCGTAACCCGGCCCGGTGGACCGCCACCACCACCACCACGGTGGGCGCATCAAGCGAGCCGCATGCAGCGCTGAGCACTCTGGCGTGGCCTTTGGGATAAGCGGCGCCATAAGAATCGTGCCCACGCGATGGACCAAGGGCACCCGCGAGAGAACAAAGGCTGGCTCCTTGGCAGAGATGGGGGATGAGGCGCGAAGCTGAGCTCTTCCGGGAGCCTGGGATTGTCCACAGGTCGGCGCCGGCGGCGATGATTATCGAGTACCGCTTCTTCCTCAAAACAAAGCATCACTAATAATCATGGATCGCAGGAGGTGCAGGTGCATGGCGGCGTGCGGCATGCCCGCTCCCGATCTCCTACCCCTCGGGAGGAGGCGGCGGGCTACGGGGAAGGGCGAGATCAACATCACCACCACGGCGTTGAACAAGGCGTTCTCAGGGGCGCTATGTGGTCTGCGGAGAAAGAAACGAAGGCCGCAGGAACTTCGAAGACTCCGGCCCGAGTCTTGTCGGTCTGACGAGAATCTTCTCCCCGGAGCGAGAGGAGGAAAAAGCTTCTCCAGTGAAGAGGAGAAAAGGAAGGCCGCCCCAACTAGGAGGCGGAGGTCAGAAGGAAGAACCCTTCCTCCGGACTTCTCCTGCGTCGGCGATGAGGTGGAAGTTGGCCTAAGGCCAAGCCCTGGCAGATAAATAAGTGTCCAGATACCCATGCTTTATTATTGCAGTGTTCTCTAATGTCGAACAATCGGTGCAGCCCCCCAAAGGCGAGTTCGCCGAACTCATCGGCCCAGGTCCACAGGCTCGTCGGAAATGGAGAATGCCGCTTAGCGCCTCTCGCCTCCAGCTGCAGACGACACATGGTGGGGCCCCAAGGGGCTTGGTCAAGAGGAGTGGCGCAGGAGGTGCCACAAGGCAACCTCCGGACTCCAGGCGTGGGGGCAAGACCCCGGGGTGTCAAGCCCGACCCTTGTCCGGACTCCATCGGAACCTTAGTTCGGTCAATAGCGGTCCCTTGAAGGTAAGGCGCCCGTGTCCTCCGTCAATGGAGTTACGGATAGCTTCTTGGGCGCTAGCGGCGGCTCCATCGGGAGGAGCACCACACCGTTGAATGGGTGATCCGGACGATTGATCCGGCGAAATTTGACAAACTTATGCCAGCCTTCTAACAGGCTTTGAGGTAAGTTTAGAGTATGTAAAAATATTACGCCCATAGACGGTAGCCCACGATGCTTAGTTCGGTGTTGGAAAAAGCGGGACTAAGGATCTAAAACATATCTGTGGAGTCTAACATAAGTATGTCAATATGGGAATGCGAGGATCTTGTTGCTGACCTCTGCCCGCCTTGGCTGCGGAGGTCGATCACGTTAAAGCAAAGCCTCGGCGGTCCGAGCAGGCTCGGCCAAGCCAAAAAGCTCGAGGACAAGGAAATGCGTAGTGCCTTATTAAAGAAATACCATATAGAAGGTTTCGGTTGCTAAAGATACTTGAGGATAACATAGATGCTGAGGGGCCCGCGAGCGGTGGCGACCACGAAGGCGTTGTCGTGGCAGCTCAAAGCGGCTCTTGAAGGCGGCGAGAAGAAGGGGCGCAGCTGGCCAGAATGCGGCAAAACTCCAAGCTCACGTGGAAAAACACGAGGTTTGGGCGTGACTTCAGACTTCGAGGTAGGCTCGCCTCGGTTCTTGAGTGCCAAAAACTGCTAAATTGAGGCCAAAAAGCCCTCAGAAATTGAGTCGTTAAAGAAGATAGCGGCGGGTAAGGCATTCTTTACAAAGCAAGCATGTGAAGTGAATTACCTATTACTTGCAGGATTCGGAGCTCTCTAGGAGCATTCGCGATTTGCCCCATAGTGTGTGCGATGCCACATTCTACGGCGCCAGGAGGGGGGACGGACGGAAAAGGTGTTACGGTCTCGGTATCTGGGGCGAACATCGAGTGCCTACGGCGACCAGCTGAAGCCAGCGTTAAGCTCCACAAGGTCGCCGAACAGGCCATGAAGAGCCTTATAAGCGTGGCCATTGGAGCCATGCCGGGAGCTACGCCGGCTTGACGTTGGTGGGTGGATGCTGTCCGCAGTTGAAGTCATCAGCGCTCGTATGCATTGAAGGTGTCCGTCGGGCCCTTGCCCGTGCTAAAGTGCTGGGGCAAGCTGGATCGAAAAAGCTTGTGACAGACGGGCCACCGAGGCAAGGAGCATCATGCGCTGAAATGTACTATGAGGGCCTCGAAGAAGTGCCCGCCGAATAGCGGATTAGTGCTCAAGATGTAATTTTGAATAGCCTCGCATTTGTTATCCTATCTGCTGAAAACTTGTTCATATCGCTAAGCAATGCTTGTTAATTTAAATATTACCTTAAATGCGGCCGTTTATCAAATTTGAGAGATGGCAAATCGTTGGCTTCGACCCCATGCCACGAGTGCTGGGGTGTTAGGGATAAACTTGAGCACTCTTGTTCCCCATTCTTGGGTCCATCTGAGGCGCTCAACACAACGAACAAGGCAACCGGACTTATAATGCTTGAACACTCTCACTTAGCCATAGAATTCTATAATTTTAAATTTGGTGAAGCCTAGTATTGGAACCCGAGTTGAGCTATCACGCCTTGGCGGACAATTCCGGTTCCTCGCTCTAAGCGGCATAAGTCTTTAGGGAGGAAAACCTCTCGAACGACCGGCTCTCGCCTATCATGACAGTCAGTTTAGCTTTCTCCGAGGTGCTCGACCCAGCTCAGCGGGGCTGTCATGATGGTTCTCGATCTACCTTAGCGATATAGCGGGCGTAAGGTACCTAAACATGGGGAGCAGCAAACCCAACTATTGACACAAGTTCATATAATGCTATAAGTTGAGGTGCCGCACTTGTGAAAGTATTGGGACTTATCACACCATAATTTTGGGATACTTAAGCCCACGGTGTATTGGCCGGTACCAAAGTGTGCGGTTGCAACATGTAAGTGAAATGAACATATGTATAGATAAAGGAAGTAGAGCAATAATAAGCAAAAGCTATGTATTGTTTATTCAAAAGGTACTGCAATGAAAGCGAGCGATATAAATAGTGCGATAAGCAAGGATGGGACTATCTAACATGTCCCCTCGAGAAGTAAGCTGCGGGATGGTATGTAAAACAGGTATAATGCTGTAATAGAGACCACACAGAACACTCGAGTGAAACTACTGCTTCTGGCTGTTTGCATCGTGAGTTCGGATTCTAGTGCTTGGACAGGACTTGACGGAGTCCTAAAGTGAAAAAGGAAGAAAAAGGAAAAAGAATGACCGATCGGGGCCCACAGTGCGGTTGAGCCGCATTCCGGGCGTGCCGTGGTCGTGCCCTCTATATGGTATCTCCGGGCATAATTATGCAGCGTAATACTAAGCCTTAAATTCGCGAGGCTGGGGGTTGGGCGGTTGCTATGCATGCTTGATCGCGAGCGGTCTTGTTATGGTTACTCTCGGGCGGCGCTTGGCCGTGTGGGGCGGCTTAATGGCGGACTCGAGGTTGTGAGAGCTGCTTTGTACCTCTGCGCGAACCGCCGTGTGCTCCTCCGTTCAGAGGCGTTCGGTGTTTCCATTGGCCGTGATTACTCCTCGAGGGCTGGCATCTTGAGCTTGGGTATGCATAGTGCGGCACCGCATTGAACTTTACCGTCACGGTTCGTCAGAAATGATGCATGATAGCCGCTGCGGAATGGGGCGATGTAAGATTAACTCTTCGCGGAAGTTAACCAGGATCGAAGACCACTTGAGTGTAACCGAGCCGTACAACTGGCCTCTGGCGCCTTTAAAGGTCGTCTTTGTGAGTTTAATCCTTGAGGGTCTATGCCCATTTGCATGCTTGTATCGATAAAGCGGAGGTTTAGGCTCTTGCCGCGTCCATCGAGGACTACTGGTTAGGTGAAATCCGTGATAATTGGGTCAGAACCAATGCGTGAATCGCGTGACGGATGCTAGTGGGGTGGTCCCTTGATCGAAGGTGATCGGCAGGAAGACCATGGGTTGAAGTTGAGGCGGCGGCTCCATGCATATCGTCCCTTAGTGCGCTTCCACTCCCTTTTGGGTATATGGGTTGCGTATATCATGTTCACCGTCCGCACTTGCGTGGGAAAACCCTACATCATCTATTGTTACGTGGCGGGGCTCTTCCTCATCATCGCTATGCAGGCCTTGTCATTGAGTTGGCACATTAACTTGCACCTTGCTTGAACAATGATCCTGTTGGTGTGATTGGCGGAGTTTTAAAGGTGCCATGTATACGGCACAAGTGATCGAGTATTCGGTCCAAGTTGAGAGCCTGGTATTTCTTTTGAATGGCTTCTTCGGCTGACGGGTTTAGAGCCTCTGAATCTGGCATTGGCGGCCGTATCTTGATGTTATCTTGGATGTCTGGCGCTTGTTCTTATTGCGTAGCGACACGCCATTGTTGTTCTTGGTATCCGAACTATCGGGATGTTTGGCCAAGTTGTTGCCGAGCTAGCCAGCTATCCTCTCCCTGGCGGGTCATAGTGTTAATGAGGGCTGCCATGGATTTTGGCTTTTCCTATCCTAGGTGCCGGGCAAGCCCACTCGTCCCGGATGTTATGTTTGAAGCTGCAAGGCCTTTGCATCCGAACGTCAGCGATTTGATTTTTCTTTGTTGAACCGATGTCGAATGTATGGATGATTCTTCGGCTGCTGGATTATGTGGCTAAGGTCGCCGGCGTGCGGTGGTCGCACATATGGCCTGGAAGTTATCAAGGGATCGGCTTCGGTCCTCCCAACAACCAATTGATTCTGCGGCAGGCTGTTGAGCCAATGCCGAGCTGGTCCTTTAAGCGAGTGGGAGGTATTTGATGGCATATAGATCATCACCGGGGCCATGTGGATATGGAGGAATAATCCTCGATCCGGACGCGGGATCTGGGCCATCGTATGATTCGATGTTTCTGAGTTTGAAACCAGGATTTGATGATCCATTACTTCATCATGAAGCATAGAGGGTGTCGGCACCTGTATTGGGCTATATCACGGCGTAACTCATATGAGCTTTGTCTCGTATTCGGCCCGGAGGGTTTGTATCGGTGCAGCGGTAATCATCCCGTCGTTGGGCGCCCGCGATCCGTGATCGATCTTGTATATTTGCCTTGTCCTCCATATATCTACGCAAGTCGGGCGTTTTCACGTGCCTTGGTACTTTTGAGCAGCGTCGGGGTGTGGCAGTGGAGGCGAGAGCTTCTGCATCAGCGACCCGCAGGGTGGCGATCTGCTGCTAATATGCTTGTTGGCGACTTGGGTGCTTCCTCCTGATCAAAAACAGCGGCCTGCGTTTGGGAGTAACTTTTGGAGGGGCTTCGAGTTCATACTCTTGGTGCAAGGACTTGGTCCATCATCATTCGCGAGGTCTTAGTCGCTCTAAGGCATTGCGCTTTCTTGAGGCTTCTTGCCGTGGCTATAAGCCTGCGTTTGACGCTCACTGTTAAGGTAGGATCCTCGGGCACGACAAATTCGTCGTCGTCGAGGCTTGCCTCATCTTGGAGGGGCGGCGTAATTATCATCCTCGACCTCTCTTTACGCACGCCTGCGTAGATGCGGACACTTCTCCTCCTCCTGCTTTGAGTCCTGCTGGAGAGGTTGTCTTGTACTGTCGGGGTGTTATTATCTCCGTCTAGGAATCAGCGTTTTTCTGTGGCGGGATTTAAGGCGGCGCCCGGCGATGCTGTAGCTTGATTTACTTTGGAGGTCATCGCCGTTGTTCCATCGCCGTTCCCATCTTTTGGGATATCCGCCATGTATATAAATGCAGCGAGGTGGCCTTCATTGCCACATGGCGTGGGTCTTGGTAAATCTCGGCATCGTCGTCCATACCGTCGATGTCTTGGTCGAAGTCGAACATGTCGGTTAAATCATCGGCAGTGGCGTCTTGGTGGATCTGGGCACATCCACCCTCGGCTGATCCTGCCCGCGGGCACCCGAGAACTCCGATGGTGGTCCGTGTGGAGCTTACGGATCCCAGTGGCTGGTGCTTTGGAGAAGATGGGCCTTGAATCTGGCTTGACCAGCAGTGGCTGGCAAACGATGCATGCGCTCTCTTGAGGAGTTCTGGGCATCAGCTGGCTCCCTTCGTCGATGCTACGCTTCCGATGTGGTAGCCTCACTCGAGCCCGTGGTCTGGCGGCGGGATCTGGCGGCAGTCCTCCGATCCTTGGTTGGGGGCGGCGTGGCGAGAGGAGGCGCCCAGCGCCTTGTTCGCCAGCGAGATTGGGAGGCGGTAGTGGGGCCCATGCACTGTCTTCAATGAGGGGCGGGCCCGTGCCGTGGAGGCTCGGGAGGACACGGTGGGCGTGTCCTCTTCGACTCAGCGAAGAGGTGGAGGAAAGAGAGCCGGGAGAGGGGGTTGATTGAGGGAGTCAAGGGCTCCCCCCTTGGCGCAGGCCCGCACTCTCCGCCTCCCAGGTGGCGGCAGCGAGGATGAGGATGAGCGGGGAGGCGAAGCCTGCCTGGTCTCGAGGAGGGACGGGCTGGGCTGGTCCCATGAGTCCGCCCGGCCCAGGCGACCAGCGAGCCAGCGCCCTCCTGCTCCGGGCCCTTGAAGCCCGATCCTGCAGCCGGCTCTCGGGGTTCAAGTATGGCGGAGGTTGCTCAAGCTCATGACGATGACCGAGTAAGTGCTTGATTCTTGTTCTATTCCTTGCTTTGTCATTTGAGGCTTGATGTCTGTATCTCTTGGCTGAGGCTGGCGCTGCGGAGAAGAAATTGAAGGGGCTCCGAGGCCCCATCCGTGCGGTGCCTCTGCCTAAGAAAGAAGGAGATCGTGACGCCTGAGCCTCTCACCTTGGCGTCCTCGCGAGGCAGGCTGAGCCAAGGCTGAGCTCAGCCCCCCCCTTGACCCGAGGCGACTCCGGTGCCCTTGCATGCTGCTGCCTCCCTTTGTTGTCGTGGCGCGCCGCTGGTTCCGCCTCGAGGCGTAGTGGTCACACAGCCGTCTTCTCCTCCTCTCCACCGGCTGCTCCTCGAATGCTGCTGGATCGCACCGTTGCGGACTGGACCGCTGCGGCAGGATCTTCTGAGTGCCGACACCCGTCGATAGGCTGGGCGTTTGGAGCTAGCTTGGCTGGATTCGCTCCGATGCTTGATTCGGCGGCGCTGGTCGAGCCTCGATGGCTTCGGACGAGGAGAAGCAGGTTGTCCGTGGGCGGTGCCCGTGATGCTGCCACAGGGGAGGCAGCTAGCATCAGGTATTGTGTGAGGCAGCGGAGAAGCGGTGAAGGGCTGCAGAACCAGCTTGCGAGGCCGCCTCCTCCAGAACAGGAGGAAAGCATGAAGGCTCGCGGTGACCGTCAGGACGAGGAGGCCAGGCTCAAGCCCAGCCTTGACCGCTGGTGTTGGAGCAGGAGGCTGGAGGCGAGGAAGGTGAGCGCTGGGGCGACAAAGCGCGGGTTCTTCGCGGAAGATCGTGGCCTTCATGGATATGGAGGTGAAGGCTCGCTCTTTCTTTGAAGGCGTTTTCTGACAGTGACTTTGGAGAGTCCGTGGCGGCGGCAGAGATGGTCCCGCCAAGCTGCTTCCCTTCTGGTTCGCGCTCTTGAAGATGTCTCCTTGGCCTTGGCCCCATGGCGGGCAGGCGCGTCTTGTCTTCTGCGGCGGCGGATCCTCACCCATCTACCTTAGCGATCCAGCGTCGACACTGGACAACTTCTTGGAGCGACAGCGGCGAGCATGCGGCTGCCGCTGCCGAGGCTGTGAAGGGTCGCGGAGAGCTATTGGGGAAGTTCGGGCCTTGACGCCAAGCCGAGCGGTAGCCCGGCCTGCTGCTCCGGCGAACCCACTCCTTGCTGCTCCACCGCCGACAAGTGACTCCGTTGTGGCTCTGTCTGCCTTTAATTCCTGCACATGTATCATGCCTCGGGGCGTTTAAACTGCATTTGGTATTGCGATAACAGTGTGGACTGTAATATTTGCTTTTGAATTCCTTGAATTTTGCGCTTCCTACTTGCTTATGTTCTCGCCCGGCGAGCCATTGCCCTTGCTCTCGGTCGCCGTTAGCCCGACCGGAAACCAGGGGCGGGACCAAGAGTGAGGGCTACGTGACAAGTTAGGCTCTGAGTCACGATGCTCGGGAGTCCCCCTTAGCGCCACGAACAGCAAGTAGGGAGGTGAGGCAGGCGGATCCACCGTTCTCGTCTGCGAGCCCGGCCGCGCATACCTCAAATGTCGTTAGCCTTTGGAACTAAGGGGTGAGGGCTACGTGACCAGTTAGGCTCTGAGTCGCGATGCTCAGGGAGTCCCCTTGCCAGCTCAAGCGGCATTAGTGCCTTGGCTCCGCTCGGGGAGTGGCGTCACGACGAACCAGGCCAGGGGGGCTGGCTGGAGTGGCGTCGTCTGGCGTGACCAGGCGGGCCCCGTGTCCAGCCCTCATGGCGCTCGAGGCGTTGCGATGAGTCCCGGACCAGGCTCTGGGCTCCACGAGGTTGATCGACCGGAGGCCACCCTCGGTTGTTTATCACCGGTAGCGGAGCATAAGCGCTTCCGCATGCCTACGGGCATAGCCGCTCCTCGGCGGTGTCGTCCGACCGGTCACGAGCATGGTGCTTCAACGGCATGTGGGAGGGCTCCCCTCGGGAGGAGCCCGGGCGTGTCTGACCCCCCTAACACGTGGCTGTACGGTAGGGATGGCGAGGTGTGTCTGGGCACCCGTGAGCTATGGCGGGACTCACGGGGCCCTACCTCAAAGGCGGGTTGCGCTGGCTCTGAGCCTTATCTTGAGTGTGTTCTTGCAAATTTGGCGGATGCGGTGCTCTCGTCTTGAGTCCGGCTCTCGGGCTGGTCTCGGCCGTCGGTGACAAGCACTGGTCGTGATGCCATGGACAAGACCGGTGAGGCTGGAGGCGGTAGGAGCCTGAGTCGCGATGCTCGGGCACCCCCCCTTTCTTAGCATGGCTGAGTTGAATCTGATAACTCGTCCTCGGGTCCCGGCTCTGGGCTGGTCTCGGCCGTCGTTGGCAAGCGGTCGCGATGCCATGGGCCGAGACGGTGAGGACGGGAGAGTCGGTGAAGCCACTGAGGTCGCGATGCTCGAGGCACCCCCTTTAGCGCATAAGCTGGGTTAGATGATGAAACTCGTCCTTGGGTCCCGGCTCTCGGGCTGGTCTCGGCCGTCGTTGGCAAGCCGGTCGCGATGCCATGGACAAGACCCGGTGAGGGCGGAGATCCGGTAGGAGCCACAGTCGCGATGCTCGGGCACCCCCTTTAGCAGCATGGCTAGGTTAGATGATGAAACTCGTCCTCGGGTCGGCTCTCGGGCTGGTCTCGGCAGTCAGCGGCAAGCCAGTCCGCGATGCCATGGACAAGACCGGAGGTGAGGGCGGAGAGCGGTGGGAGCCACGAGTCGCGATGCTCGGGCACCCCTTTAACGTGCAGATTCCGTCACCCGGAAAAGGCACCAAATAACAAGCATGGTGGAATGAGATCATAATCCTAAGGAAAACGCAAGAAGGATACATGCCGTTGGGACAGGCCCGAGCGGCTTGGGGATGATGATGCCGGGCGCTAACGAGGATAGGCTAATGACATGAAATAAAAGCGATACATGCGCGAGGATGGACCTGTGACACTGGGAATAATCTGACCTGAAGGTGCTCCAGCCGAAAATAAAACTTAAAGATGTCACTGGTGATGTTGGGGACGAAGGGGTGTTGGTGTAGCAGACTCGGTGGGCTGCGGGGCCGATCCTCACAAGCCCCAGGCCCGGAGGCCTCGGGAGGATCGAGAGGTCTGGCGGCTCCTCGGGGCCATCTCCATCTCCGCCAGGGCATGGCGTGCCTGACCTCTCGAGCCTCGGGATGGCCCTCATGAGATCTTGGTGCTTGGACAACCGCGTTTGGCAGGCCGTGAGGCATGCGCGCCGTAACTGTGTGGCGGGCCCTCATAGCGTCCCACTCGCGAGGGCAGGCGCTCTTGAGATGCGGCTCGGTTGAGCCTGGTATGTCGATCTGAGCCGCGCAACCCACCATCCTCGCGCTGGATGGGGGGCCACAGTGAGTGGCGGCTGCCCCTCATGACCCTTGACTCCTGTAACTCTGAATGGCCTTCTTGTGAACTCCACGAGGTTTAGCCCCCTTGCCTTGCTCCTTGCGGGAAGCGTGCTTGGCTGCGCCTCCATGTGGTGCCCAAGCGCCTCCCTCGTGACCTTGGCGAGGGCGGCCCCTGAGGGAGAGCCCCAAGCACGGGCTGAGGAGGCGTCGGTGGCGCTTTCCTATCACGATGGAAGGCTCCCCCCCGGCCAGTGCGGGCCACAGAGACCTGCCTCTTGAGGCCAGGCGGTCGATGTCCTCTTCTTCTTGGGTGCGGCCTCGGGAGGCCTCCTGCTGCTTGTGGTGCAGGTCTTCTAGCGTGCGGCTGAAAGGCTCGCTCGGGGAGCACTGCTGCGTCTCTCTCTTCACTGGGGCACCATGATGACCCGCGCTTCACTGGCATCTTGAGGATGTTGTAGCCGTGGTGGGTTGCGGCCATGAATTTGGCCAGCGCGGATACGAGGATGGCGTTATGCGGCAAGCGAATGTGGGCTGACGTCGAAGTCGATGAGCTCGGTCGCGGTGGTTGTCGCGAGCCCGAAGGTGGCAGGAAGGCGGACCTGCCCGATCGGGACCGTGGAGCCGTGGTGACTCGGAGAAAGGCTTGGTTGGCTGAAGGTGGTATGGTACTTGAAGATTGTTGAATGTTTCCAGCGACAAGGCGTTGAGTCTGCCCGCCATCGAAGAGGTCTTGGTGACCAGCCGTTCGCGATGATTGGGGAACAAAGCATCGGAGAACTCCGGTGTGGGCGCGCGCGAGGCTGATCCGCTGAGCTGAACATGATGGCGCCGCCCGACCACACGAGAGGCGTGGCCTCGAGCTGGGGAGGACTGCATTCGCCAGCGGGCGAACTGGCTTGAAGATCTTGTTGAGAGGCTGGGGCTTGAGCTCCGCCCGGGATCGCGATGATCGCCGCAGTTCTGGGAGCCCCAGACCCCTCGATCTGATGGCGGTCCTCATTTCTCCTTGGCGGCGGTGGTAGTGGAGGGAGGCCTGCGTTCCCTGCAGGCGATCCTCGCGAGGCTGATCCTCGGCCTCCCTCGCGGCGGAGTCTTGCCAGCGGTCCTCGCGATGTTGGTCGCGCCACCCTTGGCGGCGGGCGCGTGTCTTCCCAGCGTCTGCATTCCTTCCTCCTCCTCGGCCGTAGCCCGGTCGCTGCGCTCGGGCGTCTGCCGACCCTTCCTTCGCGCCGCGGCCCGGAGCTCTTGGCATTCATTGGTGTTGTGGGTGTGGAGGTCGTGGTACCTTGATACCGACCGCCCTTGGAGGACTCGGGCTGATCTACGCCTCGCTTGGTGTCGGTTACGGCGCGATACGGAAGCCCCTTGCGCTTCCGTCCTTGGCCTTGGACTTCTTTTCTTGGGATCCATGACAAGCAGCTCGAGGAGGAGGCGTCCTCCTCAGACCTGGCGCGCTTAGTCGCCAAGTTGAACAGCTCCAGGAGGTGCACGGTCTTCATGCATCGCAGCTCCTCCTTCATCTTGGCGTCGCGCGCGCCGTCGGAGAAAGCGAAGATGATGGCCTCCTCCGTTACCACAGGGATCTTGAGGCGTGCGTTGTTGAAGCTGGATGTACTTTTGCAGGGTTTCCCCGGCAGCTGTGATTTGGCGCATGTCGCTCACGGCGGGTGGCGATCGCGAGTACCACGGAAGTTGGCGATGAAGCAGGTGCGCATCTCGGCGAGGAAGAGATCGTGCACAGGACCGGATCGAGGCAGTGCGGGCTCCGTCCTTGGCGCCATGGGAAACCAGTTCGCCATGACCTTTTCATCCCGTTGGCAGCCTCGATGCCCAGCTCATAGAGCTGGAGGAACTCCGTGGGTCAGTTGTGCCATCGTAGTGAGTGAGGAGGTCGGCTTGAACTTGGCGGGCCCGCTGACGCTGCGCGGCTTCGGAAGTGGCGCGGCAGCCCGCGTGGCAGCAGGCGCCTCGGACGGCGAAGCTTGGTCTGCGGGCCTCCTTGCGCCTTGGCTGGGGGCAGCGAGGTCTGACGTCTTTGGAGGCGAGGCGCTTCGGGCAGCTTCTTGTGGGCGAGAACTTCTTGACAGCTCTACTCTTGCAGCGTCGGCGCTTGGCGGAAGCGGGTTCCGCCCGAGGGCGCGCCTTGGGGCGGCGCCTTCTTGAGAGGCGGCTGAGGCGCCCAGAGCTTCATCACCAGCGAGGGCGAGTGCGGTGCAGCAGGCGGACGGTGCGGGCGCCTCCTGCAGCGAGCGAGCTTCGGCGACTTCGGTGAAACCATTCTTCGTAAACGTCGTCGGCGAAGCGGTAGCGCAGGAGCTCGTTTGCGCGATGAAGTGCAGCCCGGGCCTCCATGGCAGCGAGTAGCGTGACGAAAAACCAGCCGAGGTGGCGAAAGCGTGGCGGTGCGGCCGTCCGCCTCATGGTGGTCTTTGGGATGATGCTTGCTGCTCGTTCCCCGCCGGGCGGTGGCGGCGTTAATGATGAGTGACGAGGGGCAGCGAGCGCCGCCGGCAGGAGCTGTCTGGCGACATAGGAGGCGGCGGCTCGGTGCTCGGCAGCGGGCCCGGCAGGCGTCGAACATGGTTGCGGTGGTCGGGAAGAACGAGGCGGCGAAAGGCAATTCGGCGCACCCTACAGCGGCGCCAAATGTGGATTTCAGGTTCGGCAGACCCTTGAGGTTCGAACACTGAGGTGCGGCGGAGATCCAACCCTCCACCGTCTCGCACCTCGCTGAATCGCTGGGACCTAAACTACTAAATGGAACAGCACAAGAGACCACGAGATTTATCTTGGTTGAGGCCACCAATGTGGTGTAATACCCTACTCCGGTGTGTGGTGTGGTGGATTGCCTCTTGGGCTGATGAGGAACAATACAAGGAAGAACAGCCTCGCGAGGCTTTGTTCTTGGCGGGTCTGATGAACTGCTAGGTGGTTTTAGTTGCTCTAGCTTCTGGTTTCTTGATGAGGTTCGGATCTGGGATCTCCCTACCACAGGGGTGGCTACTCCTATTTATATCACGAAGGCCTGGGCCTCTTCCCAAATATTAGCGGGAAGGCGCCAACAATTAGCCATTTGAAGGGAACAATGGGTACACTTATCACGACTAAAGTTGGTCCTCGCTTTGCCAAAGGCTCACAGTGATGGCCTTTGCTTGGGCTCCACGATGACTCCTTCCAGCCGTTGGGCTGGTCTTGGTCTTGTTGCACGAAGCGGATGCCTTTGCTTGATGCTCTCGCTGCGCTTGCTCCTTTGCACCAAAGAGGAAAGGAGGACACTACGCGGGCTGGCGCCCGTGGCGCCCTTGGTGCGTCATGGCTTGCGTCATGGGCACCTCGCGAGGTACCCTGCCTTGAACTCTCCGCCTCCTCATGAGCCAGCTGACAAGGCCGTGCACGAGAAGCTCCTTGTCGTCCGCCCAGCAATCTGGCCCCTCGAGGTCTTGAGCTTCTTGTTGATGAAGATGGGGCGTCTTTGGGCCTCCTCAGAGCCACGCCCATGAGGCATGAGCGAGCAAGTCAGGGACCCCGTTCCCGGAAGCGCCGACGATTTCTTCCCTTTTCCTTCCTCGCCGGGGCCATGGCGGCAGGAAGGAGATAGAAGGTTTGAGATCGAGTGGATGCAAGAGCTGGAGTTCGAGGAAGGAAGGGCAGGCAGCGCTCAAGCGGCGAAGGAGGAGCGGATGTGTGCAAGCAGCGTGTCCGCCTAGCAAGGCCGCGAAATAAGGAGGCGTGGGGGCGGTGCGCCCACGTCCAATCAACCGCCACTTGGCGCCCAAACCCATGAGCTGTTAGAACTGCGACGCTTCGCTTTGCCGTTCGCCTCTCGCTCGGCCAAGTTGAGCGCGCCGTGGGCCGAGACTCTGTCGGTTTTTAGGGCAGGGGTCCCCGGACTTGCACTGCGGCTGCGGCGTGGCTCGAAGGAGGCCCGGCCCGGCCCATCTTCATCAGCGGAGCTCAAGACCCTCGCGAGGGCCAAGCTTCCGCAGGCGAGCGACAAGGAGCTTCCTCGAGCACGGCCTCGTCGGGCTGGCTCATGAGAGGCGGAGACTTCAAGGCAGGGTACCTCGCGAGGTGCCCATGGCGCAAGCCATGACGACCAAAGGCGCCCGGTCGGGCGCCAGCCAGCGTGGCGTCCTCCTTTCCTCTTTGGTGCAAAGGGAGCAAGCGCGGCGCGAGCATCAAGCAAAGGCATCTGTTTGATTGCAACAAGACCAAGACCAATAGCAGTGGAAGGAGTCATCGTGGGGCCCAAGCAGGCGTCATCACGAGCCTTTGGCGGCGAGGACCAACTTTAGTCGGGATAAGTGTACCCGCTGTTCCCCTTCAAAATGGCCAATTGTTGGCGCCCTTCCCGCTCAATATTTGGGAAGAGGCCCAGGGCCTTCGCATATAAATAGGAGTAGCCACAACCAGAGCTAGAGGCATCTGGAAGAGGGATCGAGATCCGAACCCTCATCAAGAAACCAGTAGCTAGAGTGACTAAACACCACCTAGCAGTTCATTACACCCGCCAAGAACAGACCCTCGCGAGGCTGTTCTTCCTTGTATTGTTCCTCATCAGCCCAAGAGGCAATCCACCACACCACACCTTTGGGTAGGGTATTACACCACAATGGTGGCCTGAACCATATAAATCTCTGTCTCTTGCGCTGTTCCATTTAGTAGTTTAGGTCCCAGCAATTCGGCGAGGTGCGAGGCAGTGGAAGGTTGGATCTCCGCGCACCGATGTTCGAACCTCAAGGGTCTGCGGAACCGAAATCCGACAAATCGTACTCGAGATAATGTATCACGGACTCCAACAACGCGGCGAATCTGAGGCCCTTCTACATGGTCTCGGGATGGCAGTCTCCATGGGCATTCAGCGCCTAGAGGTGCGTGGGGATTGAACCTCGCGATATCACAAATAAATGGAGACTTTGATGCCAAGGATCCGAAAATGGCAGCCTATCGCAATGCCGTCCTAAAAATGTCAGCTTTCGGTTTGAGGGGCTCGAATTTCATCATATAGCCGGGACAACAACCGAAGCAGCGGGCGTGTTGGCAGCAGGCGTGTTAGCGCGCGCAGCGCATAAAGCGCGATGCTGTCCCCCCTACATCTTCCTAGAGAGGCTGTTCAAGCCATCCGTATTATGGGAGGAGAGTCCGGAAATAACAACCGGACCCAACCGCCTTGCCCACACGAACATTCGACCACGGTTGGTGGTTCTACCAGCGAAATAACATCCTCAGCCCATGTAATAATGGCAGTCATTGCCCGTGGACAGAACCATTCCTAGCCAACCTAACCAGGCGGGAACTCCCGAGGACCAAAGCGAGGCCCGCTGCATAGTGCGGCGATCTAAAAGCCTACAAAGTCCATGAGGAGAGCTTTATAAGAAAAGCACTGGAGTCCTTCAAAGGTGTATCTCCAAAGAGGAAGGCGGAATCTTCGGCTGAAATACATGCGGACTCGGCGGGCACCACGCCGCAGCCGGGCCCTTGTAGGCAAGGCCTTCCGTACAGGATTTTATTGGCCGACGGCCGGGCAGATCTCAGGACTTAGTCCAACAATGCGTCGGATGCCAGCTCTTTGCTAATCAAAGCCACATGCCACCCACCGTCCTCAAAACTATACCCATCACCTGGCCCTTCGCGGTCTGGGGGCTTAACATGGTCGGACCCCTTAAAGGGAACCCACAAGAAAAATACCTCTGGTCATGGTGGATAAATTCACCAAATGGATAGAGGCCAAGCCTGTCAAGGCGGTCGAATCCGGACGGTGATAGACTTCATATCGGGTCGTACACGTTACGGTGTCCCCACAGCATCATCAGCGATAGCAGCACGAACTTTACGGCCGACGAGGTCAAACTCTGGTGCAAAAACATGGGCATTAAGCTCGACTACGCTTCAGTCTATCACCCTCAAACTAACGGTCAAGTTGAGCGAGCAAATGGTCTAATTATGGCGGCATCAAACCCAGATTAGTGCGGTCCCTCAAGGAATCTAACACGCCTTTGGGTAGAGGAGCTCGACTCCGTACTACGGGGCTGCGAACCACTGCGAATCGCACGATCAGTTCACACCATTCTTTATGGTATCTGGCGCGAGAGGCAGTTCGCCTGCGACATAATTCATGACTCAGCTCTCGTGCGCATATGCGAAGAAAAAGAAGCCGAGCTCGATCGGCAGGACATTTGGCGCCTTGGAGGAGGGGCGTGGCGTAGCAAAAGCCCGTTCCGCATTCTATCAACAGCGAGCTCGAAGATATCAAAGCGAGATACGGGCCAAAACTTACAATGTTGGCGAGCTAGTTCTACACCTGCGGACAAGAAAAAGGACAAACTAAAGCCCAAATGGTAAGGTCCCTTTATCATCGACCAAGTCTGACCGGTGGGGCGTGCCGTATCACGAGATGCATCGGATAACCGACTCGAGCGAACCCATGGAGCGCAGCACGTCTCCAAAGATTCTACGCCTAGCGCCGGATTCTGAGTTCGTCTCCTTCCTCTATCCATATTTTACATTTTAGTTGTCTTCTATTTTTCTCCTTCTCCGTCCTTTTTCTTTCAAGCCTTGGGGGCTTCTTTGCTATCAGTGCTCATTGTACCTGGGGGCTTCTTTCACAGAAGCGTAATTATAAGGGCTTCATGCCCAATACATGTGTCACTTCCGCATGTACCTTTTATTCACCATTATATGCATCGATATGACTTAAGTTTTGGCCAAGCTGGGTTGCCTGGCTCCTGTGCTTACCCCTACGTTCCCGATTGTTCGGCTAGGTGGTAAAGGGAGCACTTCTGCGATTATTACTGCGGGTCAGCGGATGTGTACCTCGGTAGGTGAAGCGAAAGCTAAGCGTTCTTAAGAGAATATTGGTCGGTGAACTAAAGAAGATTTCTTACCTATTTATTTATCTGCCCCAGATGTTTTTACTGCTTTTTACTTGGTCCGGACATGCACTTTAGGGCATGCCTCCCGAGAAAGAACCCCTAACGGGACTATTCTCCTGGAAGATGTTTCTTACTAACCATGTAATATAACATAAATAGTTGGGCACTTATGCGATAAAGCACTAATGACCCCTCGCTGGTCTCCACGCATGCCCGGTTTTTATATAACCGCGAGGTATTCGGACACACTCGGACTATTGGGTCCCGAGGTTGAAGCGAAAAGGTCCGCTAAGACAAGCGATCTACAATCCGGTTAGAAGGCATTTTACATGTCACCTTAAATAACATAGTCAATTTGTTGATTGTATTCCTCTTCAATGCCATCTAACGGGCTATCTAGTTTACTGATCCTGTTGGGAATACTTTTTGGCCAATTCTACCTAGCCGTACACTAAGCTCTGAGGATCTCCTTCCCATCTGGCCCCACAGGTCCGACCTCGCCATGTGGTTTGGGTCAACAACCGTGTACCGCATCTTCACCATGGCCCAGCCTCCTGGCGCCTTGGCGGCAGTCGATATCTTCCATAATCGGAGCGCGCGCGCGCTCCTGGAGCCTCTCTGCAAGCTCCCAAGGCCTTGAGCGAGGGAGGCAGATGGCCACAAGGCACAGGCGGCGCCTTTCATCACTGCCGAACTCATTCTTGCAGTTGTAAGAGCTCGGGAAGAAGTTCACCCGTAGAACCGGGCATTTCCTCTGCAGGACGGCCTGTGAGCATACCTGCAGACATAACTCTGTTAGTCGACTTCCTCGCCGAACTCTTTTTTCAAAGTTTGCTTAAGCACTTACTAAAAATGTCGCGCCAAAGCCGCCGATTCTCCTTAACGGAGTCAGACAGCTGGGAACGAATATCTTTTAGCTCCTCACCCAGCTGGGTGTTGGCATCTTGGAGATTATTTTTCTCCTGCCTCACCCTCGTAAGCACGTTCTCGCCGGCCTTTAACCGGCGCAAGAGCTGTTGCTTGTCCGGATCTACCCCAGCGCCATCTGCAATGTCATTGTCAGATCTATACACATGTCGCACTTCATAACATACTTATCTTTTAAAAGCATATGTTACCAGAGGGGGTCTCTTTGACTTCCCCTATCGCGGCTTGTGCGGCCTCAAGTTGGGCTTTGCACTCTTCAAGCTCCTGGGACAGTTGTGTAACACCCCGGAAGTAACTTTCCATAATTGTAACTCCAACTCTTGCCATTTTCGGCATTGTGATATGATATTCCCTCCGTGGTTGGGTTTTGTCTTTCGTTTTTGCATTTTGTCCATGTCATGCATTTCATATCATGTCATCATGTGCATCGCATTTGCATACGTGTTTGTCTCATGATTCCGAGCATTTTTCCCGTTGTCCGTTTTGCAATCCGGCACTCCTATGTTCCCCGGCGTCCCCTTTTACATTTTTCCGTGAGCGGGTACTAAACTTTCTCGGAATGAACCGAGGTTTGTCAAGTGGCCTTGGTATACCACGGTAGACCACGGTCAAGTTCGGGTCATTTGGAGCTCGTTTGGTACTCAGCAGTTAACCGCACTCTCGCAAAGGCCTCTTTTGAGTTGCAGCCCAACACCCCTTCAAAACAACCCAATAACCCATCTAAGTCACTTCCATGCTCTCCGTCGTTCAATCACGATCGTGTGGGCGAAAACTACACCTCATTTGGACTCTCCTAGCTCCCTCTATGCCTATTTATACACCCCCCCCCATTCCAAATCCGGGTCCAACCCTAGCCTTCCCCTACCTCGCGCCCGGACAAAATTTCCGCGCCGGCGGACGTGTCCGCGCCGCCGCCGCCAAATCCAGCAGGCGTGCCACATAAGCGCCCGGGTCCCCAGCTTCGCCCGCCGCGGCCTGAGGCCAGGGCCTGGCCTGGGCTCCCTCTCCGGCCCGCCGCCTGGTGCGCTCTCCGCTCCTCCGCCTCGCCTCGCCGCCCGGCCCAGCCGCTGCTTGCCCTTGCAAGCCCGGCCCAGCCGTCGCCACCTCAGCCACCGGCCACCATCTAAATCCCGCTGGCCCGCCTCCGCCGTCGCCCGGCCCGTCGACCACCGGCGCCGCCCGGCCTCTCCCTCACCCGGCCTCGCCCGGCCTGATCCCTCGCCGCGGCTCAGCCGGCCGCCGGCCGTCTCGGATCTAGATCGGGTCCCGAGGGTTGATTTCCCCCCTTTAATTTCGTCTAAGTTTTTATCTCGGTGATTATTTTGTGGTATTTTCAACGCATCATAACTCTGCACCCGTAGCTCCGTTTCGTGCGTGTAATATGTCACAATGTTCATCTCTAAGAGTAGATCATTTCATCTCATTGCATAATTTTCATTTGAGCTCATGTTGATGCCCGAAATGTTGTTAGAAGAGGGCTATGTGATGTTAGTTTCTGTTTCTTAACAGAACATGCACTTTTGTTATTTTTGCCATGATTGATGTGTGCACCCTATGAATTTGAGTCCTACATGTGTCTTGTAATATGCCATGCCATCTTTCCAGGGGTGTATGCCATGTATTTTTGTGATATATGTGGTGACTAGCACAACCATGCAAACTAGGTGTCCTGATATTGCTGATTTCAGCCCTGTTTAGCTGATATTTTGATGCCATGTTAACTTGATGCTACCGAGAGATCCATGCATATTTTGAGATACTTCAGTAAGGATGTTTTGAACATATGGTTATGCTCTATCCATCCATGCCTTTGTTTGCAATTATGGAGTGCCATAGCTTGAGTCAATCGAGCTCTACTTTTGCTATAAAATGTTTCCTGGCAGATTGTTTACATGTTATTCAATTTTGCCAAGGTTGTTGTGGTTGATCCGTGTATGCTATGATGTTGTTCTTGCCATGTATGTCTTCTATGCCATGTCTTCTTGATGTATGTATGCTTAGTTTATCATGAAAGGCTCTGTAGTGAGTGCTTTGAGCTCTTAAACATGCCTACTTGTTATCTGTTTTTGTCATGCCACTGTTCTTTGAATCATTATGAAACTTGCTATTTTGACATGGGTGTTACTATATTTTCTGATCCTTTTTGGCTTATGGTCAGTAAGGGACTTTTGTTCTATGCTTTGAGTAGATTCATGCCATGCCATGTTTGCTATTATAAGTTCCTGTAGCATGTTGTTTTCTTGCTCTGAACATTGCTACCTGATGCTGATTTTGCCATGTTCAGTAATTTCACTAAGTCTGTGAAGCTGATATGTTTTGCACTTTTGCCATGTTTGTTTGGACCTGTTATGTTGTGAATTAGCCGTAGCTCAGTGTTCATCTTTTGTCAAGCATCTTGAGTAGATCACTGACATATGCTTTGTTGATACGTTTGGGTGCAGTAGCTTAATTTCTTGTTGCTTGCTAAGTGGTATCATGCTGTTAATGGCAGATTTGTGCCATTCTTGTTTTCTTGTCATTTGCAAACCGTGCATCCGATTCGGTGATCTTTATATCGATTTCAGCGAAATCATCTCATCTTTCAGCGGCATACTTGGTTTGCCAAGTTGATGCCTAGTTCATCATTTTCCTTCCGGAGCGCATCGCATTGCATATCACATCTCGCATATCATGTCATGTTTTGCATCATGTTGCTTGTGCATTGCACCGTGATTTATTGTGGTTCCTTTGTTTGTGTTCTTGCTTTGGGTAGAGCCGGAGGCGAGTGCGTGAGCGAGGAACCTGTTGAGAACGCTTACGAGGATCAAGCTTTCGACAACTCGAGAACATTGCGAGCAAGATGACCATACCCTCGAAATCACTTCTATCTTTGCTATGCTAGATGCTCGCTCTTTTGCTATGCCTATGCTACGATGCCTATCACTTGCTTATCATGCCACCCATATTGCCATGTCAGCCCTAACCATCCTTTCCTAGCAAACCGTTGTTTGGCTATGTTACCGCTTTGCTCAGCCCTCTTATAGCGTTGTTAGTTGCGGTGAAGTTGAAGTTTGTTCCTTGTTGGAACATGGAGATGTTGTTCCTATTTGGAACATGGTTACTTGTTGGGGATATCACAATATATATCTGCTATAATTAATGCATCTATATACTTGGTAAAGGGTGGAAGGCTCGGCCTTATGCAGTGTTTTGTTCCACTCTTGCCACCTAGTTTCCGTCATACCGGTGTTATGTTCCTTGATTTTGCGTTCCTTACGGTTGGGTGATTTATGGGACCCCTTGACAGTTCGCTTTGAATAAGACTCCTCCGGCAAGGCCCAACTTTGGTTTTACCATTTGCCACCTAAGCCTTTTTCCCCGGGTTTTGCGAGCCGAGGGTCATCTTTATTTTAACCCCGGGCCAGTTCTCCTTGAGTGCTAGTCCAACTTGAGCGATGTCCGCGCGCCTTGGGCAATCGAGGTCTATGCCAACCCGGCGTCTGGCTCATCCGGTGTGCCACGAGAGCGAGATATGTGCAGCTCCTATCGGGATTTGTCGGCACATTCGGGCGGCTTTGCTGGTCTTGTTTTATTCTTTGTCGAAATGTCTTGTAGTCCGGGATTCGAGATTGATCGGGTCTTCCGATAGAAGGAATATCCTTCGTTGACCGTGAGAGCTTATAATGGGCTAAGTTGGGACACCCTGCAGGTATTATCTTTCAAAGCCGTGCCCGCGGTTATGAGGCAGATGGGAATTTGTTAATGTCGGTTGTAGAAAACCGAAGTTGACCTCAAATAAAATACACATCAACGCGTGTGTAACCGTGATGGTCTCTTTCGGCGGAGTCCGGGAAGTGAACACGGTGTTGGAGTTATGTTTGGCGTAAGTAGTTCAGGATCACTTCTTGATCGCTACTAGCTTCACGTCCGTGCCTTGCTTCTCTTCTCGCTCTCTTTTGCGAATGTAGCCACCATATATGCTAGTAAACTTGCTGCAGCTCCACCTTACAACTCTGTCCTTCCTATAAGCTTAAATAGTCTTGATCTCGCGGGTGTGAGATTGCTGAGTCCCGTGACTCACAGATTCTACCAAAACAGTTTCAGTGCCGTCGATGCGGTGCAGGTGGCGAACCGAGCTCAAGTGGGAGTTCGACGAGGCGTGGTCGTTACTATGTGTCTTTCCCGATGATCGAGAGTGGAGCCAGTTGGGACGATCGGGGATCTGTGTAGCATTTGGGGTATCTTCTTTTATGTTGGTTCCGTAGACGGACCTTGAGTGTAATCTGAATGATGGATGTTTATTTATGTACTGTGTGAAGTGGCGACTGTAAGCCAACTATGTATCTCTTTACCTTATGTATTACATGGGTTGTGTGAAGATTACCTCACTTGCGACATTGCTTTCAATGCGGTTATGCCTCTAAGTCGTGCTTCGACACGTGGGAGATATAGCCGCATCGAGGGTGTTACAAGTTGGTAATCAGAGCCTTCCCCGACTTAGGAGCCCCCTACTTGATTGTTTGCTGGCATTGTTGAGTCTAGAACGGAAAATGTTTTGAGTCTTAGGATTATATATATCGAGAGTAGGATTCTTTTACTCCCGGTCCTTCGTCGCTCTGGTGAGGTCTCTGACGTAGAAGTTTTGACTCTCCTCTCCTCAAATTTCACTAAAAAATTTTAGGATCACGCGGGTATGTTTGAATCGTTCCGATGGTTTTGTGGCGAGAACATTGTTCTTGGTGCCTCGACATTTAGGGGTTGTGGCGGTGTCCGGGAGTTGAGCTCCGAGGTGTTGTCGTCACAATTTTATCGTTGCAGTTTCGGAATACCTGAGTTTTACCGACATCGAAATCTCTTTTGTACAGTTGTTGGTGAGATAACCCGATAACCCGATCTTGGGCGAGCTGGGAGTATTGCCATGACTCATTATAACGGATGTTTTTGAAGGTCGAGGTACCACGATTTCGAAGGTTTCTTGGTTATGTGTTGACGGATGGATACAGTTGGATCTAGGTATTGTTAGTTTGGGTGATATATTTTGTGTCCCATGTATCCCCAACACCAGATTGCATAACCAGAAAGTTTGGGAGTTTATAGGTGGGAATTCTAGTAGCTTACGGGATATATTTCCGGCGGATGTATGATTTGAGATTGGGGTCCAACGTCTAGTGGTCCGCCCATCCACGGTCGATTCTGATGGTCGCGAGGCGTCTTAAAGAATCCTTGGCTATGCTGATTCGGGGCGTCTTGTTTGTCATTCGTGACGTCGGTATGACGTCGTGCCCGTGTGGGCCCCACCACGAACACTTTGGGCGAAATCTCTATCATGTGTTTGTTCCGGCTTATTCTAGAAGCCAATCTTTTGTTTTGTTTTCAGTTGTGTTATTCGAGTTGTTTCAAAGGCAGATGGTGATTCCATACCTTTATCTAAGTGGCTTCTCACCTTAATGGACGTGTGATTTTAACTTTGGAATTCATTCGTTCATCCTTGTTCGAATGTTTATTGTGAAGACTATATGTTGCAATTTCTATCCGTTGATTCAACTTGACTATTTGTCTATCAAGTGCTAACTGATGTCACCCTCTTGAGGATGGCTCCGTAGCGTGTCGAGAATCCGGAGCGGAATGATGGGAATCAGTCGAACCCTCCACCTCCACCTCCGCCTCCGGAGGCTGGCAACTATCATGGCAGCCACCAATGCCAATGCTCAGATGATTTTGCAGCTCTTGCAAGAGCGTACTCAAGGGCAAGGCAGTCAAGGAAATCAAGGTCAAGGCAACAACCAGCCGCACTTTGCTACTCTCAGTCAGTTCCTCGCTAATCGGCCGAAGTCTTTCAGTTTTTGTGTCGAGGCCACAGACGCCGACGATTGGCTTGTGGACATCTGCAAACATTTTGATTGTAGCAATGTCAGACCTGAGGACTTTGTCAAGTTTGCATCGTTTCAACTCAAGGACCAAGCTGCTGAATGGTACCAGCAATACAAAGATTCCAGAGGAGGTCGTGTCATTACCGGGGATGAGTTCCGCCGAGATTTCAGAGCTCACCACATTCCGAAAAGTGTTGTTGAGAGCAAGCGTGAGGAGTTCCGCAATCTCAAGCAAGGCAACATGTCTGTGTATCAATACAATATCCAGTTCTAGAAACTCGCTCGCTTTGCTAAGCAAGGCGTCCACGATGAAAAGAGTATGATCTATCAATTCAGAGGTGGTCTCGAGAGAAGATCTGCAATTAGCTCTTGTGCTTTTGAGCGAGAAAAGTATGATGAATTCTACAACATGGCTTTGAAGCAAGAAGCTGCCCAGTCAAATGTGAGGCTTCTAAGAAGAGAATCGGGGATGCGATTCGGTCTTCTTCTTCCTCTCAAGTGGCAGCTAAGCAGCGAAGTTCTACCTTCCTCCTCCTCCGTTCCGTCGGCCTTATCGTGAGAAGAACTCAGGTGGTCGTGGATCTTCCCACCCGCCCAACCCAGAGCTATCGAACAAGTCTAATTCTCAAGCTCCAAGGTCAAATGCTCCTTACCACCGTCCGCTCTCGAGGTTACTTGCAACAAATGTCGTGAGAAAGGTCACTATGCGAACAAGTGTTTCAACCAGAGGCGCCTTCCGCCTCCTCCTCTGTGAAATCTTCCAGCAATGCGGTGGTCAAGCATAATCCCAAGTCTGCAAAGGTCAATATGATGAATGCAGCTCAAGCGGAGGAATCTCTTGATGTGATAATGGGTAATCTCGATTAATGATATTCTGCAAAAGTCTTATTTGATTTGGTGCATCGCATTCTTTCATTTCAAGACATTTTGCATCTAAGCATGAGTTGGTTTTCAAGATTTGCCTAAACCATTATCGGTTGTCTCTCCGGGTAAATTCATGCATGCAAGCTCCATGGTTCCGGATGTTTCTATCAAGATGGGCGATTATAGATTTCGGCTAAACCAATTGTCTTGGTGACTCGGATATTGATCTTATTCTCGGGATGGGTGGCTTTATCAAGCACAAAGCTCAGCTTGATTGTGCTGCGGGGAAATTCAATTGACTCACTCTTCTAATGATGTGATCATCTATGCGCTCGTGATGAAACCATTGGTTGTTTTCTCTCAATGAGAAGGCGAATTGGATGCTATCTCTCGATTCGATCGTTTGTGAGTACCAAGATGTCTTTCGGAAGAGCTTCGGGAATGCCTCCTCATCGGCCGATTGAATTCGTTATTGATCTTGAGCACCGCATCGAACCCGTTTGCTAGCGTCCATACAAGCTTGGACCTGATGAGCTGAAGGAATTGAAGAAGCAGCTCGATGAACAAGAGCGTCTGGGTTTGATCGGACCGAGTTCATCTCCTTGGGGTTGTGGTGTTCTTTTGTCTAGAAGAAGGATGGCGCGGACCGACTGTCGTCGATTACCGTCCATTGAATAAGAAGACAATCAAGAACAAGTATCCACTTCCTAACATCAATGAGCTTTTCGAGCAACTCAAAGGTGCTAAAGTGTTCTCCAAGCTTGACCTTCGTATGGGTTATCACCAAATTCGCATTCGTGAACAAGATATTCCCAAGACAGCATTGAGAACAAGCTTTGGTTCTTATGAATATACTGTCATGTCTTTCGGCCTTGTCAATGCTCCTCCAACATTCTCTCGGATGATGAACTTCATCTTCAACCCCTACACCAATGAATTTGTCTTGGTCTATCTTGATGATATTTTGGTCTTCTCCAAGAATAAGAAGGATCATGCCAAACATTTGCGATTGGTGCTAGACAAGCTCGAGAGTATCAATTCTATCGAAGTTCTCCAAATGTGAATTTTGGCTTGATGAAGTGCTTTACCTTGGTCATATCATCTCCGCCAAGGGCATCGCTGTTAATCCCGAGAAGGTGTCGCGATTGTGAATTGGGAACCTCCTCGGAATGTCAAGCAGCTTGAAGTTTTCTTAGTCTTGCAAGCTATTGCGAAGATTCGTTGAGAACTTCTCCAAGATTGCAAAGCCTCTTTCCAACCTCCTCCGAAGCATGTGAAGTATATACGGTCTCACGAGTGTGATGTTGCTTTCAATACTCTCAAAGAGAAACTCGTCACAGCTCTGTCTTGACTCCTCTGATGAATCCAAGCCATTGAAGTTTTACGTGATGCTTCTCTTCAAGGTCTCGGTGCTGTGTTAATGCAAGAGAAGAGAGTTGTGGCCTATACCTCTCGTCAGCTGAAGCCAACGAAAGAACTACCCCACTCACGATCTTGAGTTGGCGGCAGTTGTCCATGCATTGATAACATGGAGACATCTCTTGTTGGGAAGGAAAGTGGACATATTCACCGATCACAAGAGCCTCAAGTATATCTTCACTCAACCCAACCTCAACCTCAGGCAGACTCGATGGGTGAAATGATTCAAGAGTACAACCCAAGTATTGAATATACTCGGGCAAGGCCAATGTGATTGCAGATGCTTTGAGCAGGAAGGCTTCGCAGCAGTCTAATCCTCAAGCCCTTCCAATCGGATCTCTGTGAAGCTTTCCATAAGCTGAATCTTCAAGTTGTTCCTCAAGGCTTTCTTGCCAACCTCATAGTCTCTCCTACTTTGGAAGATCAGATTCGTGAGGCTCAACTCCTGGATACCATGGTGAAAAAGGTGAAGCGTGGTATCGACAAGGGCATTCAAGTACAAGTGCTTCCACATTGATGACAAAGATACTCTTTTCTTGAGGACGGATTGTGGTTCCTAAGGGTGATCTGAGAAAAGTCATTATGAGCGAGGCGCACAATTCGCTTCTATCCATTCATCCCGGAAGTACGAAGATGTACCATGACCTCAAGCAGTCATATTGGTGGACTCGAATGAAGCGAAATTGCTCAATTCGTGAATGAATGTGATGTCTGCAGAAGAGTGAAAGCGAGAACACCAACGACCAGCTGGTCTCCTTCAACCTCTTGCTATTCGAATGGAAGTTTGATCATATTGAAATGGACTTCGTGACTGGATTTCCAAAGTCCAAGCGTGGAAATGATGCTATCTTCGTTGTCATTGACAAGCTTACTAAAGTGGCTCATTTTCTTCCAATCAAAGAATCTATCACAGCAGCTCGGTTGGCGAGCTATACACCTCGAGATTGTCTCCTTGCGGCATTCCACAAGTGATCTCTTGAGACCGTGGCAGCATCTTTACCTCCAAGTTTTGGGATTCTTTTGAAGTCCATGGGCACCAACATTCGTTTCAGCACAGCTTTCCATCCTCAAACAAGTGGCCAAGTCGGCGAGTTAATCAAATCCTTGAAGATATGCTCGGGGCTTGTGTCATTTCTTCGGTATGAAGTGGGAAGATTGTCTTCCATATGCGAGTTCTCCTACAACAACAGCTTCCAAGCGAGTTCGGGCAAGGCCCCATTCGAAATTCTCTATGGCGAAAGTGTCGTACTCCTCTCAATTGGTGCGAGACAGTGAACACCAACTTCTTGGCAATGACTTGATCACGAAGCGAAGAAATGTGCAAAGTCATTCGTGAAAATCTCAAAGCCGCGCAATCGCGCGGAAAACTATTATGATGACAAGCACCGTGATGTGGCTTTTGAAATCGGAGACCATGTCTACCTCGCGTCTCTCAATGAAAGGCACTCGTCGCCCGGTATCAAAGGAAGCTTGCCCCTAGATCGTGGGTCCTTTCAAGATCATTGGCAAAGAGGCGATCTCGCCTATCAACGAGCTTCCGTCCAACCGCGAGCGTGCACGATGTGTTTCATGTGTCACAACCGCAAGTGCTTCAAGACTCTGAACGCACTATCAACGAAGAGATTGACCTTCAAGAAGATCTGTCTTATCATGAGCACCCGTTGCTATTCTTGAAGAAACCGAGCGCAAGACTCGCAACAAGTCAATCAAATTCCTGAAAGTGAAGTGGTCACACCATTCGACCGAGAAGCCACACGGGGCGCGAGGATCACCTCCGTTCGAATATCCGGAGTTCTTTCAGTCCTAGATCTCGGGACGAGATCCTCTTGTAGTGGTGGAGTTTTGTAACACCCCGGAAGTAACTTTCCATAATTGTAACTCCAACTCTTGCCATTTTCGGCATTGTGATATGATATTCCCTCCGTGGTTGGGTTTTGTCTTTCGTTTTTGCATTTTGTCCATGTCATGCATTTCATATCATGTCATCATGTGCATCGCATTTGCATACGTGTTAGTCTCATGATTCGAGCATTTTTCCGTTGTCCGTTTTGCAATCCGGCACTCCTATGTTCCCGGCGTCCCCTTTTACGTTTTTCCGTGGCGGGTACTAAACTTTCTCGGAATGGACGAGGTTTGTCAAGTGGCCTTGGTATACCACGGTAGACCACTGGTCAAGTTTGGGTCATTTGGAGCTCGTTTGGTACTCAGCAGTTAACCGCACTCTCGCAAAGGCCTCTTTTGAGTTGCAGCCCAACACCCCATCAAAACAGCCCAATAACCCATCTAAGTCACTTCCATGCTCTCCGTCGTTCGATCACGATCGTGTGGCGAAAACTACACCTCATTTGGACTCTCCTAGCTCCTCTATGCCTATTTATACACCCCCCATTCCAAATCCGGGTCCAACCCTAGCCTTCCCTACCTCGCGGGACAAAATTTCGCGCCGGACGTGGCGTGTGCCGCCGCCGCCGCCCGCCAATCAAGGCGTGCCACGTGGCGCACCGGGTCCCCAGCTCGCGCGCCGCCGCGCCAGCCATGGGCCAGCGCATGCCCGCCCGGCCCGGCCGCGCCGCCCCAGCCGCGCTCCAGCTCCGCCGCCTCGCCGCCCAGCCCGGCCGGCCCGCCGCCCGCCCGCGCCGGGCGCCGCCGCCACCCCGCCGTCGCCACCTCGGTCACCAGCCACCGCCTCGTCCCCCGGCCCCGCCTCCGCCCGTCGCTGCCCGTCGTCCACCGGCGCCCCGGTCGGCCTCTCCCTCGCCGCCCGGCCTCGGGCGCCGGTCCCTCGCCGCCCGGCGCAGCGGCCGCCCGGCCGCCTCGGATCTAGATCGGGTCCCGAGGGTTGATTCCCCCCTTTAATTTCGTCTAAGTTTTTATCTCGGTGATTATTTTGTGGTATTTTCAACGCGTCATAACTCTGCACCCGTAGCTCCGTTTCGTGCGTGTAATATGTCACAATGTTCGCCTCGAAGAGTAGATCATTTCATCTCATTGCATCATTTTCATTTGAGCTCATGTTGATGCCCGAAATGCTGTTAGAAGAGGGCTATGTGATGTTAGTTTCATTTCTTAATGAACATGCACTTTTGTTATTTTTGCCATGATTGATGTGTGCACCCTATGAATTTGAGTCCTACATGTGTCTTGTAATATGCCATGCCATCTTTCCAGGGGTGTATGCCATGTATTTTTGTGATCTATGTGGTGACTAGCACAAGCATGCAAACTAGGTGTCCTGATGTTGCAGATTTCAGCCCTGTTTAGCTGATATTTTGATGCCATGTTAACTTGATGCTACCGAGAGATCCATGCATATTTTGAGATACTTCATTAAGGATGTTTTGAACATATGGTTATGCTCTATCAATCCATGCCTTTGTTTGCAATTATGGAGTGACATAGCTTGAGTCAATCGAGCTCTACTTTTGCTATAAAATGTTTCCTGGCAGATTGTTTACATGTTATTCAATTTTGCCAAGGTTGTTGTGGTTGATCCGTGTATGCTATGATGTTGTTCTTGCCATGTATGTCTTCTATGCCATATCTTCTTGATGTATGTATGCTTAGTTTATCATGAAAGGCTCTGTAGTGAGTGCTTTGAGCTCTTAAACATGCCTACTTGTTATCTGTTTTGTCATGCCACATTCTTTGAATCATTATGAAACTTGCTATTTTGACATGGGTGTTACTATATTTTCTGATCCTTTTTGGCTTATGGTCAGTAAGGGACTTTTGTTCTATGCTTTGAGTAGATTCATTCCATGCCATGTTTTTCTATTATAAGTTCCTGTAGCATGTTTTTTTCTTGCTCTGAACGTTGCTACCTGATGCTGATTTTGCCATGTTCAGTAATTTCACTAAGTCTGTGAAGCTGATATGTTTTGCACTTTTGCCATGTTTGTTTGGACCTGTTATGTTGTGAATTAGCCGTAGCTCAGTGTTCATCTTTTGTCAAGCATCTTGAGTAGATCACTGCCATATGCTTTGTTGATACATTTGGGTGCAGTAGCTTAATTTCTTGTTGCTTGCTAAGTGGTATCATCTTTGTTAATGGCAGATTTGTGCCATTCTTGTTTTGCTTGTCAATTGCAAACCGTGCATCCGATTCGGTGATCTTTATATCGATTTCAACGAAATCATCTCATCTTTCAGCGGCATACTTGGTTTGCCAAGTTGATGCCTAGTTCATCATTTTCCTTCCGAGCGCGCATACGCATTGCATATCACATCTCGCATATCATGTCATGTTTTGCATCATGTTGCTTGTGCATTGCACCGTGATTTATTGTGGTTCCTTTGTTTGTGTTCTTGCTTTGGGTAGAGCCGGAGGCGAGTACGTGAGCGAGGAACCTGTTGAGAACGCTTACGAGGATCAAGCTTTCGACAACTCGAGAACATTGCGAGCAAGATGACCATACCCTCGAAATCACTTCTATCTTTGCTATGCTAGATGCTCGCTCTTTTGCTATGCCTATGCTATGATGCCTATCACTTGCTTATCATGCCACCCATATTGCCATGTCAGCCCCTAACCATCCTTTCCTAGCAAACCGTTGTTTGGCTATGTTACCGCTTTGCTCAGCCCCTCTTATAGCGTTGTTAGTTGCAGGTGAAGTTGAAGTTTGTTCCTTGTTGGAACATGGAGATGTTGTTCCTATTTGGAGCATGGTTACTTGTTGGGGATATCACAATATATATATCTGCTATAATTAATGCATCTATATACTTGGTAAACGGTGGAAGGCTCGGCCTTATGCCTGGTGTTTTGTTCCACTCTTGCCACCCTAGTTTCCGTCATACCGGTGTTATGTTCCTTGATTTTGCGTTCCTTACACGGTTGGGTGATTTATGGGACCCCCTTGACAGTTCACTTTGAATAAGACTCGTCCAGCAAGGCCCAACTTTGGTTTTACCATTTGCCACCTAAGCCTTTTTCCCCCGGGTTTTCGCGAGCCCGAGGGTCATCCTTATTTTAACCCCCGGGCCAGTTCTCCTTTGAGTGCTGGTCCAACTTGAGCGATGTCCGGCGCCCCTTGGGCAATCAGGGTCTATGCCAACCCGACGTCTGGCTCATCCGGTGTGCCCGAGCGAGATATGTGCAGCTCCTATCGGGATTTGTCGGCACATTCGGGCGGCTTTGCTGGTCTTGTTTTATTGCTGTCAAAATGTCTTGTAGTCCGGGATTCGAGATTGATCGGGTCTTCCGGTAGAAGGAATATCCTTCGTTGACCGTGAGAGCTTATAATGGGCTAAGTTGGGACACCCTGCAGGTATTACCTTTGAAAGCCGTGCCCGCGGTTATGAGGCAGATGGGAATTTGTTAATGTCGGTTGTAGAAAACCGAAGTTGACCTCAAATAAAATACACATCAACGCGTGAGTAACCGTGATGGTCTCTTCTCGTGAGTCCGGGAAGTGAACACGGTGTTGGAGTTATGTTTGGCGTAAGTAGTTCAGGATCACTTCTTGATCGCTACTAGCTTCACGTCGTGCCTTGCTTCTCTTCTCGCTCTCTTTTGCGAATGTAGCCACCATATATGCTAGTCGCTTGCTGCAGCTCCACCTTACAACTCTGTCCTTCCTATAAGCTTAAATAGTCTTGATCTCGCGGGTGTGAGATTGCTGAGTCCCGTGACTCACTGATTCTACCAAAACAGCTTCAGTGCCGCGATGCGGTGCAGGTGGCGCAACCGAGCTCAAGTGGGAGTTCGACAAGGAACGTGGTCGTTACTATGTGTCTTTTCCTGATGATCAGTAGTGGAGCCAGTTGGGACGATCGGGGATCTGTGTAGCATTTGGGGTATCTTCTTTTATGTTGGTTCCGTGAGCGGACCTTGAGTGTAATCTGAATGATGGATGTTTATTTATGTATTGTGTGAAGTGGCATTGTAAGCCAACTATGTATCTCTTTCCTTATGTATTACATGGGTTGTGTGAAGATTACCTCACTTGCGACATTGCTTTCAATGCGGTTATGCCTCTAAGTCGTGCTTCGACACGTGGGAGATATAGCCGCATCGAGGGCGTTACAAGTTGGGTATTCTTTTCTGTAAGATCCTGCACAATAAATGATCCTTAAATCAGTTATTCTAACTATTTCAAGTCTCGAGGGCTACTGGTATATATAACCATCAAATTTTCTCACCCGTATGTCTTTCACATACTGCTCCGTGGCTCTGGCTAGATCATTTTGAGTGGCACGGAGGTGCGCGTCTCCCGAATTGAAGGCATACAATGCCTCTTGGGAGAAACATGTGTCACGAAGAACAGTCCGGCGACGCCTGTGATTCATGGCACTCTCCACCTCGGAATTGGTGGAAGATAGCCCGTCGGCATCCTCTGTCGGAGGAGCGTCCGACGCATGCTTCGTGTTCGCCTCCACTTTTGGACCTGGCTTTGGAGCCTGGCTGGTGGAGGCTCGATTGGCAGCCTCTCCGGATATAGTCCGGCAAGCGCTCTTTTTCTTGAAGAGAGCACGAGCCTTAGTGTACCTTCCGGGAATAAAACCTGGGAATAAGGCGGCATGCCATACCGTGGCGCCGGCGTCTCAATCCGGACTGCACTTCTTTTCAGCTTCTTTGGGCCTTGCTGCCCTTGTTGGCTAGCCACATGAGTTCGGCCTTCCGCCTCAAGGGCCCCCCTGCAAAAGACCATTGATATGCGGTGGTCAAAGATAAGCACGGAGGGATCATTTCTAAAGCATTGGGACTTCGGTCTCAATTACTTGTGAGGCTGGAAATATTCCGAGGTAATCGGCCATGATGGCAACCAAGGCATTGTCGATGCTCAGTTGGTGAAATACCCCATCGATCAGCTCCACAGATATGTCAGGATCCTCTTGAGAGGCCGGATCGAGGGACCGTTCCGGATCCTCATGTTGTGTTGGTGGGATGTTTATATCCTTTACGGCCCGGCGCAATTCCTGTGTCAAAATCACAAGATAAGGTACTTAACTATGGGAATATGGAACGGATGGGCATAAAGAAGTGTCCGCTTACCCAGCTTGGAGGATCGTACATAGAAAATCCGCCCTGTGGATTGACGCGGAGGAAATCCTCCTCTTCTCCCTTGTATAATGCGGACAAGGCCTTCGTCAGAACAGCAACCGATCCCGGCCCCTTACGGCCGCAGCGGGTGGCGTCATCCTCCCCATTGAAATCCCACATGGGGTGGCCTCTATATTGAAGCGGCTGCACCCCCCGCATGATGCATATGGCCATGACTCCGATCATGGTCAGTCCGGAATGAGCCAACAACCTTATTCGGCTCATCAGGTAAAGGACGTCCCTGTCATTCTCCTCGGGGCTCCGTGGACGCCAGCTTAGGCGTTTCTTCAAAGGAGCATTCTTGAACTCCGGAGGCCGATCCGAACAGGGTCCGGCAGGGGGACGTCTTCTATATAAAACCATTCTGAAGGCCAGTCTTCGGACGCCTTCTTCGGGGTTCCGGATAGATATCTGGTCCCGGCGATGCGCCATAGTTCGGCTCCGCCCACTTGATATATCGACCCCTCCCGAGAGCGAAGTGCGAGGCAGAACAACCTCTTCCACAGCGCGAAATGAGCCTCGATGCCCAAAAACAGCTCGCAAAGGGCCACGAAGCCCGCAATATGCAGAATGGAGGCAGGCGTAAGGTTGTGCAACTGGAGGCCATAGAACTCCAGGAGCCCCAAGAGAAGCGGATGAATTGGAAATCCGAGCCCTCTTATCAAATAAGGGACAAGGCATACCCGCTCTCCTCGGGAGGGACTGGGGACGCTCTCCGCTTGTTTTCCGCCCTTATAGGTGGCGAGTTCGGCTCGAACCGGAACCATGAAGGATGGGGGAAGAAACCCCTTGGTTTGGAGCATCACTAACTTCATTTGTGCGGGACGGAGCATCTCTCCCAATCTCCAGGCTGAGGACTAGGAGGGCCAGAGGAGGAGCCGCGTCGAGTGTCCATGATGGAATGGGTTTCTGTCAGATGCGCTCCGATGAAAGCTCGCGAAGGGAAGGTGGTGTGGTTTGGATCTATATCCTCGTCTCTTATATAGGCAGCTCATTTGCGCAGCTAGGGGGGTAAATGTAAAATACCCTGGCTTTTCGCATTCATTCAACACGTGGAAGATGGCCATTATTGGGTGTGGAAGCCAAGGAGCGTGATATTTACAAGAAGCCGGACACTATTCAAACAGGTACACAGGATTTGGAGAAGAACCCGCCTTGCAATGCCGAAGACAATCTACGCGCCGAACTCGTTGTCATTGAAGCCTGGTTCGGGGGCTACTGAGGGAGTCCCGGATTAGGGGGTGTCCGGATAGCCGGACTATGACGTTTGGCCGGACTCCTGGACTATGAAGATACAAGATTGAAGACTTCGTCCGTGTCCGGATGGGACTTTCCTTGGCGTGGAAGGCAAGCTTGGTGATACGGATATGTAGATCTCCTACCATTGTAACCGACTCTGTGTAACCCTAACCCTATTCGGTGCCTATATAAACCGGAGGGTTTTAGTCTGTAGGACGAACAACAATCATACCATAGGCTAGCTTCTAGGGTTTAGCCTCTCTGATCTCGTGGTAGATCTACTCTTGTACTACCCATATCATCAATATTAATCAAGCAGGAGTAGGGTTTTACCTCTATCGAGAGGGCCGAACCTGGTAAAAACATCGTGTCCCTTGTCTCCTATTACCATCCGCCTAGGCGCACAGTTCGGGACCCCCTACCCGAGATCCGCCGTTTTTGACACCGATAATGACCAATTGAATTGGCACGCAGAGCGGAGCCGCCAAACATGAAAAGTTGACCAGGGAGAAAAGTCTCCCCGAAAACAGCATTGTTGTCGATGATCAAAGGAGCCATCGAACCTTCTGCCGACGATGCAATGGAACTCTCAATGAAAGCACCAACGTCGGTGTCAAAACCGGCCGATCTCGGGTAGGGGGTCCCGAATTGTGCGTCTGGGGATCGAAGGTAACAAGGGACAAAGGGGACACGATGTTTACCCACGTTCGGGCTCTCTTAATCACTACAAGAAATGTGTTAACTTGCGACCATCACTATTGGTCACTGAAAGGTCATTGTTTTTCATTTGCGACCTTTTTTTGACCAAAAACAGATGGTCAAAAGCTGACGGTCGTAAAGTGAAATTAACGACCTTCTCTGTGAGAAGGTCGTGGAAGGCAACGACCAAAACAAAAGGTCATAGGTTCAACGACCTTCTGTTTTGGTCGCTGGCTGTCTGCCCAGGCCACGTCGGATCCGACGTTACAAGCTGATGTGGCAAATTTGCGACCAAATGAAAAGGTCGTTGACAAGAATCAGCCCGGTCCAGTTCGGCATTTTACAAGGGCGGAGCCCAACAATTCAGCCCATTTAGTACATTTATTTCTGTTAATTTATGTCAACTACATGGGCCAAGCCCAACTGTTCAACCCATCAATTTTTATTCACATTTGGCCTTTCAAGCCCAACTGTTCAGCCCATCAATTTTTATTCACGTTTGGCCTTTCAAGAATATAGGTACTATTTTGTGCAGCCCATTTTCTAGTTTACATTCAACCTTTTTATACAGTCAAATAATAATTCAATCTTGGGAGTTGGTCAAGTACACTTTTTAGCCCATTCACATATATGCGGCCCATATTCATACAAATGATTCTCCTTTTCGATAAATTTTGCAAATAATTTCATAATTCATCCATAAATATGTATATATCACAGGCCGTAAAGCCCTGAAAAACAGTATCACATGTTCCTATACAAAACTATCAAATCATATGTACAACAAAACAGAATACAAAAAAATTAGTTCAACAAAAATAAATTTCTTCCTCTTCCATCTTCCAGAACACACAACACCTGGCATTGGAAGGATCAGCCATTACAAGCATATAGAATACAAGGGAAACAATCAAAATAAAGAAATGAACGGCATACACTATGAAAATTACGACAGCACCAATATTTTTTATATTACCATAACAAATAGAAATGTAATCTGATTGCATATGACATATGGCATTATCAACAAGACAAAGCAAAATTTATAGTGCCAGCTAAGGAAGAAGGCAAAGCATATTTTACAGTGCGAGCTCAGGATGCCACCATGTACACTCCAACAAAAACTAAACGGAGGGCAAGAGAACAGGACACAACTGTACCTGGAAATGCTGCTAGACAGCGACAAAAGTAAGTTGGTCGGAGCCAAAGAGGGGTCTGCCAAAGGAGCCAACCATGCCGACGAGGATGAGGTAACTGGTGATCGTCTCCTGGTTCTCCTTGATATTGCCCTCGAAGTTCTTCCGCTCCAGGTTGTCCTGCTGCAGCTCGTCCTACACCGCCCAGAAACAAACAATTCAGATCAACAACTGCATAGATCATACCTTGTTTGCTTATCTAGACCAGACACTACTACTTGTTTGCTTATCTAGACCAGACACTACTACTATTTGTGAATATAGCAAATATAAAAGCAATGTAAATGGTAAACAACACTTGAGAATATAGCAACAGATTAAGAGCATATTGTTTCGCATCACACAGATAGTAGCACAATGCTACATGCAACTCTTAGGATAAAGTAGAGCTTCTACATTACATAGTCAGATATGAAGGACCAAGCAAACTATTCCAGAAAAGACAAGTTACAGAGCAATCATGTATAGACCATTCTACTGGTAGCAAGGGCATAAAGATAATCACTTAACAAGCAGTACCAACATGAGTAAATCACATAAAGAAGTGCAATCTAATATCCCAGCTGCCAAAACACCATATCAAGATTCCGTACAGACCGAGAAAGAGCATGCGCTGCAGGACGTATAAATATACCATGAGCATTACTTCTACAAGTAAAATCCTTGTAAATATTACAAACATGCCACTGGGTACTAATCAGCCAGAGTAGTGTCATAGCTACCCGAGGAATCACCTAAACACAGCCTCGAAGATGATGGCCAACGATGCCTGCACTAGAGTCACCATATTGCCTATAATTCCATCAAGACAAATACAATTAGTATCAGGATCAGAAGTTTAGAGCAAGAAAAGTGAAGGTTTATGCTATAAACGACAAGGAGATGATGCAAATTCTAATGAAGTAGGCATAGAGTAACAAAACAGCTACATTACACTTAAGTTACTACTACCTGCATATACTAAATGGAACCAGAAGTATGTCGACTACTAGACAGCCATGAATGATGCCCAGGAGTATTGATTTGAAAAAAATCAATCCTCCAATACTGATAAATTTTGGAGTATTAATTCGAAAGATGACCTATATTACAGTACAGTGCAGTGCGAAAGAAGGAATGAATCCATTTTCACAATCTAGGGAAGAATAAGAAGGAACCAAGCATATGAAGGAGTATTCAGTTTACTCATGCTGCTGCTACAATACAGTACTGCTGCTATAGTACAGTGCTCCAAGAATAATATGAAATGTGGACTAATCGGAATAATCTGGTCTAATGTAGACAAATGTGGACTACCCTACTCCAAGATGCTACTCTAACTATCAGTACTGGAGTACGTACTGTTTAGTCTATTGGAGTACAACAATACTCCAAGATGATAATCCAGTTTCAAACTTGCAAATACAACAAGTCAAGAGATGTACCCATTTTACCTTTGATGTTAGATCTTGGGATAACAAATAGTGCTCCCAGTACAAGAAGCACAAAAAGTGAGATGAGAACTAGCAGTACTGGATAGTGTATTAACTGAAGTAGTGTTCTGCACAGCAAAAGTGGCTGCAGTCAGGAAAAATTACAAAAATATAAATATCTTCTGTCTAGAAATGATAGAAATCAAGCCGGAACTTCCAAAACTACACCAAATTAATTGGGAACATCACTAATCCTCACTGACTACTCCACCAAAGACAAGTACTGGCATGCTTTGTTGTAACTGGATTCACTATTTAGTCAAGGAATACAACACAGTTCAAGAAATACTCCACCAAAGACAAATCATACATTAAGCTACTGCAAGCAACTACTACTACAACAACTACTGCAAGAGAGAAGAGAGAAGAAGAGGGAACTACTGCTTGCAAGTCCTAACTTAACAGCAGCAATCATCAATTTAGTTAATCGAAGATGCTACTCTAACTACTCCATTTTGCAAGATGCTACTGTAACTATCAGTACTGGAGTAATCGAATGTGTTGTAAGATGCTACTCTAACCAGATGCTCCAAGTTGATACTCCAAGATACTGCAAGCAGGATACTGCAAGCAAGTTCATACTCCCACAAGAAGAGAATTCAGACAAGAATCTGTTCCACACACACACTGTTCATTTGAGCCTGTGCTCTCTGTGAAACTTGAAACAGTACCACACGGGCGTCCAACCAGCGGCAGAGAGGTCAGCCACAGCACAGTCGACGAGGACGGCGTCGAAGAAGGCCACCGCCGCCCTCACAAGCTCCTCCGCGCAGCCGCACATCGGGGCTCCACCGGGGCCTAGGGAAATATAGTAACACATGTGCAATCAAAACATCAGCTTGGAACCATAATCTGATAGTCATTGCAAGCAAGCGCACAACCATTCCCCACATTTGTGACCCAAAACAAGGGTAGAAGTTCACTTGGCCATCACTAGGCATTATGTAAATTTCAATATCTCCAGCTAAAATGTCCACACACATCACACACATTGTGGAAAAACAGGGGCAATTTGCAAAGCTGATGCTCTCAACCTAGAGCTACAACCTGACAGTAACAATAACCGCATGATACGTCCATTTTGCATCATGCTTTTATATCGATATTTATCGCATTATGGGCTGTTATTTCACGTTATGTCACAATACTTATGGCTATTCTCTCTTATTTTACAAGGTTTACATGAAGAGGGAGAATGCCGGCAGCTGGAATTCTGGGCTAGAAAAGGAGCAAATATTGGAGACCTATTCTGCGCAACTCCAAAAGTCCTGAAACTCCACGGAATACCTTAAAATAAATAAAGAAAAATCGTCGCCAAAGATGAAGGCCAGTAGACACCCTGCTCACGAGGGTGGGGGGCGCCCCCCCCCCCCTGGGGCGCGCCCCCTACCTCGTGGGTCCCCTGGTGGCTCTCCGATGCCCATATTCTCCTATACGAAGTATTTTGATGAGAAAAAAATAGGAAGCAACCTTTCGGGACGAGACTCCGCCGCCACGAGGCGGAACCTTGACGGAACCAATTTAGGGCTCCGGCAGAGCTGTTCTGCCGGGGACACTTCCCTCCGGGAGGGGGAAATCATCGTCATCATCATCACCAACGCTCCTCTCATCGGGAGAGGGCAATCTCCATCAACATCTTCACCAGTACCATCTCATCTCCAAACCCTAGTTCATCTCTTGTATCCAATTCTTGTCTCCAAGTACGGGATTGGTGCTAGTAGGTTGCTAGTAGTGTTGATTACTCCTTGTAGTTGATGCTAGTTGGTTTATTTGGTGGAAGATCATATGTTTAGATCCTTTATGCATATTACCTCTTTGATTATGAACATGAATATGCTTTGTGAGTAGTTACGTTTGTTCCTGAGGACAAGGGAGAAGTCTTGCTATTAGTAGTCATGTGAATTTGGTATTCGTTCGATATTTTGATGAGATGTATGTTGTCTAGCCTCTAGTGGTGTTATGTGAGCGTCGACTACATAACACTTCACCATTATTTGGGCCTAGAGGAAGGCATTGGTAAGTAATAAGTAGATGATGGGTTGCTAGAGTGAGAAGCTTAAACCCTAGTTTATCGTTGCTTCGTAAGGGGCTGATTTGGATCCATATGTTTCATGCTATGGTTAGGTTTACCTTAATGCTTTTGTTGTAGTTGCGGACGCTTGCAATAGAGGTTAATCATAAGTGGGATACTTGTTCAAGTAAGAACAGCACCCAAGCACCGGTCCACCCACATATCAAATTATCAAAGTACCGAACGCGAATCATATGAACGTGATGAAAACTGGCTTGACAATATTCCCATGTGTCCTCGGGAGCGCTTTTCCTATTATAAGAGTTTGTCCAGGCTTGTCCTTTGCTACAAAAAGGATTGGGCCACCTTGCTGCACTTTATTTACTCTTGTTACTTGTTGCTCGTTACAGTTTAACTTATCACAAAACTATATGTTACCACTTATTTCAGTACTTGCAGAGAATACCTTGCTGAAAACCGCTTATCATTTCCTTCTGCTCCTTGTTGGGTTCGACACTCTTACTTATCGAAAGGACTATGATAGATCCCCTATACTTGTGGGTCATCAAGACTCTTTTCCGGCGCCGTTGCCGGGAGTGTAGCACCTTTGGTAGGTGGAATTTGGTAAGGAAAAATTTATATAGTGTGCTGAAATTTCTGTCACTTGTTACTATGGAAAGTAATTCTCGAGGGGCTTGTTCGGGTATCTTCACCCGTCCGATGAAACAAAGAGTTTCTCCTCAACCTACTGAACCTATTTAAAATGAAACTCCTTTTGAAATTCCTTGGTATGATGGAAAAACTGCTAGCTAATACTTTTACAGGAGATGGAGCAAAGCATCCTGATGAACATCTACTCTATGTGGATGAAGTTTGTGGACTATTTAAGCTTGCAAGTATACCCGATGATGTTGTTAAGAAGAAGGTCTTCCCTTTATCTCTGAAGGGAGACACATTGACATGGTATAGGCTATGTGATGATACGAGATCATGGAACTATAAAAGATTGAAATTGGAATTTCATCAAAAATATTACCCTATGCATCTTGTTCATTGTGATCGCAATTATATATATAATTGTTGGCCTCGCGAAGGAGAAAGCATCGCTCAAGCTTGGCGGAGGCTTAAATCAATGTTATATTCATGCCCCAATCATGAGCTCTCAAGAGTGACAATTCTTCAGAAGTTTTATGCTCGGCTTTCTGATAACAATCGCACCATGCTCGATACTTCTTGTGTCGGCTCTTTTATGATGAAGACTATTGAATTCAGATGGAATTTATTGGATAGAATTAAACACAACTCTGAAGATTGGGACCTCGACGAAGGTAAGGAGTCAGGTATGACACCTAAGTTTGATTGTGTTAAATCTTTTATGGATACCGATATTTTCCATAAGTTTAGCACTAAATATGGACTTGACTCTGAGATAGTAGCTTCTTTCTGTGAATCTTTTGCTACTTATGTTGATCTCCCCAAGGAGAAGTGGTTTAAATATCATCCTCCCATAGAAGTAAAAGTAGCTGCACCTATTAAAGTTGAAGAAAACACTGTCACTTATAATGATCCTATTGTTCCTACCTCTTATGTTGAGAAACCACCCTTCCCGGTTAGAATAAAGGATCATGCTAAAGCTTCAACTGTTGTTCGTAAAAGCAATAATAGAACTTATACACTTCCTGAGCAAGTTAAAGTAGAACCTAATATTGCTATTGTTAAAGATCTCTTGTCTGATAATATTGATGGGCATGTTATTCAGTTTTGCGATGAAACTGCTAGAATTGCTAAACCGTGTGCTAAAGATAAACATAGGCCTGTGACAGGCGTGCCTGTTATTTCTGTTAAAATAGGAGATCATTGTTATCATGGCCTATGTGATATGGGCGCTAGTGCTAGTGCAATACCCATTGAATTATACAAAGAAATTATGCATGATATTGCACCTATTGAGTTAGAAGAAATTGATGTCACAATTAAGCTTGCCAATAGAGATACTATTTCACCAGTGGGAATTGTTAGAGATGTTGAAGTCTTGTGTGGGAAAACTAAATATCCTGCTGATTTTCTTGTTCTTGGTTCTCCACAAGATAGCTTTTGTCCCATTATATTTGGTAGACCCTTCTTGAATAATGTTAATGCTAAGATAGACTGCAAAAATAATGTTGTTACTATTGGCTTGGATGATATGGTTCATGAGTTTAATTTCTCTAAATTTAGTAAACAACATCGTGAGGAAGAATTGACTAGTAAGGATGAAATTATTGGTCTTGCTTCTATTGTCGTACCTCCTAGTGATCCTTTAGAACACTATTTGCTATACCGTGAAAATGACATGTTCACGAATGAAAGAAGGGAAATAGATGAAGTATTCTTTAAACAGGAACCTATTCTGCAACACAATTTGCCTGTTGAAATCCTAGGGGATCCCCCTCCACCCAAGGGTGATCCCGTGTTTGAGCTTAAACCGCTGTTGCGATAATCTTAAATATGCTTATCTTGATGAAAAGAAAATATATCATGTTATTATTAGTGCTAACCTTTCAGAGCATGAAGAAGAAAGATTATTGAAAACTCTAAAGAAGCATCGTGCCGCTATTGGATATACTCTTGATGATCTTAAGGGCATTAGCCCCACTTTATGTCAACATAAAATAAATTTGGAAGCAGATGCCAAACCAGTTTGTGATCCTCAACGACGTTTGTATCCTAAAATGAAAGAAGTGGTAAGAAAAGAAATACTCAAGCTTCTGGAGGCAGGTATAATTTATCCCGTTGCTGATAGTCAGTGGGTAAGTCCTGTCCATTGTGTCCCTAAGAAGGGAGGTATTACTGTTGTCCCTAATGATAAAGATGAATTGATCCTGCAAAGAATTATCACAGGTTATAGGATGGTAATTGATTTCCGCAAATTAAATAAAGATACTAAGAAAGATTGTTACTCCTTACCTTCTATTGATCAAATGCTAGAAAGATTATGCAAACATACACATTATTGCTTTCTAGATGGTTATTCTGGTTTCTCTCAAATACCTGTGTCAGCTAAAGATCAATCAAAGACTACTTTTACATGCCCTTATGGTACTTTTGCTTATAGACGTATGCCTTTTGGTTTATGTAATGCACCTGCTACCTTTCAAAGATGCATGATGGCTATATTCTCTGACTTTTGTGAAAAGATTTGTGAGGTTTTCATGGACGATTTTTCCGTCTATGGTTCCTCTTTTGATGATTGCTTGAGGAATCTTGATCGAGTTTTGCAGAGATGTGAAGAAAATAATCTTGTCTTGAATTGGGAAAAGTGTCACTTTATGGTTAATGAAGGTATTGTCTTGGGGCACAAAGTTTCTGAAAGAGGTATTGAAGTTGATAAAGCCAAGGTTGATGCTATTGAAAAGATGCCATGTCCCAAGGACATCAAAGGTATAAGAAGTTTCCTTGGTCACGCCGGATTTTATAGGAGGTTCATTAAGGACTTCTCAAAATTTCTCGACCTCGACTAATTTATTACAAAAGATGTACCATTTGTCTTTGATGATGATTGTGTAGAAGCATTTGAAATACTTAAGAAAGCATTAGTCTACTTTTTGTTGTTCACCACACGATTGGAATTTACCCTTTGAAATTATGTGTGATGCTAGTGATTATGCTGTAAGTGTTGTTCTAGGGCAAAGAGTTGACAAGAAATTAAATGTTATCCATTATGCTAGTAAGACTCTAGACAATGCTCAAAGAAACTGTGCTACTACTGAAAAAGGAACTTTTAGCAGTTGTATTTGCTTGTGATAAATTCAGACCCTATATTGTTGATTCTAGAGTAACTATTCACACTGATCATCCTGCTATTAAATATCTTATGGAAAATAAAGATGCAAAACCTAGACTTATTAGATGGATTCTCTTGCTGCAAGAATTTGATTTGCATATTTTTGATAGAAAAGGAGCTGAGGACCCCGTTGCAGACAACTTATCTAGGTTAGAGAATGTTCTTGATGACCCACTACCTATTGATGATAGCTTTCCTGATGAAAACAATAAAATGTCATAAGCACTTCTCGTAGCACTCCATGGTATGCTGATTATGCTAATTATATTGTTGCTAAATTTATACCACCTAGCTTCACATACCAACAAAAGAAAAAAAAATCTATGATTTGCGGCATTACTTTTGGGATGACCCACATCTTTACAAACAACGAGTAGATGGTGTTATTAGACGTTGTGTACCTGAGCATGAACAGGAACAGATTCTACGCAAGTGTCACTCCGAAGCTTATGGAGGACACCACACTGCAGATAGAACTACACATAAGGTATGCAATCCGGTTTTTATTGGCCTACTCTCTTCAAGGATGACCGTAAGTTTGTTTTGTCTTGTGATGAATGTCAAAGAATTGGTAATATTAGTAGACGTCAAGAAATGCCTATGAATTATTCATTTGTTATTGAACCATTTGATGTTTGGGGCTTTGATTATATGGGACCTTTTCCTGCCTCTAATGGATGTACACATATTTTAGTTGCTGTTGATTACGTTACTAAGTGGGTAGAAGCTATTCCAACTAGTAGTGCTGATCATAACACTTCTATTAAAATGCTTAAGGAAGTTATTTTTCCGAGGTTTGGAGTCCCTAGATATTTAATGACTGATGGTGGTTCACACTTTATTCATGGTGCTTTCCGTAAAATGCTTGCTAAATATGATGTTAATCATACAATTGCATCTCCATATCACCCACAGTCTAGTGGTCAAGTAGAATTGAGTAATGGAGAGCTCAAATTAATTTTGCAAAAGATGGTTAATAGGTCTAGAAAGAATTGGTCCAAGAAACTTGATGATGCATTATGGGCATATAGAACTGCATATAAAAATCCTATGGGTATGTCTCCGTATAAATGGTTTATGGAAAAGCATGTCACTTACCTCTCGAACTAGAACATAAGGCATATTGGGCTATTAAAGAGGTCAACTATGATTTCAAACTTGCCGGTGAGAAGAGGTTACTTGATATTAGCTCACTTGATGAATGGAGAACCCAAGCTTATGAAAATGCTAAGTTGTTTAAAGAAAAAGTTAAAAGATGGCATGACAAAAGAATACAAAAGCATGAGTTTAATGTAGGTGATTATGTATTGCTATACAACTCTCATTTAAGATTTTTTGCAGGAAAACTTCTCTCTAAATGGGAAGGTCCCTACGTTATCGAGGAGGTCTATCGTTCCGGTGCCATAAAAATCAACAACTTCGAAGGCACAAATCCGAAGGTGGTAAACGGTCAAAGGATCAAACATTATATCTCAGGTAATCCCATAAATGTTGAAACCAATATTATTGAAACCGTAACCCCGGAGGAATACATAAGGGACACTTTCAGACCGTTTCAGACTCTGAAAAGGAATAGGTATGTGGTGCGGTAAGTAAACCGACTCCAAAACAATTTTTAAGGCAATATTTCTCTGTTTTGGAATATTTAGAAAAATAGAAAAATAAGTAGCAGTCCGGAAAGGACACGAGGGCCCCACGAGGGTGGTGGGCGCGCCCTACCCCCCTGGGCGCGCCCCCTACCTTGTGAGCACCTCGTGTGCCCTCCAGACTCCGTTTTCTTGCACGATACGTATTTTGGTCGGTAAAAATTCATTATATATTCTCCCGAAGGTTTTGACTCTCGTATCACGCAAATATCCTCCGTTCTTGTTTTGAGCTGTTGCTGTTGCAGATTAGAGCAAGATGTCTTCTCAAGAGTTAGTCAGGGAGAGCGGGGTATCTAATCTGGCACTGGAACCAAGGTCGAACAGCGATGCTGACCACTTTGGGACAGCAACGGAGGAAGATATGGAGGCCGACTTGATGACGGTAGATGCCATGGAGGATCAAGAAATCACCTCTCGCCTCCGAGCTGGGTTTACGATGGGGGAACTACAGAGCTCAGCTATTCCAAACTCGGTTATCCCTTCCAATGTTATATTTCTTTCTTATGAAAATATGAGGAGGAGTGTTTCTTGTTCTCCCGCAGCTATGAAACACCCTTGGGTGCAAGGATCTTTAGCCGTTATAGGAAATCTTTGCAAGGAAACAATGGACCTCAAGCAGCAAGTCAATAAGCTCGAGGAGGAGAACCGTATCTTGAGGGGAATCATTGCCAAGAATATTACACCAACAACAAAGAAGGAGACATAATCACATGGGTATGGGCACTCCCCTTGGCAACTGCCAAGCTTGGGGGAGGTGCCCCGGTATTGTATCCCCATCACAACTCCTATCTTTACCATTTTATTAGTTTGATCCTATTAGTAGTATCTTGATCTAGTAGAATAAAGGCATGGCATGATCTAGTCTTGAGTTTTGCTTTATGATCCCTCTATGTAATCGAGTCTGTGAGCTATATATATAATAAAGTTTAGTGTTGAGTCAAGGGCTTGATTATTTTGCCATGATCTTGGGTAAAGAATAGAAAGAAAAAAAGAATAAAAAGAAACAAAGAGTTCATATTGATCTTATTGAGAGTAATGACTTCACATAGAAAGAGTATGATGATTAAAAGTTGTTGGGAGTTGGCAAATATAGTTTTGGTCATCGTTGCAATTAATAGGAAGTAATAAGGAAAGAGAGGTTTCACATATAGATATATTATCATTGACATCTTTTATGATTGGGAGCACTCATTAAAATATAACATGCTAAAGAGTTGATGTTGGACAAGAAAGACAACGTGATGAGTTATGTTTTCTTATATCTGAGATAAAGTATGTTGTCATGGATCCTCTAACATGTTGAGCTTGCCTTTCCCCCTCATGCTAGCCAAATTCTCAGCACCAAGTAGAGATACTACTTGTGCTTCCAAATACCCTTAAACTAGTTTTTCCATAAGAGTCCACCATATCTACCTATGGATTGAGTAAGATCCTTCAAGTAAGTTGTCATCGGTGCAAAGCAATAAAAATTGCTCTCTAAATATGTATGATTGATTGGTGTGGGAGAAATAGGCTTTATACGATCTTATGATATGGAAGAAATAAAAGCGACGGACTGCATAATAAAGGTTCATATCACAAGGGGCAATATAAAGTGACGTTCTTTCGCATTGAGATTTTTTGCATCTAACCATAAAAGCGCATGGCAACCTCTGCTTCCTCTGCGAAGGGCCTATCTTTTATTATTATCCTTTACCTTATGCAAGAGTCATGGTGATCTTCACCTTTCCTTTTTCATTTTATCCTTTGGCAAGCCCAGCATGTTGGAAAGAACATGATATATATATGTATGTATGTATATATATATATATATATATATATATATATATATATATATATATATATATATATATATATATATATATCTAATTGGATGTAGGGGAGCATGAATTATTATTGTTGACATTACCCTTGAGGTAAAAGGTTGTGGGGCAAAACTATAAGCCCCTATATTTCTCTGTGTCATTAAAACTCCGTAACCACAAGTATTGCGTGAGCGTTAGCAATTATGAAGGACTAAGTGATAGTTGAGTATGTGGACTTGCTTTTAAGCTCTGACATAGAATCTTTCCGATGTTATGATAAATTGCAATTGCTTCAATGACTGAGGTTATAATTTGTTGGTGCTCAATAAGGTTTTTGATTCATACTTCTGCATTGTGAAAAGATCATTACTTGAATATTAGTAATCATATGACAAAATCTATATATGTTGATGTTATGAGAATAATCATGATGCCTTCATGTTCGTATTTTATTTTTATCGACGCCTCTACCTCTAAACATGAGGACATATTTATTGTTATCGGCTTTTCGCTTGAGGACAAGCGAGATCTAAGCTTGGGGGAGTTGATACGTCCATTTTGCATCATGCTTTTATATCGATATTTATTGCATTATGGGCTGTTATTTCACATTATGTCACAATACTTATGGCTATTTTCTCTTATTTTACAAGGTTTACATAAGGAGGGAGAATGCCGGCAGCTGGGATTCTGGGCTGGAAAAGGAGCAAATATTAGAGACCTATTCTGCGCAACTCCAAAAGTCCTGAAATTCCACGGAATATCTTACAATAAATAATAAAAAAATCCTCGCCAAAGATGAAGACCAAGGGGCCCACACCCTGTCCACGAGGGTGGGGGCGCCCCCCTAGGGCGCGCCCCTACCTCGTGGGCCCACTATTGGCTCTCTGATGCCCATCTTCTACTATATGAGGTCTTTCGATGAGAAAAAAATAATAAGCAACCTCTCGGGACGAAACTCCGCCGCCATGAGGCGGAACCTTGGCGGAATCAATCTAGGGCTCCGGCAGAGCTGTTCTGCCGAGGACACTTCCCTCCCAGAGGGGGAAATCATCGCCATCATCATCACCAACGCTCCTCTCATCGGGAGAGGGTAACCTCCATCAACATCTTCACCAGCACCATCTCCTCTCAAAACCCTAGTTCATCTCTTGTATCCAATTCTTGTCTCCAAGTCCGGATTGGTACTAGTAGGTTGCTAGTAGTGTTGATTACTCCTGGTAGTTGATGCTAGTTGGTTTATTTGGTGGAAGATCATATGTTCGGATCCATTATGCATATTAATACCCCTCTGATTATGAACATGAATATGCTTTGTGAGTAGTTACGTTTGTTCCTGAGGACAAGGGAGAAGTCTTGCTATTAGTAGTCATGTGAATTTGGTATTCGTTCGATATTTTGAGGAGATGTATGTTGTCTAGCCTCTAGTGGTGTTATGTGAACATCGACTACATAAAACTTCACCATTATTTGGGCCTAGAGGAAGGCATTGGGAAGTAATAAGTAGATGATGGGTTGCTAGAGTGACAGAAGCTTAAACCCTAGTTTATGCGTTGCTTCGTAAGGGGCTGATTTGGATCCATATGTTTCATGCTATGGTTAGGTTTACCTTAATGCTTTTGTTGTAGTTGCGAATGCTTGCAATAGAGTTTAATCATAAGTGGGATGCTTGTTCAAGTAAGTACAGCACCCAAGCACCGGTCCACCCACATATCAAATTATCAAAGTACCGAACGCGAATCATATGAACGTGATGAAAACTGGCTTGACGATATTACCATGTGTCCTCGGGAGCGCTTTTCCTATTATAAGAGTTTGTCCAGGCTTGTCCTTTGCTACAAAAAGGATTGGGCCACCTTGCTGCACTTTATTTACTCTTGTTACTTGTTGCTAGTTACAATTTACCTTATCACAAAACTATCTGTTACCACTTATTTCAGTACTTGCAGAGAATACCTTGATGAAAACCTCTTATCATTTCCTTCTGCTCCTCGTTGGGTTCAACACTCTTACTTATCGAAAGGACTACGATAGATCCCCTATACTTGTGGGTTTTCACCGCACAACACAGCCATTCCTCACACGTGTGACTGAAAAAGTAACAGAAATTCGTTTAACGGTGCTCTGGTAGGCGTACCTCTCGCCTAAGCTCCTCATCTGTGTCATCACCATATGCCAACCTGCTCGTTTGACAATGTGCTCTCTGCAAAACCTGAAATAACACCACACAGACATCCAACCAGCGGCAGAGAGGTCAACCACATGTCCACAGCACACCAAACCAATACCGCAAAATCACAAATCTGACCGAGAAACCCAGGGCACCTTTCTCTTCGTCCGAGGCCGGGAGCGCCTCCCCTGCCCAGTCCTTCGGCATGAGCGGATCCTACACAGACACAAACGCACCAAAAAAATAAAAACATCACCGCCTGGGCTCGAAGAACGAATGAACTGATGAGCCGGACGCGAGGGAGAGGGAGAGGGAGAGGTAGGGTTGGCTTACCCGGCGGGCGGAGGCAGGGGCGTCAGCGGTGGAACCAGAAGAGGAAGAAGTCAACGAGGAAGGCGTCGAAGAAGGCCACCACCGCCCTCACAAGCGCCTCCACGCACCCGCACATAGAGCTCCTCGAAGGAGAGACTTCACATGGTGCTTGACGGGCTAGATCTAGGGGATGCGCTTCCGCCGCCTCCCTTCCCATGCGCCCGCCTTGGCGATCCGCCCTCCTGCCTAGGGTAGGGGCGCGCCGGTTGATCTGGTGGAGAGGATGAAGGCCGGAGGCGGGGAGCATCGGGGAGAGGAAGGGAGGGGGTCGGGGTGGCGATCTGCAGTGAGGAAGGGCGCGGGGAGGCCATGGATGCTGATGGAAGGGCGCGGGGAGGCCATGGATGGGTGCAGGGAAGGCAATGGATGGGCGCGGGGGTGGTGATGCAGTGAGGAAGGGCTCGCCGGTGGAGCTGATAGGGAGGCGGTGGCGGCGGCGGCGATCTGGAAGGGTGAGGGAGGAGGGGTTTGCGGTGGGGTGGAGACAGGTAGGGGTTTGCGGTGGGGAATGGATGATTGGATGGATGGATGGCTGTGGGATGAGGAGATAGATGGATGGATGGATATGTGTCATGTCATCGATCCATGGCACAAACATCTCCACCAATCAGAAATAAGCACATGTAATTGAATTTCTTCTTGATTTCTCTTATATATATATATATATATATATATATATATATATATATATATATATATATATATATATATATATATATTCTCATCAATGTAAAGAATCTATCAAATATTTCTTGCAAAATGGCACCATTTCATTTTTCAAAAATATTAGAACATATTTATGTCCAATTAACCAGATGATTGTGTGTTAAAAACTTTCCATCAACCTCCCATCAAATTGACAAATTTCTGCCGATTCAGCAGGAAACAGGTCAAATTTGAACTACAGCCATCACACAGTTTGCTTTTTATTTTTTGCAAAAAATATTTTTAGGTACAAAAGTATCTATTTAATCAGAGATACACCAAAAAAATTCGAAGATACAACAACTAGCTAGGAACTGTCATTCCCGCTGTTTTGACCACATTTTGAAACGGGCATAAAAAATTCAAAAAATTTGAAAAATTGAAAAACCTTCGCACTGTGTCATTATATGTGACCAAGTTACCAGGAAAAACAATAAACTTGTAATACCGTAATTATTTTAAAAAAGTGTTATCAGAAATAAGCTATCATGCGTGAAGATTCATGGCTTTCAAGCCAAATGATCAATCTTATGGCCACATTCATGGCATAGTTTGTTAAATTGATCTCATATTGTGCACAGTGGTGCATCTTGGAATTCCAAACAATGTTGCCTAAGGGAGTTTTCATTCTCTTTGCACAGAAAATTCATTTTCCATTTTTTGAGTGCGCGAAATGAGTTTTTTGTGTGAAGGACCTACCATATATTTGTTGCAAAATTGTACCAAATCAATTTTCTAAAATACTAGGCCATATTTAATGCACAATTGACCAAATTCTTGGGTGTCAAAAGCCTTGATCCACCTCTGGTGAAAAAGACAAATTTCCGCCGATTCAGAAGGAAGCAGGTCAAATTTGAACTGTAGCTGCCTCATAGTTTGCTCTTTATTTTTTCCAAAAATCATTTCTAGGTACATAAGTATCTATTTAATCAGCGAAATATCAAAAGGTTTCCAAGATTCAACCACTAGCTAGGAACGGTCAAGCCCGCCGTTTTGACCGCATTTTGAAACGGGCATAAAAATTCATAAAAAACAAAAAAATGGAAAACCTTCGCTTTGTGTCATTATATGTGACCAATTTGCTAGGAAAAATAATAAACTTGTAATACGGCTATTATTTTAAAAAAAGTGTTCTCAGAAATGAGCTATCATGCGTGAAGATTCCTGGGTTTCAAGCCAAATGATCAATCTTATGGCCACATTCATGGCATAGTTTGTTCAAATGATCTCATATTGTGCACAATGGTGCATCTTGGAATTCCAAACAATGTTGCCTAAGTGAGTTTTCATTTTCTTTGCACAAAAAAATCATTTTCCATTTTTCGAGTGCGTGAAATGAGTTTTTTTTTGTGAAGGACCTACCATATATTTGTTGCAAAATTGGACCCAATCAATTTTCTAAAATAGTAGGCCATGTTTAATGCACAATTGACCAAATGGTTGGGTGTCAAATTCCTTGATCCATCTCTGGTGAAAAAGACCAATTTCCGCCGATTCAGCAGGAAGCGGGTCAAATTTGAACTGTAGCTGCCTCATAGTTTGCTCTTTATTTTTTTTCCAAAAATCATTTATAGGTACATAAGTATCTATTTAATCAGAGAAACATCAAAAAAATTCCAAGATTCAACCACTAGCTAGGAACGGTCAAGCCCGCCGTTTTGACCGCATTTGGAAACGAGCATAAAAAATTGAAAAAAAATCAAAAAATTGGAAAACCTTCGCATTGTGTCATTATATGCGACCAAGTTTCCAGGAAAAATAATAAACTTGCAACACAGTAATTATTTAAAAAAATGTTCTCAGAAATGAGCTATCATGCGTGAAGATTCATGGCTTTCAAGCCAAATGATCAATCTTGTGGCCACATTCATGGCATAGTTTGTTCAAATGATCTCATATTATGCACAAGGGTGCATCTTGGAATTACAAACAATGTTGCCTAAGGGAGTTTTCATTTTCTTTTCACGGAAAATACATTTTCCATTTTTCGAGTGCCCGAAATGAGTTTTTTTTGTGAAGGACCTACCATATATTTGTTGCAAAATTGGACCTAATCAATTTTATAAAATATTAGGCCATATTTAATGCACAATTGAAAAAATGGCTGGGTGTAATTTTTTTTGATCCACCTCTCATGAAAAAGACAAATTTCCACCGATTCAACAGGAAATGGGTCAAATTTGAACTGCAGCTGCCTTATAGTTTGCTCTTTATTTTTTCCAAAAATCATTTCTAGTTACATAAGTATCTATTTAATTAGAAATACATGGTTTGGTGGCAATACATCAAGGTTTGGACGGTGGCCGAGGGCCCCAACTCTAGAGCGCGTAAACTTGCATGCCCGCCGCATGGTCACCGCGTGACCGTGGAGTTGCCATGCGTTCTGGGCGGAATAGGCATGTCTAGTGGGTTGGGCACTCCCCGGGTAGGTGCTAGGAAGAAAATTACAACATAAGATTCTCATGAGGAGACCGAACTATGCTCAAAGATGAATTAGCGGCCAAGTGTTTGATTAGCGGTACGGGAAATGCACATGGCCAATGGGCGTGAGTTTTGGCTGAGGATGATCATCTACTAAGAAGAATGTCTTCACAAATTTTCAGCTCAAAAGGAGGATCCTAGGTGGTACTTGCTTTGCAAAGTACCACACTGGACAAAAATATGAATGTGGAAGCTGGGCTCAAAATAATGAATGGATTGAGCTGAAATTTGGTGGAGGATGGTTATTTGGGCATAGGAAAGCACTGTAGAAAATTAATATCATTTGGACATGCCAAAGTGGTACTTCCTTCATAGTGCTCTTCTCTGGACAAAAACTTAGGAAAATTAGCGAGATAAATTGGATAAATGAAATGAGCTCAAATTTGGTGTAGGTAAGTCACATAGGTATGGTCATGCCCTGGTAAATTTTCAGATCATTTGGGTAAGCCTAGCTAGTACTTACTTCACAAAGCTTCTCTCGATGTAGAAACTTTGGAAATTTTCTGAGAAAAATTTACCAGGAAAATGGAGCTGAATATTATCATGTGGTAATGATTTGGGTATGGAAGAGTGCCCAAAAAGTTTGAGGGTAATAGGAGGGGTCTAGATAATAATTGCTTTGCAATGTGCCAATCTGGCCATAAAATATAAATTGAACCTGGGATCACATAGATGATTTGACTGATCTGCAATTTGGAGGAGGGTGATAATTTGGGCATATGAATGAACTGTATAAATTTCATGTCATTTGGATATATAAAAATGGTACTCCTTCACAATGCTTCTAGGTGGACAAAAACTTTGGAAATTTGTCGAGGAAGATTTACTGGGCAAATGGAGCTAAATTTTGTCATGAGGTAATGGTTTGGATAGGAAAGAGTGCCCAGAAATTTTGAGGGCAATCAAGAATATATAAATAGCACTTCCTTCACAAAGTGATGTTCTGAACAGAATAGGAAAATGAATATTGTTAAATTATTTTTGAACTAGGAAAGGAAGGATTTTTACATATTTGATGAAGATATGACCCAAAGAGTTTATGAGATTTTTTTGGGAATTTTGGGAATGACAGAAATATAGGTTGCTTCACAACCTAGGGCAAAAATAGACACATGGACATGACACATAGGCAAAACTGATGAGGTGGCGCCTAGTCATAGCAACCCACCACAATTTACAAGGTTATGACCATCTATATTGGTCGTGATCAGCTAGAAATAAGGAAGCGGACTAGTGTTGTCTGCTTTATGACCATTCCATGCAAGGAAATTACGACCTTCCTGACCAAAATGGTCGATATAGTTTAGGGCTTGGAGCCCCCCGAACAGCTTTTGACCAATTGGTCTCAAATGGTCGTAGATTTATGATCAATTCTTCCAGGGTCACTGATAGAAGGTCACAAGTTGACATATTTCTTGTAGTGAATGGAGGTAAAACCCTACGTCCTGCTTGATTATCTTCGATGAGTATAGGGGTTACAAGAGTTGATCTACCTCGAGATCGTAATGGCTAAACCTAGCTGTCTAGCCTATATGAATTCTGATAGCCTCTACGGACTAAACCCTCCGGTTTATATACACACCGGAGGGGCCTAGGGTTGTATAGAGTCGGTTCATAGAGGAAGGAAATTACATATCCGGACACCAATCTTGCCATCCACGCATAGGAGAGACCTACCCGGACACGGGGGAGGTCTTCTGCCTTGTATCTTCACGGCCCATTAGTCCGGCCCATATCACACAGCCCGGACACCCAAGGACCCCCTAATCCAGGACTCCCTCAATGACCGGCAGGTCATTGAGAACAAATTGATCTTTAAGAATAAGACAGACATTGATGGTAATGTCACCGTCTATAAAGCTCGACTTGTCGCAAAGTGTTTCTGACAAGTTCAAGGGGTTGACTACGACGAGACTTTCTCACCATAGCGATGCTAAGGGATATTAGAATTATGTTAGCAATTGCCGCATATTTTGATTATGAAATTTGGCAGATGGATGTCAAAACAATGTTCCTTAACGGTTTCCTTAAGGAAGAGTTGTATATGATGCAACTGGAATGTTTTGTCGATCCTAAGGGTGCTAACAAAGTATGCAAGCTCCAACTATCCATCTATGGATTGGTGCAAGCATCTCAGAGTTGGAATGTACACATTGATGAGGTGATCAAACTTTTGGTTTATACAAGCTTATGTGGAAGCTTGTATTTAAAACAAAGTGAGTGGGAGCTCTGTAGCATTTCTAATATTATATGTGGATGACATATTATTGATTTGAAATTATATTGAATTTCTGGAAAGCATAAAGGGTTATTTGAACAAGAATTGTTTTAATGAAAGACCTGGGTGAAGCTTCTTACATATTGGGCATTAAGATCTATAGAGATAGGTCAAGACGTCTGATAGGACTTTCACAAAGCACATACCTTGACAAGATTTTGAAGAAGTTCAAAATGGACCAGTCCAAAAAGGGGTTCTTGCCTGTGTTGCAAGGTATGAAGTTGAGTCAGACTCAAATCCCGGCCATGGCAGAAGAAAGAGAAAGGATGAAGGTCGTCCCCTATGCCTCAGCTATAGGCTCAATAATGTATGCCATGCTATGTACCAGCCTTGATGTGTGCCTCACCATAAGTCTAGCAGGTAGGTACCAGAGTGATCCAGGAGTAGATCACTGGACAACGGTCAATAATATCCTTAGGTAACTAAAGAGGACTAAGGACGTGTTTCTCATTTATGTAGGTGACGAAGAGCTCGTCGTAAAGGGTTACGTCGATGCTAGCTTTGACACTGATCAGGATGACTTGAAGTCACAAACTGAATACATATTTATTTTGAATGGTGGAGCAGTCAGCTGGTGAACTTCTAAGCAGAGTGTCGTAGCAGGACCGACATGTGAAGCGGAATATATAGCTGCTTCAGAAGCAGCGCAAGAAGAAGTCTGGATGAAGGAGTTCATATCTGACCTAGGGTGGTACCTAGTGCATCGGATCCAATGACTAACTTTTGTGACAACACTAATGCCATTGTCATTGCCAAGGAGCTCATGTTTCACAAGAAGATCAAGCACATCAAACGCCGCTTCAATTCCATTCGTAATTACATTAAGGATAGAGACATAGAACTTTGCAAAGTACATACAGATCTGAATGTGGCAGGCCCGTTGACTAAACCTCTTCCACGAGCAAAACATGATCGGCACAAAGACTCCATGGGTGTTAGATTCATTACGATGTAAACTAGATTATTGTCTCTAGTGCAAGTGGGAGACTGTTGGCAATAATAAATTGGTTATTATCGTATTTCCTTGTTCAGGATAAATGTTTATTATTCATGCTAGAATTGTATTGACTAGAAACTTAAATACATGTGTGAATACATAAACAACACTGTGTCCCTAGCAGGCCTCTACTAGACTAGATCATTGATCAAATATGGTTAAGGTTTCCTAACCATAAACATGAGTTTTCATTTGATAACGGGATCACATCATTAGGAGAATGATGCGACGGACAGACCCAACCGTAAGCTGGGCATTAGATCGTATCACTTAGTTATTTGCTACAGCTTTCTTCATGTCAAGTATCTGTTCCTTAGACCATGAGATCATGTTACCCGGACACCGGAGGAATACCTTTTGTGCTATCAAACATCACTTCATAATTGGGTGATCATAAAGGTGCTCTATAGGTATCTCCGAAGGTGTCTGTTGAGTTGCATGGATCAAGACTGAGATTTGTCACTCTGTGTGACGGAGAGATATCTCTGCGCCCTCTCGGTAATACAGCATCACAAGAAGGTTCACGCGGCTAATTATTTTAGTCACGGGATCTTGTATTATGGAACGAGTAAAGAGATGTGCCGGTAACGACATTGAACTAGGTATGGAGATACTGACGATCGGATCTTGGGCAAGTAACATATCGACGGGCAAAGGAAATTGCATACGGGATTGACTGGCTCCTTGACATCGTGGTTCAACCGATGAAGATCTTCGTTAAATGTGTGTAAATCAATATGGGCATCCAGTCCCGCTATTTATTATTGACCGGAGAGGTGTCTCAGTCATGTCTACATGTTCCCGAACCCATAGGGTCGCATGCTTAACGTTCGATAGCGCTATGGTAGCATTGAGATATTAGCAGTGGAAAGTCTGAAGGCTGTTCGGAGTCCCGGATGGGATTCGGGATGTCATGAGGAGCACACCAAATCGAGATTGGAGCACAGCAAATGCCCGCTCGACATCCTTCCTACAAGCCTCCTGAACCTTCGCAAAGTGGGAGTTCTTGCCTCCTGGCACAGGGTTTGAGATAGTCTTCACAGATATGGACCATATCGGATAGATGCCATCTGCTAGGTAGTATCCCTTGTTGTAGTGCCGCTCATTGACCTTGAATTTCACCGGAGGAGAATGACTTTCAACAAGCTTGGCAAAGACAGGGGAGCACTGTCGTACGTTGATGTCATTGTGAGTTCCTGGCATACTGATACGTCTCCAACTTATCTACTTTTCCAAACACTTTTGATCTTGTTTTGGACACTAACTTGCATGATTTGAATGGAACTAACCCGGACTGACGATGTTTTCAGTAGAACTGCCATGGTGTTATTTTTGTGCAGAAATAAAAGTTCTCGGAATGACCTGAAAATCCACGGAGACACGTTTTGGAATTAATAAAAATATTGGCGAAAGAATCATCATCAGGGGGCCCACACCCTGTCCACGAGGGTGCAGGGCGCCCCCCTGGGGTGCACCCCCCTGCCTCGTGGGACCCCTGGGACTCCACCGACCTCAACCCTAGCTCCATATATTCACGTTCGGGGAGAAAAAAATTGGAGAGAAGGATTCATCGCGTTTTACGATACGGAGCCGCCGCCAAGCCCTAATCTTCCTCGGCAGGGCTGATCTGGAGTCCGTTCGGGGCTCCGGAGAGGAGAATCCGTCGCCGTCGACATCATCAACCATCCTCCATCACCAATTTCATGATGCTCACCGCCGTGTGTGAGTAATCCCATCGTAGGCTTGCTGGACGGTGATGGGTTGGATGAGATTTACCATGTAATCGAGTTGGTTTTGTTAGGGTTTGATCCCTAGTATCGATTATGTTCTAAGATTGATGTTGCTATGACTTTGCTATGCTTAATGCTTGTCACTAGGGCCCGAGTGCCATGATTTCAGATCTGAACCTATTATGTTTTCATGAATATATGTGAGTTCTTGATCCTATCTTGCAAGTCAATAGTCACCTACTTCGTGTTATGATCCGGCAACCCCGAAGTGACAATAATAGGGACCACTCCCGGTGATGACCGTAGTTTGAGGAGTTCATGTATTCACTAAGTGTTAATGCTTTAGTTCGGTACTCTATTAAAAGGAGGCCTTAATATCCTTTAGTTTCCAATAGGACCCCGCTGCCACGGGAGGGTAGGACAAAAGATGTCATGCAAGTTCTTTTCCATAAGCATGTATGACTATATTCGGAATACATGCCTACATTACATTGACGAACTGGAGCTAGTTCTGTGTCACCCTATGTTATAACTATTGCATGAGGAATCGCATCTGACATAATTATCCATCATTGATCCATTGCCTACGAGCTTTTCACATATTGATCTTTGCTTAGTTACTTTTTCGTTGCCACTGTTACGATTCCTACAAACACTGCTACTCTTACTTTTGCCACCATCACCGTTACTTCCATACTACTTTGCTACTAAATACTTTGCTGCAGATATTAAGTCTTTCAGGTGTGATTGAATTGACAACTCAACTGCTAATACTTGAGAATATTCTTTGGCTCCCCTTGTGTCGAATCAATAAATTTGGGTTGAATACTCTACCCTCGAAAACTGTTGCGATCCCATATACTTGTGGGTTATCAAGACTATTTTCTGGTGCCGTTGCCGGGGAGCATAACTCTATTATTTGAGTCACTTGGGATTTATATCTGTTGGTCACTATGAGGAACTTGAAAGATGAAAGAACCAAGATTTTCCCCTCAACTACGAGTGGAGGTAAGGAACTGCCATCTAGCTCTGCACTTGATTCACCTTCTGTTATGAGTAAATTTGCGACACCTACACCTGTTATTGATTTTGATATGTCGCATGTTATTGATGATGCCACTTCTGCTATGCATGATGCTTATGATGAAACTACTTCTATGCTTGATAATATTGTGCCATTAGGTGGATTTCTTGATGAACAACTTGCTAGGGTTAGAGAGAATGAAATTATTGAAACAGATAATATTGATGAAAGTGATGATGAAGATTCTCCCCCTAGATATGAATTGCCTAATGTGCCTGAGGGTTATGTTATGGATGAAGAAACTGCTAGAGACCTTTTTGCTTGCAAAGATAGACATGATCTTAAGAAACTGTTAGCTAAGCTGGAAGAGAAGTCTTTGAATGCTAGAATGAAATATGACCCTGCTTTTGCTACTTCACCTATCTGTATTTCTGATAAGGATTATGATTTTTCTGTTGATCCTGAGTTAATTACTTTGGTTAAATCTGATCCTTTTTATGGCTATAAATCTAAAACTGTTGTGGCACATCTTACTAAATTGAATGATATAGCCACCCTATTCACTCATGAGGAAAAAATGCGTTACTACTATATCCTTAAGTTATTTCCGTTCTCATTAAAGGGTGATGCTAAAACATGGTTTAATTATCTTGCTCCTGGTTGTGTGCGTAGTCCCCAGGATATGATTTATTACTTCTCTGCTAAATATTTCCCCGCTCATAAGAAATAAGCTGCCTTAAGGGAAATATATAATTTTGTGCAAATTGAAGAAGAGAGTCTCCCACAAGCTTGGGGGAGGCTTCTCCGATTACTTAATGCTTTGCCTGATCATCCTCTCAAGAAAAATGAAATACTTGATATCTTTTATAATGGACTAATCGATACTTCCAGAGACCACCTGGATAGTTGTGCTGGTTGTGTTTTCAGGGAAAGAATTGTTGAGCAAGATGAATTTCTATTGAATAATATATTGAGTAATGATAATGATTGGACACTTCCTGAACCAACTCCTAAGCCAACTCCGAAGAAAAGGGGTATTCTATTTCTCAGTCCTGAAGATATGCAAGAGGCAAAGAAATCTATGAAAGAAAAGGGTATTAAAGTTGAATATGTTAAGAATTTACCACCTATTAAAGAAATACATGGTCTTGATAACCCGACACAGGTAGTAAAGGTAAATTCTCTCTATAGATTTGATGAAGGTGATATTCCTCGTAATAAGTCTGCTAGCCAATGCTTGGATGAGTTTGATAATTTTATTGTTAAGCAAGAAAACTTCAATGCTTATGTTGGTAGACAATTGAAATGCAATGCTTATATGGTTGAACACTTGAGTGATTATATGTCTAGAGTTAAAGGTGACCTTAAACTTATTAGTAAACATGCTTCTATGGCTACCACTCAGGTAGAACAAGTGCTTAAAGCTCAAGATTATTTGCTCAATGAATTAAATAATAAGAAAAATGATAATGTTGTTAGAGTTATGAATAGAGGGGGTAAAATGACTCAGGAACCTTTCTATCCTGAGGGCCACCCTAAGAGAGTTGAGCAAGATTCTCAGAGAACTAATGTTGATACACCTAGTCCATCTAAGAGGAAGAAAAAGAAACAATTATAGAACTTTGCATGCTTCTAGTGAACCTGTTGTTGGCACACCTGAGAATCCCAATGATATTTCTATTTCTGATGCTGAAACACAATCTGGTAATGAACATGAACCTAGTGATAATGTTAATGATGATGTTCATGTTGATGCTCAACCTAGCAATAACAATGATGTAGAGATTGAACCTGTTGTTGATCTTGATAACCCACAATCAAAGAATCAACGTTATGATAAGAGAGACTTTGTTGCTAGGAAGCACGGTAAAGAAAGAGAACCATGGGTTCAGAAACCCATGCCTTTTCCTCCTAAACCATCCAAGAAAAAGGATGACGAGGATTTTGAGCACTTTGCTGAAATGATTAGACCTATCTTTTTGCGTATGCGTTTGACTGATATGCTTAAAATGAATCCTTATGCTAAGTATATGAAAGATATTGTTACAAATAAAAGAAAGATACCGGAAGCTGAAATTTCCACCATGCTTGCCAATTATACTTTTAAAGGTGGAATACCTAAGAAACTAGGAGATCCAGGAGTACCAACTATACCATGCTCCATTAAAGGAAACTATGTTAAAACTGCTTTATGTGATCTTTGAGCCGGTGTTAGTGTTATGCCTCTCTCTTTATATCGTAGACTTGATTTGAATAAGTTGGCACCTATTGAAATATCTTTGCAAATGGCCGATAAATCAACTGCTATACCTGTCGGTATTTGTGAGGATGTGCCTGTGGTGGTTGCAAACGTTACTATTTTAATAGACTTTGTTATTCTTGATATCCCCGAGGACGATGGTATGTCTATTATCCTTGGCAGACCCTTTATGAATACTGCAGGGGCTGTTATTGATTGCAACAAAGGCAATGTCACTTTTCATGTTAATGGTAATGAGCATACGGTACACTTTTCGAGGAAACAACCTAAAGTCCATAGTATCAATTCTATTGGAAATTTTTCAACAATTACTATTGGAGGTTTTGAATTCCCTCTTCCTACTGTCAAGAAGAAATATGATATTCTTATTGTTGGGGACATGCATATCCCCGTTGAGGTAACCTAGTGTTATTCGAAAATTCTCCGGTTTCATGCGATTCGGAAAGAGTTTGTTAACAAGACTTGATCAACCTTGTTAGTGGATTCCTTTCGATGAGCACGAGATGGATGAAGTTAGAAAGCACAACTCTCTGTACCCTCCTTTTACTTTCTGTTATTTAGATTAAATAAAGCAAAAATAGTATTTTCTGCCTGTTTTCTGAATTATCCTTGCAAATAAAATACCCTGAAAATAAAAGTTCTCCAAACGTCCTGAAAATGAATTATGATTTTTTGTACAATATTTAAGAATTTCTGGTACTGAGAACACACCAGGGGGGCCACCATTTGGCCGCGAGGGCACAGGGCACGCCCCCTGCCTCATGGGCCCCAGATGGACCCCCTCCACTTATTCCAGCACCCACTCACTTCGTTTTCCTCCAGAAAAAATCCTCCCATAGCTCAAACCCGTGTTCTAGCTCGTCTTGCTGCCATTTTCGATCTCTTTGCTCAAAGCTCCATTCACAAAACTGTTTGGGGAGATTGTTCTTCCGTATGTGACTCCTCTAATGGTCCAATTAGTTTTTGTTCTAGTGCTTTATTTATTGCAAATTTTTTCTGCTAAGGTGACCCTGTTCTTGAGCTTGCATGTCAAATTTATATGGTCCAAAGTAGTTTTAATGCATGATATAGCCTCTACGCACTTGTGGGAGTAGTTGCTATCAACCTTGTTGAGTTTGGTTCACTTTTATTTTGAGTCACTAAAATTTCAGAACTTTTTCAGAGAAAGAAAATGATGAAGAGATTGTTGAGGGGCTCTTCGAGTCGCAGCTCGAAGGATAAGCAGAATGAGGAGAATAAAAAGACCAAATACAATCTTCCTCGCACCACGGAGGTTCGGCCATGCGAATGGCCTTGTGATGCATTATTGAGAGCTGCTGGAATTTATGATGACTTTTATTACTTGGCTGAGAATGCAGGCCTCACCGACTTCCTCCACGACCAACGCGAATAGTATTTTCTACTCACTAATATTTTCATGCAAAAGTTTTATTTCCATGCTAAGAAATCACCACCTTCCGTGGAGTTTCACTTATATGATGAGGTTAAGGAGATGTCACTCCATGATTTTTGTCGGGTCTGCAAGATACCCTTTGTGGGCAGCATCGAGGAACCACATCATAGTGATGTGGATGGATTTATTGATAGAATTGATGTAGGGGAAACGAGGAAAGTTTCCGATGCAAGAATTACTAGTATACATTTTCCTGTTCTACGTTACTTTGCGATATTTGCTAGTAGATGCTTAATTGGTCGCGGGAACAGTGGAAATCTTAGTGCTCCTGATCTTGTCATTTTGTGCCATGCTTTGTTTCGTGATACAACTTTCAGCTTAGGCGCTATTGTTGCTAAACGATTAAGTCTGAACCATACAAAGGGCCCCATCTTCGGAGGCATCTTTGCTTCACGCCTTGCTGAACACTTTGAGATACCTATTAGGCATTATGAGAAAGAGGAAAAGTTGTTGCCCCCTGTTTTTCTAGATTATAAGGGTATGGTAGCACATGAATTTATTGCTAAAAATAAGAAGAAGATGCTTATGTATAATTTGATATTTGATAAAACTCACTGTGAGATTATTACCTTGCCTGCACCCTCTTTGTTTAACATACTTTCAGGCACGTACCTCATCTTGTGCGAGGCCATTTATGCATACTGGAGGCTGACACAAGTCCCAGAGCCTGAGCCTGAGCCACCACTTGACCCTTATCGACAGTCTGTTTATCAGTGGGATCCGGAGGAGATCGCCAACCAGTGGCACCCTGAGGACCCTATTATGAATGAAACATGTTTGCAATGACAATTAGAGATTATTGTTGCTCATGCTATGCTTAATTTGCTATGAGTTTATAATGGTTTACCTTGCGTGCCAACATGCTATTAAAATGGTTGTGATGAGGTATTATAGGGTGGTATCCTCCTTTGAACGATTCGAGTGGCTTGACTTGGCACATGTTCACGCATGTAGTTGAAACAAAATCAACATAGTCTCCACGATATTTATATTCATGGTGATTTATATCCTACTCATGCTTGCACTCAATGTTGATTAATCTTAATGCATGTTCATGACTGTTGTCGCTCTCTAGTTGGTCTCTTCCCAGTCTCTTTCTAGCCTTCACTTGTACTAAGCGGGAATACTGCTTGTGCATCCACTTCCATCAACCCAAAAGTTATTCCATATGATTCCACCATACCTTCCTATATGCGGTATTTACCTGCCGTTCCAAGTAAATTTGTATGTGCCAAACTCTAAACCTTCAAATGAAATTCTGTTTTGTATGCTCGAATAGCTCATGTATCAACTAGGGTTGTCTACATCTTCCATGCTAGGTGGGTTATTCTCACGATGAGTGGACTCCGCTCATCATTCACGAGAAAATGGCCAGTAACCGGGATGCCCAGTCCCATGCTCAAATCAAAATAATTGCAAACAAAACTCCCCCAGGATTGTTGTTAGTTGGAGGCACCCGTTGTTTCGGACAAGCCATGGATTGATGTTTGTTGGTGGTGGGGAAGTATAAAATTTACCATTCTGTTTGGGAACCGCCTATAATGTGTATAGCATGGAAGATATCGAGATCTCTTGGTTGTTATGTTGACAATGAAAGCATACCGCTCAAAATATTATTCAATCTCTATTTCAAAACTCGAGCTCTGGCACCTCTGCATATCCCTGCTTCCCTCTGCGAAGGGCCTATCTATTTACTTTTATGTTGAGTCATCATCCTCTTATTAAAAAGCATCAGTTGGAGAGCACCGCTGTCATTCGCATGCATTGCTATTAATTTACATTGAGTATGATTGTGACTGGATCTCTTTTGCCATGAATTACAATGTCTAGTCGGTCCTTGATCTTCAGGGGTGCTCTGCATTTATGTTTTGCAATCTCAAAAAGGGCTAGCGAGATACCATCTTGTTATATCATGTTATGATTGTTTTGAGAAAGTGTTGTCATCTGTGATTTATTATTATTGCTCGCTAGTTGATTATGTCATTGATATGAGTAAACATGAGACCTAAATGTTATTGTGAATATGGTTAGTTCATAACCTTTGCTGAAAACTTGAATGCTGACTTTACAAATTTGCAACAACAAGATCAAACAGAGTTTGTAAAAAAAATTCTTTATCACTTTCAGTTTGTCAACTTAATTGCTTGAGGACAAGCAAAGGTTTAAGCTTGGGGGAGTTGATACGTCTCCAATGTATATACTTTTCCAAACACTTTTGCCCTTGTTTTGGACTCTAACTTGCATGATTTGAATGGAACTAACCCGGACTGACGCTGTTTTTAGCAGAACTGTTATGGTGTTATTTTTGTGCAGAAATAAAAATTCTCGGAATGACCTGAAAATCCACGGAGACACGTTTTGGAATTAATAAAAAATATTGGCGAAAGAATCAGCATCAGGGGGCCCACACCCTGTCCACAAGGGTGCAGGGCGCGCCCCCTGCCTCCTGGGCCCCCTGTGACTCCACCGACCTCAACCCCAACTCCATATATTCACGTACAGGGAGAAAAAATCGGAGCGAAGGATTCATCGCGTTTTACGATACGGAGCCACCGCCAAGCCCTAATCTTCCTCGGGACGGCTGATCTAGAGTCCGTTCGGGGCTCCGGAGAGGGGAATTCGCCGCCGTCGTCATCATCAACCATCCTCTATCACCAATTTCATGATGCTCACCGCCGTGCGTGAGTAATCCCATCGTATGCTTGCTGGATGGTGATGGGTTGGATGAGATTTACCATGTAATCGAGTTAGTTTTGTTAGGGTTTGATCCCTAGTATCCATTATGTTCCAAGATTGATGTTGCTATGACTTTGCTATGCTTAATGCTTGTCACTAGGGCCCGAGTGCCATGATTTTAGATCTGAACCTATTATGTTTTCATGAATATATGTGAGTTCTCGATCCTATCTTGCAAGTCAATAGTCACCTACTTTGTGTTATGATCCGGCAACCCCAAAGTGACAATAATCGGGACCACTCCCGGTGATGACCGTAGTTTGAGGAGTTCATGTATTCACTAAGTGTTAATGCTTTGGTCCGGTACTCTATTAAAAGGAGGCCTTAATATCCCTTAGTTTCCAATAGGACCCCGTTGCCACGGGAGGGTAGGACAAAAGATGCCATGCAAGTTTTTTTCCATAAGCACGTATGACTATATTCGGAATACATGCTTACATTACATTGATGAACTGGAGCTAGTTTTGTGTCACCCTATGTTATAACTATTGCATGAGGAATCGCATTCGACATAATTATTCATCATTGATCCATTGCCTACGAGCTTTTCACATATTGATCTTTGCTTAGTTACTTTTCCGTTGCCACTGTTACGATTGCTACAAAAACTGCTACTGTTACTTTTGCCACCGTCGCCGTTACTTCCATACTATTTTGCTACTAAATACTTTGCTACAGATATTAAGTCTTTCAGGTGTGGTTGAATTGATAACTCAACTGCTAATACTTGAGAATATTCTTTGGCTCCCCTTCCTGTAACGCCCTCGATGCGGCTATATCTCCCACGTGTCGAAGCACGACTTAGAGGCATAACCGCATTGAAAGCAATGTCGCAAGTGAGGTAATATTCACACAACCCATGTAATAAATAAGGGAAAAATAGATACATAGTTGGCTTACAGTCGCCACTTCACACAGTGCATAAATAAACATTCATCATTCAGAGTACACTCAAGGTCCGACTACGGAACCAAAATAAAAGAAGATACCCCAAATGCTACACAGATCCCCGATCGTCCCAACTGGGCACCACTACTGATCATCAGGAAAAGACACATAGTAACGACCACGTTCCTCGCCGAACTCCCACTTGAGCTCGGTTGCGTCACCTGCACTGGCATCATCGGCACCTGCAACTGTTTTGGTAGAATCTGTGAGTCACAGGGACTCAGCAATCTCACACCCGCGAGATCAAGACTATTTAATCTTATAGGAAGGACAGAGTTGTAAGGTGGAGCTGCAGCAAGCGACTAGCGTATATGGTGGCTACAATCGCAAAAGAGAGCGAGAAGAGGAGCAAAGCACGGTCGTGAAGCTAGTAGTGATCAAGAAGTGATCCTGAACTACTTACGTCAGACATAACTCCAACACAGTGTTCACTTCCCGGACTCACGAGAAGAGACCATCACGGTTACACACGCCGTTGGTGTGTATTTTAATTGAGGTCAACGGGTTTTCTACAACCGGACATTAACAAATTCCCATCTGCCTCATAAAGCGGGCACGGCTTTGAAAGATATTACCTGCGGGGTGTCCCAACTTAGCCCATTATAAGCTCTCACGGTCAACGAAGGATATTCCTTCTACCGGGAAGACCCGATCAATCTCGGAATCCCGGACTACAAGACATTTCGACAGCAATAAAACAAGACCAGCAAAGCCGCCCGATTGTGCCGACAAATCCCGATAGGAGCTGCACATATCTCGTTCTCAGGGCACATCCGGATGAGCAGTCCATACAACTAAAACCAGACCTCAAGTTTCCTTGAGGGGGCGCTGCACAGGGCTCTAGTTCGGGCCAGCACTCGAAGGAGCACTGGTCCGGGGGGGTTAAAATAAAGATGACCCTCGGGCTCGCGAAAACCCGGGGGAAAAAGGCTTAGGTGGCAAATGGTAAAACCAAAGTTGGGCCTTGCTGGACGAGTCTTATTCAAAGCGAACTGTCAAGGGGGTCCCATAAATCACCCAACCGTGTAAGGAACGAAATCCAGGAACATAACACCGGTATGGCGGAAACTAGGGTGGCAAGAGTGGAACAAAACACCAGGCATAAGGCCGAGCCTTCCACCCTTTACCAAGTATATAGATGCATTAATTTTAGCAGATATATATATTGTGATATCCCCAACAAGTAAACATGTTCCAACAAGGAACAACATCTCCATGTTCAACAAGGAACAAACTTCAACTTCACCGCAACTAGCAACGCTATAAGAGGGGTGAGCAAAGCGGTAACATAGCCAATCAACGGTTTGCTAGGAAAAGGATGGTTAGGGCTGACATGGCAATATGGGTGGCATGATATAGCAAGTGGTAGGCATCGTAGCATAGGCATAGCAAAAGAGCGAGCAACTAGCATAGCAAAGATAGAAGTGATTTCGAGGGTATGGTCATCTTGCCTGCAATGTTCTCAGAGTTGTCGAAAGCTTGATCCTCGTAAGCGTTCTCAACAGGTTCCTCGTTCACGTACTCGTCTCCCGGCTCTACCCAAAGCAACAACACAAACAAAGGAACCACAATAAATCACGGTGCAATGCACAATCAACATGATGCAAAACATGACATGATATGCGAGGTGTGATATGCAATGCGTATGCGCGCTCCGGAAGGAAAATTATGAACCAGGCATCAACTTGGCAAACCAAGTATGCCACTGGAAAGATGAGATGATTTCGGTTGAAATCGATATAAAGATCACCGGAATCGGATGCACGGTTTGGAAATGACAAGCAAAACAAGAATGGCACAAATCTGTCATTAACAGCATGATGCCACTTAGCAAGCAACAATAAATTAAGCTACTGCAGCCAAACGTACCAACAAAGTATATGGCAGTGATCTACACAAGATGCTTGACAAAAGATGAGCACTGACCTACGGCTAGTTCACATCATAACAGGTTCAAACAAGCATGGCAAAAGTGCACAAAATAAAGTGGACATGACAAAAACAGCATCGGTAGCAATGTTCAGAGCAAGAAAACTACATGCTACAGGAACTTATAATAGCAAAACAAGGCATGGAATGAATCTACTCAAAGCATAGAACAAAAGTCCCTAACTGACCATAAGCCAAAAAGGATCAGAAAATATAGTAACACCCATGTCAATATCGCAAGTTCCGTTAACAGATTCAGCAACATGGCATGTCAAAAACTGATAACAAGTAGGCATGTTTACAAGCTCAATACACTCACTACAGAGCCTTATATGATAAACTAAGCATACATACATCAAGAAGACATGGCATAGAAGACATACATGGCAAGAACAATAACATAGCATACGGATCAACCACAACAACCTTGGCAAAATTGAATAAACATGTAAACAATCTGCCAGAAACATTTGATAGCAAAAGTAGAGCTTGATTGACTCAAGCTATGGCACTCCATAATTGCAAACAAAGGCATGGATGGATAGAGCAAGACATGTAGAACAAATCATCCTTACTGAAGTATCTCAAAATATGCATGGATCTCTCGGTAGCATCAAGTTAACATGGCATCAAAATATCAACCAAAGCAGAGCTGAAATCAGCAACATCAGGACACCTACTTTGCATGCTTGTTCTAGTCACCACATAGATCACAAAAATACATGGCATACACCCCTGGAAAGATGGCATGGCATATTACAAAACACATGTAGGACTCAAATTCATAGGGTGCACACATCAATCATAGCAAAAATAACAAAAGTGCATGTTCTGTTAAGAAACAGAAACTAACATCACATAGCCCTCTTCCAACAGCATTTCGGGCATCAAGATGAGCTCAAAAGAAAATGATCCAATGAGACAAAATAATCTACTCTTCGAGAAGAACATTTTGATATATTATACGCGCAAAATGGAGCTACAGATGCAAAGTTACGATGCTTAGAAAATGCCACAAAATATACTCAGAATTAAAACTTAGAGGAAAAAATGAGAGGGGAAGAGGTCAACGGCTCCGAGATCCGATCGGGATCCGGCCCGTTCGGGCGAGGCGGCGGCGGCTCGCCGGAGAGTTAGAAGCCGGGGCGGGGCGCCGGCCGAGTAAGGTGATGGCGAGGGCGGGCAGCGGCGGCAGCCAGGGCGGCGGGTGACGGGCGACGCGGCCGGCAATGGCGGGCGGTGGGCGGCGGAGGTATGGCCCGAGTGGCGGAGGCGCGGAGGGCGGGGGCGCCTTGGCGGGCGGCCGGAGGGCCCCCGCAGGCCTCGCGGCCCGCTGGGTCGACGGCGATGGGGCGCGGAGCCCACGTGGGCTTGTGTGAGAGGCTGCTGGTAGGCGGATGTTGTCCGCCCGCTCGGACACGTCCGGCGGCGGAGGGATTAAATCTAGGGTTTCGGGAGGATGATCCGGATTTGGAGGGTTTGCTTAAATAGGCATAGAGGAGCTAGGAGAGTCCAAATGAGGTGTAGTTTTGTTGGGGAGCGTAGTAATTTCAAGAATTTTCCTACGATCACGCAAGACCATGGTGATGGCATAGCAACGAGAGGGAGAGTGTCCGTCCACGTACCCTCGTGAGACCGAAAGCGAAGCGTTATAACAACGCGGTTGATGTAGTCGTGCGTCTCCACGATCCGACCGATCCAAGCACCGAGCGTCGGCACCTCCGAGTTACGCACACGTTCAGCTCGATGGCGATCCCGGACTCCGATCCAGCAAAGTGTCGGGATGAGTTCCGTCAAGACGACGGCGTGGTGGCGATGTTGATGCTCCACCGACGCAGGGCTTCGCCTAAGCTCATGACGATATGACTTCTCGGCGCGAGGCTTCGCTAAGCTCATGACGATATGATCGAAGTGGAATATGGTGGAAGGGGCACCGCACACGGCTAAGGAAAGATCCGTAGATCAACTTGTGTGTCATGGGGTGCCCTCCTGCCCCGTATATAAAGGAGACAAGGGGAGGTGGCGGCCAGGGGAGGCGACCAGGAGGAGTCCTACTCCCAGGGAGTAGGACTCCCCCCTCTCCTAGTTGGAGTAGGATTGGGGAGGGGAAGGGGAAGGCGCCACCCCCTCTCCTTGTCCTATTCGGACTGGAAGGGGAGGGTGCGCAGCCCACTGGCGGCCCTTCTCCTTCTCCCTCGAGGCCCATGAAGGCCCATATACCCCCGGGGTTCCGTAACCCCGGTGTTCAATAACATCCTGTTTTCACTCGGAACCATTCGAAGTCAAACATAGGCTTCCAATATATCAATCTTTATGTCTCGACCATTTGAGACTCCTCGTCATGTCCGTGATCACATCCGGGACTCGAACAACCTTGGTGCATCAATACTTATAAACTCATTATGAGCTGTCATCGAAGCGTTAAGCGTGCGGACCCTACGGGTTCGAGAACTATGTAGACATGACCTAGAACCATTCTCGGTCAATAACCAATAGCGGAACCTGGATGCCCATATTGGTTCCTACATATTCTACGAAGATCTTTATCGGTCAAACCGCATAACGACATACGTTGTTCCTTTGTCATCGGTATGTTACTTACCCGAGATTCGATCGTCGGTATCCAATACCTAGTTCAATCTCGTTGCGGTAAGTCTCTTTACTCGTTCGTAATACATCATCTCACAACTAACTCATTAGTTGTAATGCTTGCAAGGCTTAAGTGATGTGCATTACCGAGAAGGCTGGAGATACCTCTCCAGACATTCGGAGTGACAAAACCTAATCTCAAATCGCCAACCCAACAAGTACCTTTGGAGACACCTGTAGTACTCCTTTATAATCACCCGATTCGTTGTGACGTTTGGTAGTACCAAAGTGTTCCTCCGATGGCGGAGCTGCATAATCTCATAGTTATAGGAACATGTATGGGTCATGAAGAAAGCATTAACATACTAAGCGATCAACTGTTAAGCTAACGGAATGGGTCATGTCAATCAGATCATTCAACTAATGATGTGACCTTGTTAATCAAATAACAACTCCTTGTTCATGGTTAGGAAACATAACCATCTTTGATTAACAAGCTAGTCAAGTAGAGGCATACTAGTGACATCTTGTTTGTCTATATATTCACACATGTATTATGTTTCCGGTTAATACAATTCTAGCATGAATAATAAACATTTATCATGTTATAAGGAAATAAATAATAACTTTATTATTGCCTCTAGGGCATATTTCCTTCAGTCTCCCACTTGCACTAGAGTCAATAATCTAGTTCACATCATCATGTGATTCAACACTAATATTCACATCGTATGTGATTAACACCCATAGTTCACATCGTCATGTGACCAACACCCAAAGGGTTTACTAGAGTCAATAATCTAGTTCACATCGCTATGTGATTAACACCCAAAGAGTACTAAGGTATGATCATGTTTTGCTCGTGAGAGAAGCTTAGTCAACGGTCTGCATCACATTGAGCCGTATCTATTTTACAAATATTCTATGTCTACAATGCTCTTGCGGAGCTACTCTAGCTAATTGCTCCCACTTTCAATATGTATCCAGATTGAGACTTTAGAGTCATCTGGATCAGTGTAAAATGCTTGCATCGATGTAACTCTTTCTGACGGGCTTTTTATCACCTCCATAATCGAGAAATATTTCCTTAGTCCTTACTAAGGATGTTCTTGACCAATGTCCGATGATCTACTCCTAGATCACCTTTGTACTCCTTGCCAAATTCAGAGCAAGGTACACAATAGGTGCAGTACATAGCATAGCATACTTTATAGAACCTATGGTGAGGCATAGGGAATGACTTTCATTCTCTTTTCTATTTTCTGCCGTGGTCGGGATTTGAGTCTCACTCAATTTCACACCTTTGCAACACAGGCAAGAACTTTTCTTTGACTGTTCCATTTTGAACTACTTCAAAATATTGACAAGGTATGTATTCATTGAAAAACTTATCAAGCGTCTTTGATCTATCTCTATAGATCTTGATGCTCAATATGTAAGCAGCTTCACGAGGTCTTTCTTTGAAAAACTCCTTTCAAACACTCCTTTATGCTTTGCAGAATAATTCTACATTATTTCCGATCAACAATATGTCATTCACATATACTTGTCAGAAATGCTGTAGTGCTCCCACTCACTTTCTTGTAAATACAGGCTTCTCCAAAAGTCTGTATAAAACCATATCTTTGATCAACTCATCAAAGCGTATATTCCAACTCGAGATGCTTGCACCAGTCCATTGATGGATCATTGGAGCTTTGCACATTTTGTTAGTTCCTTTAGGATTGACAAAACTTCTGGTTGCATCATATACAACTCTTCTTTAATAAATCCATTAAAGAATGTAGTTTTGCCATCCATTTGCCAGATTTCATAAAATGTGGCAATTGCTAACATGATTCGACAGACTTAAGAATCGCTTCTGATTGAGAAAATCTCATTTGTAGTCAACACCTTGAACTTGTCGAAAACCTTTTGTGACAAGTCGAACTTTGTAGATAGTAACACTACTATCATCATCTGTCTTCCTCTTGAAGATCCATTTATATAATATGGCTTGCCGATCATCGGCAACTCCATCAAAGTCCATACTTTGTTCTCATACATGGATCCCATCTCAGATTTCATGGCCTCAAGCCATTTCGCGGAATCTGGGCTCATCATCGCTTCCTCATAGTTCGTAGGTTCATCATGGTCTAGTAACATGACTTCCTGAACATGATTACCGTACCACTCTGGTGCAGATCTTACTCTGGAAGACCCACGAGGTTTGGTAGTAACTTGATCTGAAGTTTCATGATCATCATCATTAACTTCCTCACTAATTGGTGTAGGAATCACTTGAACTGATTTACGTGATGAACTACTCTCCAATATGGGAGAAGGTACAATTACCTCATCAAGTTCTACTTTCCTCCCACTCACTTCTTTCGAGAGAAACTTCTTCTCTAGAAAGGATCCATCTTAACAACGAAAAACTTGCCTTCGGATCTGTGATAGAAGGTGTACCCAATAGTTGCCTTTGGGTATTCTATGAAGACGCACTTCTCCGATTTGGGTTCGAGCTTATCGGTGAAAACTTTTTCACATAAGCATCACAACTCAAACTTTAAGAAATGACAGCTTAGGTTTCTTGCTAAACCATAGTTCATACGGTGTCATCTCAGCGGTTTAGATGGTGCCCTATTAAGCGTGAATGCAGCTGTCTCTAATGCATACCCCAAAGCAGTCTTGGTAAATCGGTAAGATACATCATAGATCGCACCATATCCAATAAAGTGCGATTCTGACGTTCGGACACACCATAACATTGTGGTGTTCCAGGTGGCGTGAGCTGTGAAACTATTCCACATTATTTTAATTGAAGACCAAACTCGTAACTCAATTATTCGTCTCCTCTGCGATCATATCGTAGAAACTTTTATTTTCTTGTTACGATGATTCTTCACTTCACTCTGTAATTCTTTGAACTTTTCAAATGTTTCAGACTTGTGTTTCATCAAGTAGATATACCTATATCTGCTCAAATCATCTTGTGAAGGTCAGAAAATAACGATACTTGCCACGAGCACCAACACTCATTGGATCGCATACATCGGTATGTATTATTTCCAATAAGTTAGTAGCTTGTTCCATTGTTCCGGAGAACGGAGTTTTAGTCATCTTGCCCAACATGCACGGTTCGCAAGCATCAAATGATTCATAATCAAGTGATTCCAAAAGTCCATCAGCATGGAGTTTTCTTCATGCGCTTTACACCAATATGACCTAAGCGGCGATTGCCACAAATAAGTTGCACTATCATTATTAACTTTGCATCTTTTGGTTTCAATATTATGAATATGTGTATCACTATGATCGAGATCCAATGAACCATTTTCATTGGGTGTGTAACCATATAAGGTTTTATTCATGTAAGCAGAACAACAATTTATTCTCTTACTTAAATGAATAACCGTATTGCAATAAACATGATCAAATCATATTTATGCTCAACACCAAATAACACTTATTTAGGTTCCACACTAATCCCGAAAGTATAGGGAGTGTGCGATGATGATCATATCAATCTTGGAACTACTTCCAACACTCATCGTCACTTCCCTTCAACTAGTCTCTGTTTATTACGTAACTCCTGTTTGAGTTACTAATCTTAGCAACCGAGCAGTATCAAATACTCGGGGCTACTATAAACACTAGTAAGGCACACATCAATAACCTGTATATCAAATATAACCTTGTTCACTTTGCCATCCTTCTTATCCACCAAATATTCAGGGTAGTTCCGCTTCCAAAGTGACCAGTTCCATTGCAGCAAAAGTACTCGGTCTCAGGCTTAGGTCTAGACTTGGGCTTCTTCACTCGAGCAGCAACTTGCTTGCCGTTCCTTTTGAAGTTCCCTTCTTCCCTTTGCCATTTTCCTTGAGACTAATGGTCTTGTCAACCATCAACACTTGATGTTTTTCTTGACTTCTACCTTCGCGATTTTAGCATCGCGAAGAGCTCGAGAATCTTTTCGTCATCCCTTGCATACTATAGTTCATCACGAAGTTCTACTAACTTAGTGATGGTGAATAGAGAATTCTGTCAATCACTATCTTATCGGAAGATTAACTCCCACTTGATTCAAGTGATTGAAGTACTCGGACAATCTGAGCACATGCTCACTAGTTGAGCGATTCTCCTCCATCTTTTAGCTATAGAACTTGTTGGAGACTTCATATCTCTCAACTCGGGTATTTGCTTGAAATATTAACTTCAACTCTGGAACATCTCATATGGTCCATGACGTTCAAAACGTCTTTGAAGTCCCGATTCTAAGCCATTTAAGCATGGTGCACTAAACTATCAAGTAGTCATCATATTGAGCTTAGCCAAGCGTTCATAACGTCAGCATCCGCTCCTGCAATAGGTCATCACCTAGCGGTGCATCAAGGACATAATTCTTACGTGCAGCAATGAGGATAAACCTCAGATCACGGATCCAATCCATAATATTGCTACTATCATTTTTCAATACAATTTTCTCTAGGAACACATATAAAAACACAGGGAAGCAACAACGCGAGCTATTGATCTACAACATAATCTGCAAAATACTACGGGACTAAGTTCATGATAAATTAAAGTTCAATTAATCATATTACTTAAGAACTCCCTCTTAGTGACATCTCTCTAGTCATCTAAGTGATCACGTGATCCAAATCAACTAAACCATGTCCGATCATCACGTGAGGCGGAGTAGTTTCAATGGTGAACATCACTATGTTGATCATATCTACTATATGATTCACGTTCGACCTTCGGTCTCCGTGTTCGAGGCCATATCTGTTATATGCTAGGCTCGTCAAGTTTAACCTGAGTATTCGCGTGTGCAACTGTTTTGCACCGTTGTAGATGGACGTAGAACTTATCACACCCGATCATCACGTGGTGTCCGGGTACTACTGAACTTTGGCAGCGGTGCATACTCGAGGAGAACACTTCTTGATAATTTTAGTGAGAGATCATCTTATAATGCTACCGTCAAACAAAGCAAGATAAGATGCATAAAGGATAAACATCACATGCAATCAATATAAGTGATATGATATGGTCATCATCATCTTGTGCTTGTGATCTCCATCGCAAGCACCGTCATGATCACCATCGTCACCGGCGCGACACCTTGATCTCCATCGTAGCATCGTTGTCGTCTCGCCAACTATTGCTTCTCGACTATCGCTACTCCTTAGTGATAAAGTAAAGCAATTACATGGCGTTGCATTTCATACAATAAGCGACAACCATATGGCTCCTGCCGATTGCCGATAACTTCGGTTACAAAACATGATCATCTCATACAATAAAGTATAGCATCACGTCTTGACCATATCACATCACAACATGCCCTGCAAAAACAAGTTAGGCGTCCTCTACTTTGTTGTTGCAAGTTTTACGTGGCTGCTACGGGCTGAGCAAGAACCGTTCTTACCACGCATCAAAACCACAGCGATATTTCGTCAAATAGACTCCGTTTAACCTTCTCAAGGACCGGGCGTAGCCACACTCGATTCAACTAAAGTGAGAGAGCAGACACCGCCGGTCACCTTTAAGCAACGAGTGCTCGGGCGGTGAAACCAGTCTCGCGTAAGCGTCGCGTAATGTCGGTCCGGGCGCTTCATCTCACAATACCGCTGAACCAAAGTATGATATGCTGGTAGGCAGTATGACTTGTATCGTCCACAACTCACTTGTGTTCTACTCGTGCACATGACATCAACGCATAAAACCAGGCTCGGATGCCTTTGTTGTGGAGCGTAGTAATTTCAAGAATTTTCCTACGATCACGCAAGACCATGGTGATGGCATAGCAACGAGAGGGAGAGTGTCCGTCCACGTACACTCGTGAGACCGAAAGCGGAAGCGTTATAACAACGCTGTTGATGTAGTCGACGTCTCCACGATCCGACCGATCCAAGCACCGAACGTCACGGCACCTCCGAGTTACGCACACGTTCAGCTCGATGGCGATCCCGGACCGATCCAGCAAAGTGTCGGGATGAGTTCCGTCAAGACGACGGCGTGGTCACGATGTTGATGCTCCACCGACGCAGGGGCTTCGCCTAAGCCCGCGACGATATGACTTCTCCGGCGCAGGGCTTCGCCTAAGCTCATGACGATATGATCGAAGTGGAATATGGTGGAAGGGGGCACCGCACACGGCTAAGGAAAGATCCGTAGATCAACTTGTGTGTCATGGGGTGCCCTCCTGCCCCTGTATATAAAGGAGACAAGGGGGAGGTGGCCGGCCAAGGGGGAGGCGCACAAGGAGGAGTCCTACTCCCAGGAGTAGGACTCCCCCCTCTCCTAGTTGGAGTAGGATTGGGGAGGGGAAAGGGGAAGGCGCCGCCCCTCTCCTGTCCTATTCGGACTGGAAGGGGAGGGGGCGCAGCCCACCTGGCCGGCCCTTCTCCTTCTCCCTCGAGGCCCATGAAGGCCCATATACCCCGGGGTTCCGTAACCCCGGTGTTCAATAACATCCTGCTTTCACTCGGAACCATTCCAAGTCCAAACATAGGCTTCCAATATATCAATCTTTATGTCTCGACCATTTGAGACTCCTCGTCATGTCCGTGATCACATCCGGGACTCGAACAACCTTCGTGCATCAATACTTATAAACTCATTATGAAGCTGTCATCGAAGCGTTAAGCGTGCAGACCCTACGGGTTCGAGAACTATGTAGACATGACCTAGAACCATTCTCGGTCAATAACCAATAGCGGAACCTGGATGCCCATATTGGTTCCTACATATTCTACGAAGATCTTTATCGGTCAAACCGCATAACGACATCGTTGTTCCTTTGTCATCGGTATGTTACTTACCCGAGATTCGATCGTCGGTATCCAATACCTAGTTCAATCTCGTTACACCGTAAGTCTCTTTACTCGTTCCGTAATACATCATCTCACAACTAACTCATTAGTTGTAATGCTTGCAAGGCTTAAGTGATGTGCATTACCGAGAAGGCCTGGAGATACCTCTCCGAGCATTCGGAGTGACAAAACCTAATCTCGAAATACGCCAACCCAACAAGTACCTTTGGAGACACCTGTAGTACTCCTTTATAATCACCCGATTCGTTGTGACGTTTGGTAGTACCAAAGTGTTCCTCCGTAAACAGGAGCTGCATAATCTCATAGTTATAGGAACATGTATGGGTCATGAAGAAAGCATTAACATACTAAGCGATCAACTGTTAAGCTAACGGAATGGGTCATGTCAATCAGATCATTCAACTAATGATGTGACCTTGTTAATCAAATAACAACTCCTTGTTCATGGTTAGGAAACATAACCATCTTTGATTAACAAGCTAGTCAAGTAGAGGCATACTAGTGACATACTGTTTGTCTATATATTCACACATGTATTATGTTTCCGGTTAATACAATTCTAGCATGAATAATAAACATTTATCATGTTATAAGGAAATAAATAATAACTTTATTATTGCCTCTAGGGCATATTTCCTTCAGTTTTCGCCCACACGATCGTGATCGAACGACGGAGAGCCTGGAAGTGACTTAGATGGGTTATTGGACTATTTTGGAGGGGTGTTGGGCTGCAACTTAAAAGAGGCTTTTGCGAGAGTGCGGTTAACCGTTGGAGTACCAGACGAGCTCCAAATGACCCGAAACTTGACCGGTGGTCTACGGGTGGTATACCAAGGCCACTAGACAAACCTCGGTCCATTCCGAGAACGTTTAGTACCCGCACACGGAAAAACGTAAAAGGGCCGCCGGGGAGATAGGAGTGCGGATTGCAAAAGCGGACAACGGAAAAATGCTCGGAATCATGAGGCGAACACGTATGCAAATGTGATGCACATGATGACATGATATAAAATGCATGACATGGACAAAATGCAAAATGAAGAAAACCCAACCACGGAGGGAATATCATATCACAATGCGAAAATGGCAAGAGTTGGAGTTACAATTATGGAAAGTTACTTCGGGTGTTACAACACTCCACCACTACAAGAGGATCTCATCCGAGATCTAGGACTGAAAGAACTCCGGATATTCGAACGGAGGTGATCCTCGCGCCCGGTGGCTTCACGGTCGGAATGGTGTGACCACTTCACTTTCAGGAATTTGATTGACTTGTTGCGAGTCTTGCGCTCGGTTTCTTCAAGAATAGCAACGGGTGCTCATGATAGAGAGATCTTCTTGAAGGTCAATTTCTTGAAGTTGATAGTGCGTTCAGAGTCTTGAAGCACTTGCGAAGCTGTGACACGTGAAACACATTGTGCACGTTGGCGAAGTTGGACGGAAGCTCAAGTTGATAGGCGAGATCGCCTCTTTTGCCAATGATCTTGAAAGGACCCACGTATCTAGGGGCAAGCTTCCCTTTGATACCGAAGCGACGAGTGCCTTTCATTGGAGAGACGCGGAGGTAGACATGGTCTCCGATTTCAAAAGCCACATCACGGTGCTTATCATCATAATAGCTCTTCTGGCGCGATTGCGCGGCTTTGAGATTCTCACGGATGACTTTGCACATTTCTTCTGCTTCTGTGATCAAGTCATTGCCAAGAAGTTGGCATTCACCTGTCTCAGACCAATTGAGAGGAGTCGTCACTTTACGCCATAGAGAATTTGAATGGGGCCTTGCCGAACTCGCTTGGAAGCTGTTGTTGTAGGAGAACTCGGCATATGGAAGACAATCTTCCCACTTCATACCGAAGGAAATGACACAAGCCCTGAGCATATCTTCAAGGATTTGATTAACTCGCTCGACTTGGCCACTTGTTTGAGGATGGAAAGCTGTGCTGAAATGAATGTTGGTGCCCATGGCCTTCTGAAAAGAATCCCAGAACTTGGAGGTAAAGATGCTGCCACGGTCTGAAGAGATCACTTGTGGAATGCCGTGCAAGGAGACAATCACGAGGTGTATAGCTCGCCAACCGAGCTGCTGTGATGGATTCTTTGATAGGAAGAAAATGAGCCACTTTAGTAAGCTTGTCAATGACAACGAAGATAGCATCATTTCCACGCTTGGACTTTGGAAATCCAGTTTCGAAGTCCATCTCAATATGATCAAACTTCCATTCTGGAATAGCAAGAGGTTGGAGGAGACCAGCTGGTCGTTGGTGTTCTGCTTTCACTCTTCGGGAGACATCACATTCATTCACGAATTGAGCAATTTCTCGCTTCATTTGAGTCCACCAATACGACTGCTTGAGGTCCTGGTACATCTTCGTACTTCCAGGATGAATGGATAGAAGCGAATTGTGAGCCTCGTTCATAATGACTTTTCTCAGATCACCCTTAGGAACCACAATCCGGTCCTCAAAGAAAAGAGTATCTTTGTCATCAATGTGGAAGCACTTGTACTTGGAAATGCCCTTGTCGATACCACGTTTCACCTTTTTCACCATGGTATCCGAAGTTGAGCCTCACGAATCTGATCTTCCAAAGTAGGAGAGACTATGAGGTTGGCAAGAAAGCCTTGAGGAACAACTTGAAGATTCAGCTTGCGGAAAGCTTCACAGAGATCCGTGGAAGGGCTTGAGGATTAAAGCTGTTGCGATAAGCCTTCCTGCTCAAAGCATCTGCAATGACATTGGCCTTTCGGAGTATATTCAATACTTGGGTTGTACTCTTGAATCATTTCGACCCATCGAGTCTGCTCGAGGTTGAGGTTGGGCTGAGTGAAGATATACTTGAGACTCTTGTGATCGGTGAAAATGTCCACTTTCCTTCCCAACAAGAGATGTCTCCATGTTATCAATGCATGGACAATCGCCGCCAACTCAAGATCGTGAGTGGGGTAGTTCTTTTCGTTGGGCTTCGGTGGCGAGAGGTATAGGCCACAACTCTCTTCTCTTGCATTAACACAGCACCGAGACCTTGAAGAGAAGCATCACGAAAACTTGAATGGCTTGGATTCATCGGGAGGAGTCAAGGCAGAGCTGTGACGAGTTTCTCTTTGAGAGTATTGAAAGCAACGTCACACTCGGGAGACCGGACATACTTCACATGCTTACGGAGGAGGTTGGAAAGAGGCTTTGCAATCTTGGAGAAGTTCTCAACGAATCTTGACAATAGCTTGCAAGACCAAGAAAATCTGGAGCTGCTTGACATTACGAGGAGGTTCCCAATTCACGAGCTGAGCGCCTTCTCGGGATTAACAGCGATGCCCTTGGCGGAGATGATATGACCAAGATAAAGCACTTCATCAAGCCAAAATTCACATTTGGAGAACTTAGCATAGAATTGATACTCTCGAGCTTGTCTAGCACCAATCGCAAATGTTTGGCATGATCCTTCTTATTCTTGGAAGACCAAAATATCATCAAGATAGACCAAGACGAATTCATTGGTGTAGGGGTTGAAGATGAAGTTCATCATCCGAGAGAATGTTGGAGGAGCATTGACAAGGCGAAAGACATGACAAGTATATTATAAGAACCAAAGCTTGTTCGAATGCTGTCTTGGGAATATCTTGTTCACGAATGCGAATCTGATGATAACCCATCTGAAGGTCAAGCTTGGAGAACACTTTAGCACCTTTGAGTTGCTCGAAAAGCTCATTGATGTTGGGAAGTGGATACTTGTTCTTAATTGTCTTCTTATTCAATGAGCGGTAATCGGCCTTACGATCGGTCCGTGCCATCCTTCTTTGGACAAAAGAACACCACAACCCCAAGGAGATGAACTCGGTGCGATCAAACCCAGACGCTCTTGTTCATCGAGCTGCTTCTTCAATTCCTTCAGCTCATCAGGTCCAAGCTTGTATGGGCGCTTGCAAGCGGGTTGATGCGGGCTCAAGATCGATAACGAACTCAAGCGGCCGATGAGGAGGCATACCGGAAGCTCTTCGGAAAGACATCTTGGTACTATAAGCGATGGAATCGAGAGATAGCATCCAATTCGCCCTTCTCATTGAGAGAAAACAACCGAATGGTTTCATCACGAGCGGCATAGATGATCACATCATTAGAAGAGTGAGTCAATTGAATTTCACGGCAGCACAATCAAGCTGAGCTTTGTGCTGATAAAGCCGATCCATTCGAGAATAAGATCAATATCCGAGTCACCGAGAACAATTGGTTTGGCCAGAAATCTATAATCGCCCATCTTGATACCGACATCCGGAACCAAAACTCGAGAAGTCATCTCCTTAGCCGGAGAAACAATAGACAAAGGTCTTGGAAAAGCTTGAGTAACCAAATCATGCATAGCCACAAAAGGTCTTGAGATGAAAGAATGCGATGCACCAGTATCAAATAAGACTTTTGCAGGAATATCATTAACAAGAAGATTACCCATGATCACATCAGAAGAATCCTCTGCTTGCGCTGCATTCATCATATTGACCTTTGCAAACTTGGGATTATGCTTGACCACTGCATTGCTGGAAGATTTCACAGGAGGAGGAGGCGGAAGGCGCCTCTGGTTGAAGCATTTGTTAGCATAGTGACCTTCTGCGACACTTGTTGCAAGTCACCTCAGAGAGCGGACGGTGGTAAGGAGCACTTGACCTTGGAGCTTGAGAATTGGACTTGTTCTGATAGCTTGGGTTGGGTGGGTGGGAAGATCCACGGCCACCTGAGTTCTTCTGCTGATAAGGCTGACGGAACGGAGGAGGAGGAAGGTAGAACTTCTGCTGCTTAGCTGCCACTTGAGAGGAAGAAGAAGACTGAACTGCATCCCTGATTCTCTTCTTAGAAGCCTCACATTTGAGCTGGGCATCTTCTTGCTTCAGTGCCATGTTGTAGAATTCATCATACTTTTCTGGCTCAAAAAGCACAAGAGCTAATTGCAGATCTTCTCTCAGACCACCTCTGAATTGATAGATCATACTCTTTTCATCAGGTACGTCTTGCTTAGCAAAGCGAGCGAGTTTCTGGAACTGGATATTGTATTGATACACAGACATGTTGCCTTGCTTGAGATTGCGGAACTCCTCATGCTTGCTCTCAACAACACTTTTCGGAATGTGGTGAGCTCTGAAATCTCGGCGGAACTCATCCCAGGTAATGACACGACCTCCTCTGGAATCTTTGTATTGCTGGTACCACTCAGCAGCTTGATCCTTGAGTTGAAACAATGCAAACTTGACAAAGTCCTCAGGTATGACATTGCTACATTCAAAATGCTTGCAGATGTCCACTAACCAATCGTCGGCGTCGTAGCCTCGACCACGTAAACCGAAAGACTTCGCTGATTAGCGAGGAACCGATCGAGAGTAGCAAAGTGCGGCTGGTTGTTGCCTTGACCTTGATTTCCTTGATTGCCTTGCCCCTGAGTACGTTCTTGCAAGAGCTGCAAAATCATCTGAGCATTGGCATTGGTGGCTGCCATGATGGCTTGCCAGGCCTCCGGAGGCGGAGGTGGAGGTGGAGGGTTCGACTGATCCCCATCATTGCGATCCGGATTCAGACGCGTTGGCGGAGCCATCCTGAAGAGGGTGACATCCGTTAGTCCTTTGATAGACAAATAGTCAAGTAGAATCAACGGATAGAAATTGCAACATATAGTCTTCACAATAAACATTCGAACAAGAATGAACGAATGAATTCCAGAAGTTAATCATCACACGTCCATTAAGGTGAGAAGCCACTTGATTAAAGGTTGATGAAAAAAAAATAACAAGGTAAGACTGGGACAAATAAGTGGTAAGGATTACCCAATCACGAACCAAATATCTGCGGGAAGAAATGCTAGGAGCTACTTGAATCCCACCTATAAACTCCCGAAACTTTCGGTTATGCAATGCGGTGTTGGGGATACAGGGGACACAAAATATATCACCCAAACTAACAATACCTAGATCCATTTGTATCCATCTGTCAACACATAACCAAGAAATCCTCGAAATCGTGTACCTCGACCTTGAAAAACATCCGTTATACAAGTCATGGCAATACTCGATCTCGCCCGAAGATTGGGTTATCGGGTTATCTCACCAACAACTGCACAAAAGAGATTTCGATGTCGGCAAAACTCGGTATTCGAGGCTGCAGCGATAAAATTGTGGCGACAACACCTCGGAGCTCAACTCCCCGAGACACTGCCACAACCCCTAAATGTCAGGAGGCACCAAGAACAATGTTCTCGTCACAAAACCATCGGAACGATCCCAAGATACCCGCGTGATCCTAAAAAAAAAATTTAGTGAAATTTGAGGAGAGAAGAGTCAAAACTCTACGTCAGGAGACCTCACAGAGCGACGAAGGGACTGGAGAGTAAAAGAATCCTACTCTCCGATATATATAATCCTAAGACTCAAAACATTTTCCATTCTAGACTCAACAACTCCAGCAAACAATCAAGTAGGGGGCTCCTAAGTCGGGGAAGGCTCTGATACCAACTTGTTACGCCCTCGATGCGGCTATATCTCCCACGTGTCGAAGCACGACTTAGAGGCATAACCGCATTGAAAGCAATGTCGCAAGTGAGGTAATCTTCACACAACCCATGTAATACATAAGGGAAAAATAGATACATAGTTGGCTTACAGTCGCCACTTCACACAGTGCATAAATAAACATTCATCATTCAGAGTACACTCAAGGTCCGACTACGGAACCAAAATAAAAGAAGATACCCCAATGCTACATAGATCCCGATCGTCCCAAGCTGGGCACCACTCACGATCATCGAGGAAAAGACACATAGTAACGACCACGTTCCTCGTCAAACTCCCACTTGAGCTCGGTTGCATCACCTGACCGCATCATCGGCACTGCAACTGTTTTGGTAGAATCTGTGAGTCACGGGGACTCAGCAATCTCACACCAGCGAGATCAAGACTATTTAAGCTTATAGGAAGGACAGAGTTGTAAGGTGGAGCTGCAGCAGCGACTAAGCGTATATGGTGGCTACAATCGCAAAAGAGAGCGAGAAGAGGAGCAAAGCACGGTCGTGAAGCTAGTAGTGATCAAGAAGTGATCTGAACTACTTACGTCGGACATAACTCCAACACGGTGTTCACTTCCGGACTCCGAGAAGAGACCATCACGGTTACACACGCGGTTGATGTGTATTTTAATTGAGGTCAACTTCGGGTTTTCTACAACGGACATTAACAAATTCCCATCTGCCTCATAACCGCGGGCACGGCTTTGAAAGATATTACCTGCAGGGTGTCCCAACAGCCCATTATAAGCTCTCACGGTCAACGAAGGATATTCCTTCTACCGGAAGACCCGATCAATCTCGAAATCCCGGACTACAAGACATTTCGACAGCAATAAAACAAGACCAGCAAAGCCGCCCGATTGTGCCGACAAATCCCGATAGGAGCTGCACATATCTCGTTCTCGAGGCACATCCGGATGAGCAGTCCATACAACTAAAACCAGACCTCAAGTTTCCTTGAGGGGCGCCTGACAGGCTCTAGTTGGGCCAGCACTCGAAGGAGCACTGGTCCGCAGGGGGTTAAAATAAAGATGACCCTCGGGCTCGCGAAAACCGGGGAAAAAGGCTTAGGTGCCAAATGGTAAAACCAAAGTTGGGCCTTCTTTGGACGAGTCTTATTCAAAGCGAACTGTCAAGGGGTCCCATAAATCACCCAACCGTGTAAGCAACGCGAAATCCAGAACATAACACGGTATGGCGGAAACTAGGGTGGCAAGAGTGGAACAAAACACGGGCATAAGGCCGAGCCTTCCACCCTTTACCAAGTATATAGATGCATTAATTATAGCAGATATATATATTGTGATATCCCCAACAAGTAAACATGTTCCAACAAGGAACAACATCTCCATGTTCAACAAGGAACAAACTTCAACTTCACCGCAACTAGCAACGCTATAAGAGGGGTGAGCAAAGTGGTAACATAGCCAATCAGCGGTTTGCTAGGAAAAGGATGGTTAGGGCTGACATGGCAATATGGGTGGCATGATATAGCAAGTGGTAGGCATCGTAGCATAGGCATAGAAAAGAGCGAGCAACTAGCATAGCAAAGATAGAAGTGATTTCGAGGGTATGGTCATCTTGCTCGCAATGTTCTCGAGTTGTCGAAAGCTTGATCCTCGTAAGCGTTCTCAACAGGTTCCTCGTTCACGTACTCGTCTCCGGCTCTACCCAAAGCAACAACACAAACAAAGGAACCACAATAAATCACGGTGCAATGCACAATCAACATGATGCAAAACATGACATGATATGCGAGGTGTGATATGCAATGCGTATCGCGCTCCGGAAGGAAAATGATGAACCAGGCATCAACTTGGCAAACCAAGTATGCCACTGGAAAGATGAGATGATTTCGGTTGAAATCGATATAAAGATCACGGAATCGGATGCACGTTTTGGAAATGACAAGCAAAACAAGAATGGCACAAATCATCATTAACAAAGCATGATGCCACTTAGCAAGCAACAATAAATTAAGCTACTGCACCCAAACGTACCAACAAAGTATATGGCAGTGATCTACACAAGATGCTTGACAAAAGATGAGCACTGAGCTACGGCTAGTTCACATCATAACAGGTTCAAACAAGCATGGCAAAAGTGCACAAAATATCAGTGAACATGGCAAAAACAGCATCGGTAGCAATGTTCAGAGCAAGAAAACTACATGCTACAGGAACTTATAATAGCAAAACAAGGCATGGCATGAATCTACTCAAAGCATAGAACAAAAGTCCCTTACTGACCATAAGCCAAAAGGATCAGAAAATATAGTAACACCCATGTCAATATCGCAAGTTTAGTTAATGATTCAGCAACATGGCATGTCAAAAACTGATAAGAAGTAGGCATGTTTACAAGCTCAATGCACTCACTACAGAGCCTTATATGATAAACTAAGCATACATATATCAAGAAGACATGGCATAGAAGACATACATGGCAAGAACAATAACATAGCATACACGGATCAACCACAACAACCTTGGCAAAATTGAATAACCTGTAAACAATCTGCCAGGAAACATTTGATAGCAAAAGTAGAGCTCGATTGACTCAAGCTATGGCACTCCATAAGTGCAAAAAAGGCATGGATGGATAGAGCAAGACATGTAGAACAAATCATCCTTACTGAAGTATCTCAAAATATGCATGGATCTCTCGGTAGCATCAAGTTAACATGGCATCAAAATATCAGCAAAACAGAGCTGAAATCAGCAACATCAGGACACCTACTTTGCATGCTTGTGCTAGTCACCACATAGATCACAAAAATACATGGCATACACCCCTGGAACGATGGCATGGCATATTACAAAACACATGTAGGACTCAAATTCATAGGGTGCACACATCAATCATAGCAAAAATAACAAAAGTGCATGTTACATTAAGAAAGAGAAACTAACATCACATAGCCCTCTTCCAACAGCATTTCGGGCATCAAGATGAGCTCAAAAGAAAATGATGCAATGAGATGAAATAATCTACTCTTCGAGACGAACATTTCGATATATTATACGCGCAAAATGGAACTACAGATGCAAAGTTACGATGCTTAAAAAATGCCACAAAATATACCCAGAATTAAAACTTAGAGGAAAAAATGAGAGGGGAAGAGATCAACGGCTCCGAGATCCGATCGGGATCCGGCCCGATCCAGATCGGGCGAGGTGGCGGCGGCTCACGGAGAGGAGAAGCGGGCGGGCGCCGGCGGAGGGAGGTGACGGCGAGAGCGGCGGGCGGGCGGGTGGCGGGCGGGCGGGGCGGGGCATGGCGGCAATGCGTGGAGGCGCGCGGCCTGATGTGCGCATGGCGGCCTGAAGCGGGCGGAGGCGCGAGGGCGGGGCGGCCATGGGGCATGGCTGGGTGGCCGGGGGAGGGCCCGCATGGGCCTCATGGGCCTGCTGGGTCGGCGGCGATGGGGTATGCGGAGCCCACGTGGCGCTGTGTGAGAGGCTGGGCGGGCGGACGTTGTCCGCCCGCTCGGACACGTCCCGGCGGCGGAGGGATTAAATCTAGGGTTTCGGGAGGATGATCCGGATTTGGAGGGGTTTGCTTAAATAGGCATAGAGGAGCTAGGAGAGTCCAAATGAGGTGTAGTTTTCGCCCACGATCGTGATCGAGCGACGGAGAGCCTGGAAGTGACTTAGATGGGTTATTGGACTATTTTGGAGGGTGTTGGGCTGCAACTTAAAAGAGGCTTTTGCGAGAGTGCGGTTAACCGTTGGAGTACCAGACGAGCTCAAATGACCGAAACTTGACCGGTGGTCTACGGGTGGTATACCAAGGCCACGAGACAAACCTCGGTCCATTCCGAGAACGTTTAGTACCGCTTTACGGAAAAACGTAAAAGGGGCCGCCGGGGAGATAGGAGTCTTGGGATTGCAAAAGCGGACAACGGGAAAAATGCTCGGAATCATGAGGCGAACACGTATGCAAATGCGATGCACATGATGACATGATATAAAATGCATGACATGGACAAAATGCAAAATGAAGAAAAACCTAACCACGGAGGGAATATCATATCACAATGCCGAAAATGGCAAGAGTTGGAGTTACAATTATGGAAAGTTACTTCCGGGGTGTTACACTTGCGCCGAATCAATAAATTTGGGTTGAATGATCTACCCTCGAAAACTGTTGCGATCCCCTATACTTGTGGGTTATCACATACCAAAGAAGGAGTGCCAAATCCAGAGGTCATGTGTGGGCACTGCCTCAAGTACCACACTGCAACCGCCTTTGGCGCCTTTGTACATCCCCTGCCAAGCAAATGGGCAGTTTTTTCATTTTCAATGCATGTAGTCGATGCTTCCAAGCATCCCAGAAAATCCTCTTGCTGTATTCTGTGCTAGGATCTGAGCAGTGTCTTCAGCATTGGGTGATCACAAGTATTGCCGTCCAAACACTGCCACCGCTGCACTACAGAACTTGTAGAAACACTTAATAGTCGTGGACTCGGCCATGCACCCATAGTCGTCGAGTGAATCACCGGGAGCTCCGTGTGCAAGCATCCTCATAGCTGTCATGTACTTCTGGATTGAGATGAATCCAAGTGTGCCAGTGCAATCCTTCTTGCACTTGAAGTAACTGTCGAACTCCCGGATGGAATTCACAATCCTGACGAAAAGCTTTCGGCTCATCCGATAACGGCGCCGAAATACTTTGTCGCCATGCAGTGGAGCCTCGGCGAAGTAGTCGGAGTAGAGCAAGCAATAGCCTTCCAGTCGATGCCAGTTCTTCGCTTTCAGCCGCCCCGGCGCCGAGCCACCTCGCCGCGGCTTTGCATTGCTCGCGAGCAGGCCGGCCAGGACGGCGAGGACCATGAGATGCTCTTCATCCTGGACGTCGGCATCGGCTTCCTCCTCCAGCAACTCCGGAAGCGCCTCCTCGTCGTCCGAGTCCATCGCCGAACACCTAGCAGGCGGGGTGGGCGCATAGCTGTCGATATCCCGCCTTGCGCGGCAGGAGTGCCGGAAAACTCATCCAGGAAGATGGTGGAGAGGGTGTCGCAGCGAAACCCTCTCTCTTTTTCGGCGGGGAATGGCCTATCTAGCTGTGGTGGGGGGTGTGGGCGGCACCGGGATCGGCAAGGCGGTGGGAAGGCGTGGGCGCGGGGGGTTGTGAATCTGGATGTGCAAGATGACTTTTCACCTGACAGTGTGGCCCAGACGCGGTTTCCCCTTTCGACGGAGCTCCCAAACGCCTCCCAATGTGCTGGGTTCGGCCTGGAATCGCCAGGGCCAAAAACGGATTGAGCCGGCGGATTTCTACATCTTGAAAACGCGATTGAGGTTTTTTTTGATACCGGCGTGAAAAAAGTCGGCCTGGGGCTGTCGGGGCGCTTTTGAAGATGCTCTTACAGCACATCTGCTAGAGATGCTCTTATACGGCATGTGCTAGACTCCTCGCCCTGTCGCCCGATCCCGACAGAACTCACAGGGGCTTGGTATCCTCTCGTCCCGCAGCTGCCTCCACCCGAGAGATCTCCGGCGGCCGGACTCCCTACGCTCCTCCGGCCGGTTGATCGGATCCAACCGCCCCAAACCCGCCCCCCCCACCCCGAGCTTCCCTTTCTCCTCCACGCCCAACGCCCGAGGTCACCGACACCGCCGCCCCGTTCCTCTTGGACTCTGACGCCGCCGGCCGCCCTGCTCCGTCGTTCCTCGTCAACTCCTCTCCCGCCTCCGCGTTCGCCACCACGCACCGAGGCCCAAGGTAGCGCCCCTAAACTCCTTTCCCTCTCATCTCTGTGCGTGTGCTGTGCGTGTATACAGAGCAATGATCACAGCAACTGTAGGCTATTAAGAATAGGCTTTCTCTCCGTTTTTTCAGAGCTGTGCTAGTTAACTTATTTAGTCATCACAACATACATTTTCTAGAGTTTACTAATCGTGGGTGACACAACCCATTACAGGAAAATGCTTCTGAACCTAAATTCCAGTGTGCCTGACCTCATAAATTACCAGTAAAATACAGGTTGAGGATGCTCCTTGGCTTAGTCTTGCTTCTCACCTTTACTAGTCTTTCGAGTAACCAGGACAAGTGATTTTTTTCAAATCAACGAAGCAGCAAATAAGATTCATGTGCTTGGCGTGTGCTCTGTGCGTGTGCTGTGCAGCTTGGGTGTGCTCTGCTAATAATGTGGATTGGTACTGCTATTATCATATGTTTATAGAAATTTCCAAATTGATAATTGGCTATATAGATGGGATTGAGCGGCCACCATAACTTTTTGTGAGTGTGCCTCTGCACAAGAAAGCTTGGAAAAAGGCCAACCAGGTCCTTAACTCCCGCTGGCTATAAGGTCTTAATGGGTGAGTTTAAAGCAAAGACCTGGAGAAACTATGTAAAGAGGCAGTTTAAGAAATTGTTGGGATGATACGAAGGCTTTATATTCAGCATGAAAGCTCAGTGATATGAAGGCTATATATTCAAAAATCGTTCAGAAGGTTACATCATCCTCCAGCAGACATTTCTTTAAAATAATCACACAAGTCAACTTGACAATGTATCGTGTGTCCTGTTTGACATGAACATTCATTGTTAGGAAAACACTATTTTGTTGATTCTGGGTACCCCAAACAAACACAACCTTAAACTCCCATTTCCTCTAATCAATGAGTACACTTTTAAACATCTCTAATTCAATCAAACACTGTCTTGCGCAGTGGAGCAAATCAACCAGTTGAGATGGCGACATTGAGGCCGCTGACTGTGGAGGATGTGCTGCGTGTGAACGGCAGCCGCCGCTTTGCCGCCGCACTGGCCGCTACCTCCCCCTTCGATTCTCTCAACAACGCACTTATTGCCGCCCGCCGCATCTGGCTCAACGAGGTAGGTAGCTCTTGATCTTGGAATATCTCTTCTCCGCACCCATCCTCCAGTCTGAATCCCCCTCATTTCCCGTACTGATACATGTTTGGCGTGTAACAAATCAAGGTGGACGTGACTGGATGGCTGGAGGCCTTCGCCGCCCACCCGCCCATCGGAACGACCTCCTCCTCCGTCTCCAAGTCGGTTTCCTTGCTTCTACTTCTGCTGAGCTCAGTAATGTTCGCTTCTTCCTGTCATTGATCGTCAGTCACTGCAGGTGGAGCAAGGAAGAGCAATCAGCTGCGCTTTCCACAGCCACTGATTCGACCGCTCAGGTGCTACACTGTTCACTGTGTTTGTTGCATCTGTGATCTGATTTGTGGACTCAATTCGGTTTCTTGAAACTGTTGCAGGAGTTGTCCGAGTGGAATGCCAAATACAGGGAGAAGTTTGGGTTTGTGTTCATGATATGTGCGTCTGGGAGGACTGCCCCTGAGGTTTTAGCTGAGCTTAAGGTCGGCATATGCCTATCCTAAATTCTGTAATTGGCATGTATGCTTGTTCAGGTCATCTCAACAATTTGTGCAGCAGTAACGTGGTTTGTGTTTAAAAGTCTGCTATTAGCCCTCTCTCTTAGATGTTGTGGTATTGTGATCTGTGAAATACCAGTAAAATCAGAATCATGGAAGAACTACTGTTTTCTGAATGACAATAGTGGCCTTCCTCAATGGGCCAGATTTTTAAAATTGAAACTAACTTATGTTCCTTTGGCTTTTCACATCACCTTGGGTGTTTAATTTTAAGTTTAGCCCTGATACAGTGTACTGCGCACGCTATGACTTGATCACAAAATCATATTACTATAAAGCCTTGATACAATGTTTTTCTTTCTATCTCTGTAATGATTTTGAAGTTATCTTATCATCCTGCTTCTCTTTCCAGAGGCGTTATGCAAATAGGCCAATCGTTGAGCTTGAGGCTGCGGCAGAGGAAGAACTGAAGATAACTGAGCTGCGTCTTGCAAAGCTTTTCTCGGCAGAAACTGCTGCTCCCCCTACTTCAGGTGAAAATCATATTAGCCAACCGGATAAAGCAGCAGGTATTGAATTATCCGTTGACACATTCTGTGGTAAAATAGACATCTGCTCTTTTTTATCCACTTGTTTGAGCCTTTTTTTCTTATATATCCTATAGTTAAACTTGAATATTGACCTCGCATGCTCATGCTTTCCTAAGATTGGTGTCTTATTGGTCTATTTGCTCAATGCTACCAAGCCTGGAATTTCTGTCCTTTCATTTTCATAAGCCAGTTCAGTTGAGTGAGCAATTTCACTATGTGTTTTTGGTCTTTCTGTACATTCGTGCTACACTGCTACTTGCAAAGGCACCAGTTGAATTGTTTTGATGTTATGTAATTTTTCACTTTGAGCTGAAGATATGGTCGCGCCCCATAGGTTGGTATATCTAATCTGCAAACAATAGAATACTGACTAGTGTTTGCAAATGGCTGATGCTAAATAAAGATCTACTGTTGCAATTATTACACACAATAACTTTGTTTGCCTGAAGCCAACTGAATTATCTCTTGACAAATAAAAAATATAGTCTACATGGAAGAGATAAAGTGCAAGATTCATTCTTCACACTGTATTGAGATTAACTGTGTTTGCACCATGAAAATATTGTCATTGCTGATTGAACTCTGGAAAGACAACTCCTGGGCATGGATCTTTGTTTTTTTTTTTCTTCTATCTGGGGCTTGGATTGTTATCAATTTCTTGCACCAGAATTGTTCGTAGTCTGTACCTCCATGATTATCTGGACTGTTTTGTGTACTTTGCTTGTGCAGTTGATTATCTGCGGTAGTAGTTTTTATATCTGTGCAACTTTTGGTAATTTTGCTTTCTTAAGCTTCATTAAAAATTTCAAATAGATCGGATGCGGATTATTGGTGCACACCTTGGAGCTCTTTCCCAGCATTCTGCCAATAAAGCTCCTGAAATTACAGGTAGCTCCAACCGGACACGCCCTCCTATCACAACCCATGTGCTGGACACGGCTCTTGGATCGCCAGCAGCTGGAATTGAAGTTCACCTGGAGATGTGGAAGGACGCTTCAAGTCCCCCGTCATTTGACAACAAAGAATTCAAGGGATGGACAACCCTAGGCACTTCGATAACAAACAATGATGGACGCAGCGGTCAGCTGATGGACATCGTTGACAATGTCGCTCCTGGTTTCTACCGCATAAGTTTCAATACCTCCAAGTATGCACCGTCAGGGTTCTTCCCTTACGTAAGCATCATATTTGAGATAAAAAGAAGCCAGACGACCGAGCATTTCCATGTCCCTCTCTTGCATTCTCCTTTTTCTTTTACCACTTACCGTGGCAGCTAAGCTGTCAATTTGTGTGTAAACCACATTGAGTGATGGTGGTGTTCTGGAACAAGCATAAATGGTCGTAAATCATGGTGTTTAGTTGGCACTGACATTGTTATACTTGAATAATGTTGTTCCGTGTAATGGGAAGCTTGAGTATGCAGTTGGCATTGGAGCAGTTTGTTTAAATACTTCTATCACTTGCTATTTATGATTGGTGACCTCGAGTGTGGTATTACATCTCCACTGCTAGATTTGACATGTCGCATCCTTTACCATCGAGGTGGAGGCAGTACTACGAGTGACAGATAGCTCGCCACGTGCCGAGCCCCGAGTGCTCCATCTATGGTATCTAGATGATGACCCGCATGTTATTGCTGGATTTTCAGAAATTTTAGAGACATTGTAACAGATGGAACATGTAATACGATTTTATGTTACATATAGTTATAATAATTAAAGCAATGTTTTAATTTCTCAGAAGAAATTTGTTGGAGAACATAAAAAACAGATACTAACACGTAGATGTACTAATTTTGAGTGGTGTTCGTGTATTCCTTTACGAGCTGCATTCAGGTGATTTGCCCAAGTAAGTGTTGACAGCTACGTAATCATATGTTTTGTTTAGACATAATATCATATGGTAATTGCTGCTTGGCGAGGTTCTCACATGAATTAGTTGTGCTACACATACCTTTGGTTTTGCCAAAAGTTGTTTTAAAAAATGTGTCTCAGAGATTCATCGAAGAATTATGCAGGATCCGAATTTAGCTTTGCACAAATCTGTTCGCAGATAACGAACAATCAAACTTCGACCATACACTGTGATACAAGCTACTACGTGCAATAAAATCTGTAGCCTGCATGTTCAGCAACCTAACGGAAGATCAAATTAGGTATTTTCTTTTTACAAGGACACGTCACAAACATAACGGAAGATCAAATTAGGTATTTTCTTTTCACCAAGACGACCACAACGACGTTCTAGGGCATCTCCAACTCCAATGCTGCCCCCCAAAACGGATATCCGCCCGCAATACAAACAAATTTACATAATTCATGCAAGCACGATAGAATTCATGCAAACAGACACAAGTTCGGACATAATTTACATAAACTGAACGATATTTCACCCGTTCAACCAAAACTTAAAAAAAACTCATTTGTAGCGGATGGTGACACTGTATGCCTGGCCAGGCTGGCGGACGGCACCTTCGTCGTCATCAGTGCTGCCATCGTCATTGTCCGACTGGTCCTTCCAGCGGCGGAAGGACCAGGGTGGGGGGAGAGAAGGGCAACCCTGCCCAGCCGCCGCCTGGCACTCGCGGAGGAGCCGCTCGGCTTCCTCTTGTGTCGTGTGGAGGGCTGCCTCGGCCAACGCCAACCCTGGTCAGGGACCCTTGTCGGCGACGACGGATGTGTCGCTGAGCGACCACTCCTCCCTGATCTTGGCGAGCTTCCCATCAAGGAAGCATTCTTCATGCAGACCTCTCCGCGGTGGTCACTGGCCGGTCGCGGACCCAGGCCTCCATGAGGTCGGGGCTCACGAGGAACCAGGCCGGTGCCTCGTCAAACTTCACAAACGCCACCCGAGGCGCCGCGTTGCGTCGCTCCCTCCTTGGTCGCCCTCTCCTCCGCCGACATGATGCTTCACGGCGAGGAACCACGACCGTCGCCTCTGTAAGGATCGATATGGTTGACTAGAGGGGGGTGAATAGGCAACTACCAATTTTTATCTTTTCTTAGCAAATTAGGTTTAGCAACAAATAGGTTGTCTAGATGTGCAACTAGGTGAGCAACCTATATGATGCAAACAACGACAACAACAAGTGCAAGCAAAGGATACAACACAACAATAGCTTACACAAAGTAAAGGGAAGAGATAACCACAAGTGGAGCCGGTGGAGACTGATGTGGCTTGAAGCTACGTCAGTATTTCCCCAAAGAGGAAGGGATGATGCAACACAGCGGCGGTAGGTATTTCCCTCAGATATGAAACCATGGTTATTGAACCAATAGGAGAACCAAGAAAACACAACGTAAACAGCCCCTGCACACAAATAACAACACCTCGCAACCCGACGTGTTAAAGGGGTTGTCAATCCCTTTCGGGGTATGGCACCAGAAATTGCGTGTTGACGGGAGAAAGTTGCAATAGATTGAATAAATAGATCGCAAATAGAGTAAAGTACAACAAAGTATTTTTCTATTTTTGATTTAATAGATCTGAATAAAAAGTGCAAATAAAATAGATCGCAAAGCAAATATATGAGAAAGAAGACCCGAGGGACGAGGTTTCACTAGTGGCTTCTCTCGAGAAAGATAGCAAACGGTGGGTAAACAAATTACTGTTGGGAAATTGATAGAACCTCAAATAATTATGACGATATCCAGACAATGATCATTAAATAGGCATCACGACCAAGATTACTAGACCGACTCCTGTCTGCATCTACTACTATTACTCCACACATCGACCGCTATCCAGCATGCATCTAGTGTATTAAGTTCATGGAAAAACGGAGTAATGCAATAAGAACGATGACATGATGTAGACAAGATCTATCTATGTAGAGTTAGACCCTATCATTTTATCCTTAGTAGCAACGATACTTACGTGTTGTTTCCCTTTCTGTCACTGGGATCAAGTACCGTAAGATCGAACCCACTACCGGGCACCTCTTCCCATTGCAAGATAAATAGATCAAGTTGGCCAAACAAAACCCAAATATCGGAGAAGAAATACGAGGCTATAAGAGATCATGCATATAAGAGATCAAAGAAACTCAAATAACTTTCATGGATATAAAAAGATATAACTGATCATAAACTCAAAGTTCATCAGATCCCAACAAACACACCGCAAAAAGAGTTACATCATATGGATCTCCAAGAGACCATTGTATTGAGAATTCAGCGAGAGAGAGAGAAAGCCATCTAGCTACTAACTACGGACCCGAATGTCTACAAAGAACTACTCACGCATCATCGGAGAGGCACCAATGGAGGTGGTGAACCCCATCCGAGATGGTGTCTAGATTGGATCTGGTGGTTCTGGACTCTGCGGCGGCTGGATATATACTTACATGCTTCGAGGAGGTTGGAAAGAGGCTTTGCAATCTTGGAGAAGTTCTCAACGAATCTTCGCAATAGCTTGCAAGACCAAGAAAATCATGAGCTGCGACATTCCGAGGAGGTTCCCAATTCACAGCCAGGACGCCTTCTGGATTAACAGCGATGCCCTTGGCGGAGATGATATGACCAAGATAAAGCACTTCATCAAGCCAAAATTCACATTTGGAGAACTTAGCATAGAATTGATACTTCCGAGCTTGTCTAGCACCAATCGCAAATGTTTGGCATGATCCTTCTTATTCTTGGAGAAGACCAAAATACCATCAAGATAGACCAAGACGAATTCATTGGTGTAGGGGTTGAAGATGAAGTTCATCATCCGAGAGAATGTTGGAGGAGCATTGACAAGGCCGAAAAACATGACAGTATATAAGAACCAAAGCTTGTTCTGAATGCTGTCTTGGGAATATCTTGTTCACGAATGCGAATCTGATGATAACCTACACGAAGGTCAAGCTTGGAGAACACTTTAGCACCTTTGAGTTGCTCGAAAAGCTCATTGATGTTGGGAAGTGGATACTTGTTCTTAATTGTCTTCTTATTCAATGAACGGTAATCGACGAAGTCGGTCCGTGCCATCCTTCTTTGGACAAAAGAACACACAACCCCAAGGAGATGAACTCGGTCCGATCAAACCAGACGCTCTTGTTCATCGAGCTGCTTCTTCAATTCCTTCAGCTCATCGGTCCAAGCTTGTATGGACGCTTGTAAACGGGTTCGATGCCGTGCTCAAGATCGATAACGAACTCAATCGGCCGATGAGGAGGCATACCCGAAGCTCTTCCGAAAGACATCTTGGTACTGCAAACGATCGGAATCTGAGAGATAGCATCCATTCGCTTTCTCATTGAGAGAAAACAACCGAATGGTTTCATCACGAGCGCATAGATGATCATCATTAGAAGAGTGAGTCAATTGATTTCCGGCAGCAATCAAGTTGAGCTTTGTGCTGATAAAGCCACCATTCGAGAATAAGATCAATATCCGAGTCACCGAGAACAATTGGTTTGGCCGAAATCTATAATCGCCATCTTGATACCACATCCGAACCAAACTCGAGAAGTCATCTCCTTAGCCGGAGAAACAATAGACAAAGGTCTTGAAAAGCTTAAGTAACAATCATGCATAGCCACAAAAGGTCTTGAGATGAAAGAATGCGATGCACCAAGATCAAATAAGACTTTTGTGAGAATATCATTAACAAGAAGATTACCCATGATCACATCGAAGAATCTCTTCGCTTATGCTGCATTCATCATATCGACTTTGCAAACTTGGGATTATGCTTGACCACTGCATTGTGGAAGATTTCACAGAGGAGGAGGCGGAAGGCGCCCGGTTGAAGCATTTGTTCGCATAGTGACCTTCGCCGACACTTGTTGCAAGTCACCCCTAGGAGGACGGTGGTAAGGAGCACTTGACCTTGGAGCTTGAGAATTGGACTTGTTCTCGATAGCTTGGGTTGGGTGGGTGGGAAGATCCACGGCCACCCGAGTTCTTCTCGCCGATAAGGCCGACGAACGAGGAGGAGGAAGGTAGAACTTCGCTGCTTTGCCACTTGAGAGGAAGAAGAAGACTGAATCCATCCCGATTCTCTTCTTAGAAGCCTCACATTTGAGCTGGGCATCTTCTTGCTTCCATGTTGTAGAATTCATCATACTTTTCTCGCTCAAAAAGCACAAGAGCTAATTGCAGATCTTCTCGCACCACCTCTCAATTGATAGATCATACTCTTTTCATCGTGTACGCTTGCTTAGCAAAGCGAAGCGAAGTTTCTGGAACTGGATATTGTATTGATACACGACATGTTGCCTTGCTTGAGATTGCGAACTCCTCATGCTTGCTCTCAACAACACTTTTCTATGTGGTGAGCTCAAATCTCGGCGAACTCATCCTGTAATGACACGACTCTCCTCGAATCTTTGTATTGCCGGTACCACTCAGCGCTTGATCCTTGAGTTGAAACAATGCAAACTTGACAAAGTCCTCGTGTATGACATTGCTACATTCAAAATGCTTGCAGATGTCCACTAACCAATCGCCGCTCTGTCCTCGACACGTAAACCGAAAGACTTCGCTGATTAGCGAGGAACCGATCGAGAGTAGCAAAGTGCGGCTGGTTGTTGCCTTGACCTTGATTTCCTTGATTGCCTTGCCTCGAGTACGCTTCTGCAAGAGCTGCAAAATCATCTGAGCATTGGCATTGGTGGCTGCCATGATGGTTGCGCCTCCGGAGGCGGAGGTGGAGGTGGAGGGTTCGATCGATCCCCATCTGCGATCCGGATTCGACGCTGCATGGAGCCATCCTAAGAGGGTGACATCCGTTAGTCCTTGATAGACAAATAGTCAAGTAGAATCAACGGATAGAAATTGCAACATATAGTCTTCACAATAAACATTCAACAAGAATGAACGAATGAATTCCAAAGTTAATCATCACACGCCCATTAAGGTGAGAAGCCACTTGATTAAAGGTTGATGAAAAAATAACAAGGTAAGACTGGGACAAATAAGTGGTAAGGATTACCCAATCACGAACCAAATATCTGCTGGAAGAAATGCTAGGAGCTACTTGAATCCCACCTATAAACTCCCGAAACTTTCTGTTATGCAACTGTGTTGGGGATAGGGACACAAAATATATCACCCAAACTAACAATACCTAGATCCAACAGATCCATCACAACACATAACCAAGAAATCCTAAATCGTGGTACCTCGACCTTCAAAACATCCGTTATACAAGTCATGGCAATACTCCCGATCTCGCCCCAAGATCGGGTTATCGGGTTATCTCACCAACAACTGCACAAAAGAGATTTCGATGTCGGCAAACTCAGGTATTCCAATCAGAACGATAAAATTGTGACGACAACACCTCGGAGCTCAACTCCCCGAGACACTGCCACAACCCTAAATGTCGAGGCACCAAGAACAATGCTCGATGCGGCTATATCTCCCACGTGTCGAAGCACGACTTAGAGGCATAACCGCATTGAAAGCAATGTCGCAAGTGAGGTAATCTTCACACAACCCATGTAATACATAAGGAAAGAGATACATAGTTGGCTTACAAACGCCACTTCACACAATACATGAGTAAAACATTACATCATACAGATACAATCAAGGTCCGACTACGGAACCAAAATAAAAGAAGACTACCCCAAATGCTACACGGATCCCCGATCGTCCCAACTGGCTCCACTCTCGATCAACTGAAACGAAACAACACAATGAACAAGATCTTCATCGAGCTTCTCCTTGAGCTCGGGTGCATCACCTGCACGGTTCATCGGCACCTGCAAACTGGTTTTGGAAGTATCTGTGAGTCACGGGGACTCAGCAATCTCACACCATGAGATCAAGACTATTTAAGCTTAAAGGTAGGACAGGGTAGTGAGGTGGAGCTGCAGCAAGCGACTAGCATATATGGTGGCTAACATACGCAAAAGAGAGCGAGAAGAGAAAGCAAGGCACGGTCGAACAACTATGATCAAGAAGTGATCCTGAAACTACTTACGTCAAACATAACTCCAACACCGTGTTCACTTCCCGGACTCCGCCGAGAAGAGACCATCACGGTTACACACGCGGTTGGTGTATTTTAGTTAAGATCAACTTCGGGTTTTCTACAACCGGACATTAACAAATTCCCATCTGCCACATAACCGCGGGCACGGCTTTCGAAAGTTCAAACCCTGCAGGGGTGTCCCAACTTAGCCCATGATAAGCTCTCGCGATCAACGAAGGATATTCCTTCTCCCCGGAAAGACCCGATCAGTCTCGGAATCCCGGCTACAAGACATTTCGGCAGCAATAAAACAAGACCAGCAAAGCCGCCGGATGTGCCGACAAATCGATAGGAGCTGCACATATCTCGGTCTCGTGGCACACTCGGATGAGCAGTCCGTACAACTAAAACCAGACCTCAAGTTGCCTTGAGGGGCGCCTGACAAGACTCTAGTTCGGGCCAGCACTCGAAGGAGCACTGGTCCGGGGGGGCTAAAATAAAGATGACCCTCGGGCTCCGGAAACCCAAGGGAAAAAGGGCATAGGTGAGGCAAATGGTAAAACCAATGTTGGGCCTTGCTGGAAAAGTCTTATTCAAAGCGAACTGTCAAGGGGGTCCCATAAATCACCCGACCGCGTTAGGGACGCAAAATCCGGGAACATAATACCGATATGACGGAAACTAGGGCGGCAAGAGTGGAACAAAACACCAGGCATAAGGCCGAGCCTTCCACCCTTTACCAAGTGTATAGATGCATTAATTAAATAAGATATATTGTGATATCCCAACAAGTAAACATGTTCCAACAAGGAACAACATCTCCATGTTCCAACAAGGAACAAACTTCATCTTCACCTGCAACTAACAACGCTATAAGAGGGGCCGAGCAAAGCGGTAACATAGCCAAACAACGGTTTGCTAGGAAAGGATGGTTAGAGGTTTGACATGGCAATGTGGGTGGCAGGATAAGCAAGTGATAGGCATCGTAGCATAGGCATAGCAAAAGAGCGAGCATCTAGCAAGCAAAGATAGAAGTGATTTCGAGGGTATGGTCATCTTGCCTGAAATCCCGCAAGGAAGAAGAACGAGTCCATGAAGAAGACAAATGGATGAAGTCGAATGAATCCTCACAACTCCGGAAGGAAAACCGAAGCTAACGAGAGAAGCAACCCGGAAACAAACAAACAAGATAATAAACACACAAGCATAAACATGTCATGATGCACAACAAGTATGATGCATGTCCGGTTTAAATAGCATGGCATGGCAATATGCACAAACAAAACTACAAGTTAAATGGAGCCCAATATGCAACGAGTTGCATATTGACGGAACACCACAACACTTATTTAGTTCTCTCCCGATTAGGTACTCAACAATATTAAATGTTATTAAACATGGCAACGGGTGAAGCATAATTAAACTACCTATTTAGGCAAGATTAAATGAGGCCGGAACAACAAACAACAATTCCGGTAAAACCCCATATGCATATATAATTTATTTAAATCCGAGCTACGGTTATTTAGTTATGAAATAAATCATTTTAGCATGGCATTTAAGCAAATTAATGCAAACAACAATTATAAACATTTAAATTGTTGTTATCATGATGCGGATGACATGTGCAAGTTTTATGCAATTTTAATAAAAGTTGACATGAGCATGTTATGAAGCATTTGGTCACCATGGCGGATCGAAAAGGGTGCCACGGCAGCGAATCCGGAAATGATGCCACGGCAACATATCGGTTCCGATAACTCACGGAGATACCGGGGCAAAAGAAGTGGGCGTGAGCGTGTCATGCAAGGATGGTGGGGTGTTCCCGGTTACCGGGTTCCCACGGAACGGTGGCATGACAAACGAGGGGCATCGCAAGGACAATTCGGACACGGTGCAAACATATCGTGCATCTCACACAACATACATTCGGTCCACGCGGTCGTTCTCGGCGGTTATACCTTCGAAGCGTGCGTTCGGGGCGGAAAGAGTTTCGTAGAGGGAAGTAGACGTTCTCGCGATGATCGTCGAGGGAAGTAGTCGTACACGGCGTAGTGGAAGTCGTTGTTCACGTTGCGACGGTAGGTGTACACGTTTGTTTTCGAAGAGGTACTTGACGGGTCCGAATCCCTTCGGGGTTGTCGTGGTACTTGCGATCTCGGTAGATGGTAGTCGTACACGTTCCGTAGATGAACTTGGCGCTCGTGGTACACGTTTTTCGTAGGGGTTCGAGTCATCGATAGCGGTACTTGAAGAATCCCGAAACGGACTTGGCGTCTTCGCGCGTAGGGGTACTTGGCGTTTCCGGAGACGACGGTAGAGGTACTTGGCGTATCGTCGGGGTACTTGTCGCATCATCGTGTAGTCGAGCTTGGCGGTCCAAAACGTTCATCGGCGGTCGTCGTGGTACTTTGTGAATTCGGAAACTGCAGAAGACGAACTTGGCGGTCCTCGTTGACCTGGTACTTGGCGAAAATCTCGAAGATGGCCCTGTCGTCCTGGTTCGGTGGTTGTGGAGGCAGGGGACTCCGGCTCCTTGTGGAGCTCCTGGTGGTCGCCACCACCGGAGGAAGCGGCAAGGGGCGAGGGGGACCGGGCGCAGGGAGCGGCAAGGGTCGCCGGAGGCGAGGACGCGGGGTCGAGGCAGAGGAGCCGAGGGCGGACGCAGGAGGCCGGGCGCGGCGCCATGGGGAGGCGACGACGCGGACCTGCGGGGCTCCGGCGGGAGATGCTTTAGGCGCCAGGGTGGCGAGCTCGAGCAAAACCCGACGAGGACGGGGCACCGGAGAAGGGACGGCGGCGGCTTGGAGAAGACCGGGCGCGGGCGCGTCGGGGTCGCCATCACCGGCAGGGCCGCGGCGGGAGGAGACACGGGAGGCGGGGCCCTTGGACTCGAGCGATGGGGCGAGGAGAAGGGCGAGGAGGTACGGGAACGGCGAGAGGGTGCAGCAGCTGCTGCTGCTGCTGCCGGGCGACGCCGAGGCGGAGGAGGGCGGCTGAAGGAGGAAGGCGCGGAGCTCTGGTCGCAGCGAGGGGTGGGGCGCGAGGCGACGAGGAGAGATCGAGGAAGATGGAATCGGGCTGAGCGTGCGGCGCTGGAGGGAGGGAACGAGAGGAGGAGATGGGAATCGGGCTGAGCTCTCCCTTGCGGCTAGGGTTAGAGGGGGGGTTGGTGGGCCTTGGGCCTCGGAAGGCTAGGCCGGCCTGGTGGAGGAGAATGGCCAGGGGCCGGCTGGGCCTAAGAGGCCGGCTAGGCACTCTCTCTCCCTCACTTATATTACTTAGCAGAAAAACCACTAAAGAGAGACAAAAAGAAAGAGAGGGTTAGGGAAAGAATTTGGGAACGAGGACAATTTTCCCGGGCTCACAAAAATATGAAGAATTTAACAAAAAATGGCCCAAGGATTTTTGGTGGAACTCGGAAAATGATGAAATAATATTGGCAAGGTTTTGAGGTCAACCCGAGCAGAAAATGCATGGGATTTATTTTGCAAGTGGGTTATGGTGATTCCAAAACAATGGAATATTTTATATAGCTCCCTAATATTGGGACGATATGTTATAAAGAGAAGTCAACCTTCCCTCGATCTAAATGGATCGAAAAATCCATACAATTTATTTAGAAGAGTTTTAAAATTAAATGGCATGATGAGATGATGCAATGCAAGAGATGACATGATGAATGCACAAACAAAACAAATCACACGACAAAACTCGGAAACCCTGGAAGGCAACTGAAGCTCCGGTCTTGGGGCGTCACAACACTCCACCACTACGAGAGGATCTCGTCTCGAGATCTAGGATGGCACCGGAGAAAAGCGGAAGAGGAAGAGGTAAAACAAAGTTGCTTCGACAAACAAAAGTGAAACCAAAGAACCTTGAGAGGTTGAACAAAATGAAAGAAAGAAAACAATGAAGATGAAGAAAGTTGAAAACACTCTGTTAGAAAAGAGGAACAAGGGATATGACGAAAACTAAGAGGTTTAGTGATAAAATAGGTATTGAAACCACTCTGGTTAAAACTAGATCGAGAAGGAATAAGATTGATATAATTTGGGCAGCACTCCGGCTAAAAGAAGAAGGAAACTTGATAAGATGAAAAGAACTTGAAGAGATGACACAACCTCCGGTTAAATGGATAAGCAAGAAAAAGAACATGATCTTGGCAAAACGAGACGATGGGTCGAAGAGAGCAACATCACAATGCCTCTGGAAGAAATAATAGAAGATAGATCATAGGAATAAAGGAATGGAGAAGAAAAATGACAACTTCTACCACAAATGAATTTGAATGAAGCATCCTTACAAACAAGGATAGAACGGAGTTGTTTGAAAAATCAACAATGAAAAGAATAAACTTGTAGTGGGCTTATGGAAACAACTCAAAATTATGAGGTGAAATTCTGCCACCAACGGAAACAATTGATTGGATTTATATCAACAAGGAGACGAGAAACTTATTTCACCGGGAGGACAAATGTAGAACTTAGGTCATTTATAAGCACCATAAATAGCAACAATCCTTAGGGAAAGCTTTAGGTGAAATATAGGCCAAGATAACTCCAATGAAGAGATTGATGGATTTAAAATACCTCATTCTTGACAACATGTGAATCATGAAGCATGAAGGAAAATTGTCAAGAATGACATAACACCATCTCAAGAGATAAGGTAGAAAGAATTGCACTTCGGAATGCAAGATGAAGAATACTTGAACTCCTGAAAACAAAACATGTGTTGAGCACCATGTTTATTTTAGAGTATAGCTTGACGGATCTTAACTCCGCGAGAAATCTTGATGAACAATTGGAGAAATGAAAAGAATCCTTGACGAACCATCATGTAGAGCCTCCATGAAGAACTCCGGTAAGAAAAGGATGATAAAAGAAAGAGAAGTTGAAAACACAAGGTGAAGCCTTGCAGTGATAAGATGAAGCTTTGAAAATGATATAACCGAGAAAACTTGGAACTCCGGAAAAGAAAGATGAACAAATGAGATCAAGAATTTTGATGGACCTCCGGAATAAGGAATTGAATTTACTCGATGGGACAAGGATAAGAATTACATTATGCTGATCCTTCACCAATTAAATTGATGACAAGCAATGGATTTGGCATACTACTTATTCTCATTGAAAAAAAATGATTACAGATAGAGATATAGCGCAAACTTGAGAAGGTATTGATGGAACCACCGGTGGGATTTGGAAACAACGAATGATTTGATATGATAAAGAAGGAAGTGAAATCTTGAACGAACCACCGTAAGAATTGAAAATGAAAGTAGCAAAGGCACAATTCACCAGGAAGAATTGGAAAACGAATGAAGATGCTTGAGGGGAATTTAGATACATTAGAACGAAGAGATCATGAACTGATTAGAGGATATTTCGACGATGCACCGGTGAGATTTGGAAAACAAGAGCTGAAAGCTGGAATGAATAATTCTGAGATGATGGGCTCCAAAGAATCAAACTGAAAAGACTCCTGAAATGCTCCGGATGGATGAAAAGAATTCTCACAATCAAAACAATTATGAGAGGATGGCATCAAGCTAGAACCATGAATCTTGAAGAGAATGGAGCAAGATTAAGAGAAACTCGTCTTCGGTCTTCAAAATTCGAGAATGACGACGAGAAACACCACCATGAATTGTTGAGGCACTCCGGAATGAAAATTAGAAAGGTTGAACCAACAATGAAAAGAATTTGGAAGATCTTGGAGAAAGACATTTGACTGATGATAACTCATTCTTACGTCAATCTTTGAAAAGAATTTTAGCAGCTCCGGGAAAATTAGAAGAGTCAGGTAAGATCCTGGGAAAAGACCTGTGGGTTAGGGCCCACTCAAAAGAACCACCGTTGAACAATTGTTTGAAATAGATATTGCACCGGTAGAATTAAATGGCTTGAATGAGATAGCATCCTCAAAAGAACTTGAGTGAATTGAGAATGGAAACTAGAATCTTCTAAGATATCTTCAACACTCCGGAACAATTGAATAGCGAGAAGTGGATGATTAAGAGATGCACCGACATGAGAAAGCATTTGAAACGATGAAAAGAATACGATCAACACTGAAAACTTGACTTAAATCCACCGGAGAAGAAAATTAGAATGGAACAATGATAAGGTTAAAGCTTCCTTAGCGTCTTCATGAGAAATCACCGGATAAAACATTAAAGGAAAAGAATGAAGAAACTTCACTCAACAAAAATGGATACTTGATTAAGAAATCTGAGTCCTTGAAGAAAAAGGGTGGGAGGGCGGGAAAACAAACAACTTGGGTCGGATGAAACGAACACCGTTGAGAAAAAACTTAGAATTGATCTTGCGAATGTTGGAATAATCGGATCCACTTGAAGAGAAGCACGCCGGTTGAGAAAAGAATTGAAAAGACGACCTCGATGATCAAGAAGGACTAGTATTCACATATCAATATGAGAACACCGTTTAAGGAAGGTATGGATTCAACATTTGACTTCGAAGCAACTCGAATACCACAAATAAAACAAAACAAGGATTTGGCTTGCAGAGTAAGCCGGAACAAACACATGATAGAGATTTCGCCCAAAGTGTTCGTGGTGGGGCCCACACGGACACGACGTATAGCGGACGTCACGAATGACAAACAAGACGTCCCCGAATCAGCATAGCCAAGGATTCTTTAAGGCGTCTCGCGACCATCAGAATCGACCGTGAATGGGCGGACCACTAGACGTTGAACCCCAATCTCAAATCATACATCCATCGGAAAGAATATCCCGTAAGCTACTAGAATTCCCACCTATAAACTCCCGAAACTTTCTGGTTATGCAATCTGGTGTTGGGGATACAGGGACACAAAATATATCACCCAAACTAACAATACCTAGATCCAATTGTATCCATCCTTCAACACATAACCAAGAAATTCTCGAAATCGCGTACCTCGACCTTGAAAAAAACATCCGTTATACAAGTCATGGCAATACTCCCTTTTCGCCTCGATCGGGCTATCGAGGTTATCTCACCAACAACTGCATAAAAGAGATTTTCGATGTCGGCAAAACTCGGTATTCGAATCGCAACGATAAAATTGTGGCGACAACACCTCGGAGCTCAACTCCCGGGACACCGCCACAACCCCTAAATGTCGGGAGGCACCAAGAACAATGTTCTCGTCACAAAACCATCGAACGATTCCAAGATACCAGCGTGATCCTAAAATTTTTTAGTGAAATTTGGGAGAGAAAAGTCAAAACTCTCGTCGGGATACCTCACCAGAGCGGCGAAGGGACCGAGGAGTAAAAGAATCCTACTCTCCGATATATATAATCCTAAGACTCAAAACATTTTCCGTTCTAGACTCAACAACGTCAACAAACAATCAGCAGGGGCTCCTAAGTCGGGAAGGCTCGATTACCAACTTGCGCCCTCGATGCGGCTATATCTCCCACGTGTCGAAGCACGACTTAGAGGCATAACCGCATTGAAAGCAATGTCGCAAGTGAGGTAATCTTCACACAACCCATGTAATACATAAGGAAAGAGATACATAGTTGGCTTACAAACGCCACTTCACACAATACATGAGTAAAACATTACATCATACAGATACAATCAAGGTCCGACTACGGAACCAAAATAAAAGAAGACTACCCCAAATGCTACACAGATCCCCGATCGTCCCAACTGGCTCCACTCTTGATCAACTGAAACGAAACAACACAATGAACAAGATCTTCATCGAGCTTCTCCTTGAGCTCGGTGCATCACCTGCACGGTTCATCGGCACTGCAAACTGGTTTTGAAGTATCTCGTGAGTCACGGGACTCAGCAATCTCACACCCGAGATCAAGACTATTTAAGCTTAAAGGTAGGACAGGGTAGTGAGGTGGAGCTGCAGCAAGCGACTAGCATATATGGTGGCTAACATACGCAAAAGAGAGCGAGAAGAGAAAGCAAGGCACGGTCGAACAACTATGATCAAGAAGTGATCCTGAAACTACTTACGTCAAACATAACTCCAACACCGTGTTCACTTCCCGGACTCCGACGAGAAGAGACCATCACGGTTACACACGCGTTGGTGTATTTTAGTTAAGATCAACCGGGTTTTCTACAACCGGACATTAACAAATTCCCATCTGCCACATAACCGCGGGCACGGCTTTGAAAGTTCAAACCCTGCAGGGTGTCCCAACTTAGCCCATGATAAGCTCGCGATCAACGAAGGATATTCCTTCTCCCGGAAAGACCCGATCAGTCTCGAATCCGGCTACAAGACATTTCGGCAGCAATAAAACAAGACCAGCAAAGCCGCCGGATGTGCCGACAAATCCTGATAGGAGCTGCACATATCTCGGTCTCAGGCACACTCGGATGAGCAGTCCGTACAACTAAAACCAGACCTCAAGTTGCCTTGAGGGGCGCTGCACAAGACTCTAGTTCGGGCCAGCACTCGAAGGAGCACTGGTCCGGGGGCTAAAATAAAGATGACCCTCGGGCTCCGAAACCCAAGGGAAAAAGGGCATAGGTGAGGCAAATGGTAAAACCAATGTTGGGCCTTCTGGAAAAGTCTTATCCAAAGCGAACTGTCAAGGGGTCCATAAATCACCCGACCGCGTTAGGGACGCAAAATCCGGGAACATAATACCGATATGACGGAAACTAGGGCGGCAAGAGTGGAACAAAACACCAGGCATAAGGCCGAGCCTTGATCCTTTACCAAGTGTATAGATGCATTAATTAAATAAGATATATTGTGATATCCCAACAAGTAAACATGTTCCAACAAGGAACAACATCTCCATGTTCAACAAGGAACAAACTTCATCTTCACCTGCAACTAACAACGCTATAAGAGGGGCCGAGCAAAGCGGTAACATAGCCAAACAACGGTTTGCTAGGAAAGGATGGTTAGAGGTTTGACATGGCAATGTGGGTGGCAGGATAAGCAAGTGATAGGCATCGTAGCATAGGCATAGCAAAAGAGCGAGCATCTAGCAAGCAAAGATAGAAGTGATTTCGAGGGTATGGTCATCTTGCCGAAATCCCGCAAGGAAGAAGAACGAGTCCATGAAGAAGACAAGCGGATGAAGTCGAATGAATCCTCACAACTCGGAAGGAAAACCGAAGCTAACGAGAGAAGCAACCCGAAACAAACAAACAAGATAATAAACACACAAGCATAAACATGTCATGATGCACAACAAGTATGATGCATGTCGGTTTAAATAGCATGGCATGGCAATATGCACAAACAAAACTACAAGTTAAATGGAGCCCAATATGCAACGAGTTGCATATTGATGAACACCACAACACTTATTTAGTTCTCTCCCGATTAGGTACTCAACAATATTAAATGTTATTAAACATGGCAACGGGTGAAGCATAATTAAACTACCTATTTAGGCAAGATTAAATGAGGCCGGAACAACAAACAACAATTCCGGTAAAACCCCATATGCATATATAATTTATGTAAATCCGAGCTACGGTTATTTAGTTATGAAATAAATCATTTTAGCATGGCATTTAAGCAAATTAATGCAAACAACAATTATAAACATTTAAATTGTTGTTATCATGATGCGGATGACATGTGCAAGTTTTATGCAATTTTAATAAAAGTTGACATGAGCATGTTATGAAGCATTTGGTCACCATGGCGGATCGAAAAGGGGTGCCACGGCAACGAATCCGGAAATGATGCCACGGCAACATATCGGTTCCGATAACTCACGGAGATACCGGGGCAAAAGAAGTGGGCGTGAGCGTGTCATGCAAGGATGGTGGGGTGTTCCCGGTTACCGGGTTCCCACGGAACGGTGGCATGACAAACGAGGGGCATCGCAAGGACAATTCGGACACGGTGCAAACATATCGTGCATCTCACACAACATACATTCGGTCCACGCGGTCGTTCTCGGCGGTTATACCTTCGAAGCGTGCGTTCGGGCGGAAAGAGTTTCGTAGAGGGAAGTAGGCGCTCGCGATGATCGTCGAGGGAAGTAGTCGTACACGGCGTAGTGGAAGTCGTTGTTCACGTTGCGACGGTAGGTGTACACGTTTGTTTTCGAAGAGGTACTTGACGGGTCCGAATCCCTTCGGGGTTGTCGTGGTACTTGCGATCTCGGTAGATGGTAGTCGTACACGTTCCGTAGATGAACTTGGCGCTCGTGGTACACGTTTTTCGTAGGGGTTCGAGTCATCGATAGCGGTACTTGAAGAATCCCGAAACGGACTTGGCGTCTTCGCGCGTAGGGGTACTTGGCGTTTCCGGAGACGACGGTAGAGGTACTTGACGTATCGTCGGGGTACTTGTCGCATCATCGTGTAGTCGAGCTTGGCGGTCCAAAACGTTCATCGGCGGTCGTCGTGGTACTTGGTGAATTCGGAAACTGCAGAAGACGAACTTGGCGGTCCTCGTTGACCTGGTACTTGGCGAAAATCTCGAAGATGGCCCTGTCGTCCTGGTTCGGTGGTTGTGGAGGCAGGGGACTCCGGCTCCTTGTGGAGCTCCTGGTGGTCGCCACCACCGGAGGAAGCGGCAAAGGCGAGGGACCGGCGCAGGAGCGGCAAGGGTCGCCGGAGGCGAGGACGGGGTCGAGGCAGAGGAGCCGAGGGCGGACGCAGGAGGCCGGGCGCGGCGCCATGGGGAGGCGACGACGCGGACCTGCGGGGCTCCGGCGGGAGATGCTTTAGCGCGCCAGGTGGCGAAGCTCGAGCAAAACCCGACGAGGACGGGCACCGGAGAAGGGGCGGCGGCTTGAGAAGACCGGCGCTGGCGCGTCAGGTCGCCATCACCAGCAGGGCAGCGGGAGGAGACACGGGAGGCGGGGCCCTCGGACTCGAGCGATGGGGCGAGGAGAAGGGCGAGGAGGTACGGGAACGGCGAGAGGGTGCAGCAGCTGCTGCCGCTGCCGGCGGCGACGTCGAGGCGGAGGAGGAGCGGCTGAAGGAGGAAGGGCGCGGAGCTCCTGGTCGCAGCGAGGGGTGGAGGCGCGAGGCGACGAGGGAGAGATCGAGGGAAGATGGAATCGGGCTGAGCGTGCGGCGCTGGAGGGAGGGAACGAGAGGAGGAGATGGGAATCGGGCTGAGCTCTCCCTTGCGGCTAGGGTTAGAGGGGGGGTTGGTGGGCCTTGGGCCTCGGAAGGCTAGGCCGGCCTGGTGGAGGAGAATGGCCAGGGGCCGGCTGGGCCTAAGAGGCCGGCTAGGCACTCTCTCTCCCTCACTTATATTACTTAGCAGAAAAACCACTAAAGAGAGACAAAAAGAAAGAGAGGGTTAGGGAAAGAATTTGGGAACGAGGACAATTTTCCCGGGCTCACAAAAATATGAAGAATTTAACAAAAAATGGCCCAAGGATTTTTGGTGGAACTCCGGAAAATGATGAAATAATATTGGCAAGGTTTTGAGGTCAACTCGGAGCAGAAAATGCATGGGATTTATTTTGCAAGTGGGTTATGGTGATTCCAAAACAATGGAATATTTTATATAGCTCCCTAATATTGGGACGATATGTTATAAAGAGAAGTCAACCTTCCCTCGATCTAAATGGATCGAAAAATCCATACAATTTATTTAGAAGAGTTTTAAAAATTAAATGGCATGATGAGATGATGCAATGCAAGAGATGACATGATGAATGCACAAACAAAACAAATCACACGACAAAACTCGGAAACCCTGGAAGGCAACTGAAGCTCCGGTCTTGGGGCGTCACACGGAGTCATTAATTCATGCCTATATTTGAAAAAAAATGTGCAAAGAACTGCATTATTCATGCTGGCATTACATTTATCTTTTTTTGGACTGGCCTGCTAATGGCAGCCTCACTTCTTTACATAGTCCTTACATGAACCATAACATTTCTGATTTAATGTGTTTGTTCTCTACCACTGTTCCTTGACTGAATCTCGGTTAGGCTGGCGAGCAACAATATTCAGCCAAAATGCAATCCTCTTCACGACCTTGGTGAAGGCCATTATATCTGATAAGATGGAATCCCGAAGGGCGATGTATCCTTGCAATAATTTGATCACCCAGTCGTGCTATGTTCTCTGGTCTGAGTGGGTGTAGATATATATGCACACCCTTATGTTATAGTTTGGTTATTAGCATACCAATATGCGTCTAACAAATTGTTAATGTTCTGTTATTGCTTGCTTTCGTGTAAGAAAAAAAATCATGTTTATCTTGATGATATCCTTGACCCCAAAAAAATCACCTTCCCTTTTTTCTTCTTCTCAGGCAATGAGGCATGAGGAGACGATGCCCTATCCACCTCCTTCAACCTCATAATTTTTCTTTGACCTGACCATGTGATTATTTTGGGATTTTAGCTCTATGCAGCCACTTCTCTTGATTAAGTTCAGAAAATGCCGGCAACGGTTCGTTGAATGGTTAAAGTTGGTTCATATGTGTTGTATTGAACGGTTGAAGCTGGTTCATATGCTTGGTATAAAATTGTTTTCATAGATCATGTTATGCACCTAGGATGCATGCAATCATTTTTTTACTTCAGAAAATGATGTTGCGAGCGTAAATTTAGACCGCACAGAGATAGCAATATGCCAAGGGTTCTAAGAATTGGATTCATTATGCGGGGATGTTATTGATTCATCTGAGCTGCTCTATCTGATTGTATTTTATTAAGACCCTGCCATTTTAAACATAGCTTTTACATTCCTATTCGGGAAATAAGTGCTCACGGAAAGACGGGAATGCACTTTTTAAAATGGTTTTTGCTAGCTAAATGATGTTGCACAACAAATACAATTGCCTTTGTGTCTTACATAACTCATTTTTATGTATTCAAGTCATATTGCCTGTACATTCCTAGCGGAATGGAGTGCCCAATTTTGTCCAGAAAGTTGAGGCCTTCTGGTGGTTCTTTTGCAATGAGGGTTTCAGTGCTAACCATATTGCATTTCCATTTTCAGGGTGTCCTTTTCCTCGATACCCACCCTCCAAAGCATATATTTGCATGATGATGTAATGTTAGACCAACTTTCCTGTATATAAGACTTTGTAGATAATCAAATAAGAGGATGGCATTATTTGGGCCTCGATTTGGGCCAAATCGGGTAAGCCCTCCTCTTATTTGATTCTCTTGCGGCACTTGGCTGGTTCCAAGACCGTGAGGGAAAGGACTTCCTGTTGTGTGCGTGCTTGCCTTCGAACCAAATCGATCTCAACAGAAACACATGCACACACACACACGTATGCATTTTTTTCCTTGTCCCTGATGTTGAGTTGTGATTTTTTTTAGAGATGTTGGTTAGCCATGATAAATTTGATTTCTAGAGTAGCAGATGATTCATGTCAGGTTTCTTTTAGAGATCGAAATATGTGTTGACTCTGAAATAAGTAGTACGCCGTCCAGTTCTACATAGGTGAAAGCATACTGATCCCATTTACATACTATGCAAAACTGGACGGCCTTCTAAATCTCTGAAACTAATATTTGTTGTGTAATCTGTATCACCTCTTCATACTCTCTATATGCTTTCTACGTACTCCCTCCGTCCGAAGAAACTTGTCCCATAAATACATGTATCTAGCACCAAGTTAGTGCTAGATACATCCATTTGAAAGATAAGCTTGAGACAAGTTTTTCCGGATGGAGGGACTAGTAGGTAAAAGTGCGTGAGAACGATGGCCTAGAGGATGTGAATTGCACTCGAATATATGCAGGTTTCGTGCCAAACTAGCCAGTATTGTATTCCAGATGCTTCTTCTGTAACTTAATATATTTTGCCGGCTCTTCTCATTTCCCGGTGAACTTTTTAGTCTGTACAGTTGAATCATTGGAAGTTGTTTTCTACTATCTATAGAGGTTTTATTATCCAAACTATTAGCTGCCTGACTTGCTTTTTTGAAACTAAGTGTTCCTAGGATTGCCTTTTTTACATATGGTTATGCTCCATATGGCTACCTATGTACATATGCGAAGGTTCTGTTTGGACTACTCAAATCGCGTGGAGCTGTTAAATTTCCTATTTGTTGCCTTGCCGTTGTGTGCCATCGCAATGTTTACTCCAGAAAAACTGAATGAGCAAACTTCTTTCTTGGTTAGTTACTTGTTTTGCCTTAAAGACGTTCCCCACCTGTCACATGTTTTATTTTTGTATGAATTTATATTCTCTGGAATACGAGAATACACCGTCCTGATAGACCAGTGGACCAACACGTTTCCATTGTATTTTAGAAAAATATATGTGAACTTGCATATATTTTCTAAATTGATGTATTTTATTATCCATGCTCCTCCATAGATAAATAGTAGGCTCAACAAAAATGAATGTTCGCTTGTGTTCAAATTTCTAGGAAGTGTGCTTCACGCTTCTCTTTCTGCAATATGTTTCAGAGTATATACTTTAATTTTCCGACTTTCCTTGTTACAGTACTGTGTATGTCATTCTTAGCTTTGCTTTTGGAAACATAATAGTCTAGAAATGCCAACTTGAAATTGAACGAGCAACAATCCAGTTATTGTGCTTTCTTTCCCTCATAAACTTGCTGGCGATATGGGTGAAGACCCATTACAGATTTCTTATGGAATAAAAAGGTAAATATGATTATTTGAGAATTGTTGGTCAAGAGCCATGAATAAGAGAAATGCATCACACTCAAGTTCAGAGAAGAAAAAGGATACAAAGACAAAGATAGATCAGTATTCTGCTCTGAAGCTAAAACTTTTTGTGGAATCCATGTTACTTGATTTTGTATTATGGAAGTATGACTTGGTCATATATATTTACGTTAATGTTGTCAAGTTGTGGTTCAGCAATAGGCATAATGTCCTATCAAGTTACTTGATTTTGTATTATGTAAGTATGACTTAGTCATATATATATTTACATTATTGTTGTCAAGTTGTGGTTTAGCAGTATGCATAATTTCCTAACAAGTTAATTGATTTTGTATTATGGAAGTATACTTAGTCATATAAATTTACATTAATGTTGTACTTGTGGTTTAGCAATAGGCATAATTTCCTATCAAGTTATTTCTTTTGAATATATTGTTGTTTTTAAGCTTGAAAATTTGTATGTGCAATGAAAGTGTATCTAACACTTATATGTAAAGGATAAATGTGAAACATGTTAGATAATTCTTGGTCTAAATTGCAACTTTGCGTCATTCAACATCTAAGGGGTTTTAAAGGGTTTGAATTAGTACTTCTGTGGTTCATGAAACCCAATTTTATCCCCAATTTTATCGACAAAGGCACATTTTCAAAACACTTTGGGTTTGAAATATGACTGTGGCATTTGGCATCCCATGTGGTTGCTAAATGCTAATTTTATCAACAAGTAGAACATTTTTATAGCACTCATGATTTCAAATAGGACTTTGCGTCATTTGGTAGAATGAGCGTTAAATTTGTTATCATATGTGCTTGCCCACGACTAAATCAACTAAACCATGGATTTTTTTTTCAATGTGTACATGGCTTCAGTGGGACTAAATCAACACATGCAAACCAAATCGATCTCAACAGAAACAAATTTGATATCATGCAATGATCAATGCAGATTAGGGTAGTTATAGAGTTCTTCCTCAGTTTTCATTGAGCAAAGATCGAATCTGCATGATTTGTTCTAATACCAAGTAAATCTTGGTCTGCATTGTGTTAGTTTTCCTACTGAGTTTTTTTTGGCTATTTTCGTTTAAATTGGTAGTTGATGTGAAAAAGCGTGTGTTGACATGCATGTAACCAAATCATGTATTAATGTGAGGTACTACATATACTTGCCTATCTCTTTCCGGAAGCACAGCCCTCTTGATCCAACTAGGAACATCAAAACCAAATGGGATATCATTGAGTGGACTTCAGATGGGTCTTGCCAAGGTGCTCTCCTCTCACTTTTTCTCTTACTTCCTCCCCTCCCATCGCTAATGTTTAAACTTACTAATATATTAGTTTTTTAAACATTACATGTGCAGATCTGAGGATGAAGGGAAGAAGAAGAATTTAACTAAACAGTGAAGAAGATCAAGGTAATTTTTCTTCCTTTTGTTCTTTTATTCTGATGTTAAGATTTGTTATGGCTAGATGAGATTTGTGGTGAAAATTTCCCATTCTTTTACATATCTTGAGATTGATCAGCTTCTTTCTTGTTGCTAGGAGAAGGATGGCAGAAGTGAGTTCAAAAGGGAGATCATCTACACCACTGGCAGATCAGCGTGACAAGGGCAATCAGTAGAGAGATAGGGCAAAAGGGAGATCTTTATGCCACATAAACTTGCAGATCAACGTGAGGAGTACAATCGGTAGAGAGGATAGGGCACAAGGGAGATCTGTATGCCGCCTATAGATCAGCATGTACTTGGTCACGTTCTAGCAATAAGGAGGATGATCAAGAAGGATTGGGGAACACCAGCAAAAAAAGTAATGGGGAAGACGGGCGGGACGAAGGCTTGGAGATCATTGTTTGGCGCCAACGTGCGTTTGGTGTTGATTGTTGGCTGGCCGACTGCGGTGTGCTACCGGCGGTGAGATCCAGGAGGAGGTGGCGGCGGACAGGGAGACGAGGTAGGGATGAACTACCGATTAAGATGCAGAGCTTCTGTTTTTATCATGTTGTTCTTATCCTGCTCACTGTGATATTTGTGGAAAATATTTGCACTATGGTTTGGTTAAGATATAGAGCTACTATTTTTATTCTGCATTACCTCGTGGGTCTCATTATATGGATTAAGTACAAGGAATCTGTGGTTGAAGTTTTAGTAACTTGTGTTTATCTTTCTTTGTCGGTGTCGAATTGACCGATTAGTCGGTTGAATTGATTGTAAAGGATTGCCCAATGTGGTTATCCGAAGATTGTAGTTTACCATATATGCTTACTACAAAATGCTTATTTCGCTTCACATGTAAGGCTGTAACAGGATGCATTTCTCTCACCTTATTTCGGCAGGACCTTTTTGCTCGCATTCTCATGTCTTTTGGCAATGAGGAAATTATCATTTGGAGGGGAAAAGACAGATGAAAACATGCAAGATAGTATATGCAATTGACATACCCTTCAGTTCTTGAATCAGAGTTTAGTGGTGAAGAACACTACAATTGTTTGGTTGATGGATTGGTCTGAACATATTGTAAGGGATTTTGCATGAAGTGGTTATTCAAAGGAAAAATATGCATGGCCAGGTTTCTCATCGTGATAACCATGTTTAACTCCTCGCAGAGGGGACACACGAAGACATGCTCTGTCTCCAATTTCATAGACTTCCTCCTTGCGTTTTTGAGTCTGCGTAACTCTTCTGTCAGGACTGAGCTACCTTCAGTCTATCTCGAAGCAACTTAACATTCTCTTCTGAATCCTTGATCACATTTGGTCCAAACAACTGATGGTCTCCAACTTTATCCCACATCAACGGTGTCTGGCTCCTTTTCCCATACAAAGCTTAAAAAGGGCCATCTTCAAACTGGCTGGGTAACTGTTGTTGTATGAGAACTCAGTGTAAGGTAGATTATCATCACTACTAGATCCGTAATCTAGCGCACACACTCTCAACATGTCCTCCAGAATCTGATTGACTCTCTCGATTTATCCATCTGTCTGCGGATGAAAGGCTGTACTGAACTCTAGCCTAGTACCCAAAGTCTGGTGCAGCTGATTCCAACTTTGAGGTAAACTGTGTTCCTCTATCTGATACGATGGTCCTCGGAACTCCATGCAGACATACGATCCTGGTCATATATATCTTGGTCAATTTCGCACTTGTATAGGTGGTTTTCACTGGGATAAAGTGAGCCACTTTGGTCAAGCGAATCAACTACTAACCAGATAGAATCATGTCCCGTTCGGGTTCTGGGAAATCCGGTAATGAAAATCCATGCCAAGCTTATCCCACTTCCATTCGGGTATCGGCATAGGCTGTAGTAATCCTGCTGGCTTCTGATATTCTGAATTTATTCTCTCTGGCATACATCACCTACGACTACATACTCCGCAATATCCTTCTTCATACCAGTCCACCAGAAACACTCTTTCAAATCCAAATACATCTTGGTGTTTCCAGGGCGAATCGAGTATGGTGAGTCATGAGCCACCTGAAGTATTTACTTCCTGATCTTTGCATTATTGGGAACATATACACGGTCCTCGAACCATAAGATTTCATGCTCATCCTTACGAAAACCTTTCGCCTTTCCTTTGCTCATCCTCTCTTTTATCTCAGCAATCTCTTTGTCATCCTTCTGAGCTTCAGGATCTTTCCCAACAATGTAGACTGAACTTCCATTGCTGCAACAAAACCTTTGGGAAGAATCTCCAACCGAAGTTCCCTGAGATCCTTGGCTATCTCCTTTGGTAATCCTCTGCTTATGAGGGTATTCGTCCTTATTTTCTTTTTGGTTGTGTCCTATTTCTCCACAAAGCTTGTATGCACAAGGTTTCTTCATATCCTTTCCATAAGGCTTCAACTTCTGGGACACAAGCCAAGACTTTAGCAGAGTCAACTTAAATTCTTCCCAAACGGTTACTCCTTGCCATCCATTGATGGTTTGGTACATCCTCCACTAGGTAGCAGCACCTTTTTCAAAGAACGGAAGAGCATGCTGGGCTATATCCTTTTTGACTATAGGGTTATTCTCCATGCGATCCTCCATGTTCTGAATCCATCGGTCTGTCTCCAATTGACTCATTGGTCCAGAAAATACAAGCTTATCTCCATTCATCCTCTAATGGGTCCATGGGTTTGGGAGTGGGATAAGAGAGATAGAGCGGGATGCACACAATACAAACAATGGTTTTGAAAAGACAGATTTTATTTTGTGGCTGTCAGAAAAAAAACAACAAACAAATGACAGCTCACATACGTCGCATCTAACGTAGGTATAACGGGGTTTGGTCTTCTAATGGTCAATAAATCTTCAATGTCACCAAACTCTTCAAGTCTTGTTCGTGTCTCCGATGGCTTCTTCCGATCATGCTTGTCCTTCTCAAGTTCTTCTGCCAGATCATCTCTATTGACACGAAGTCTCTTGTGATGTCCTCTAATAGTCCTGGAGTTGCATTCCAAACTTCCGGTTTCAACATCCTTGACATGATCCATGGTCCTACTGTCTTTCAGCTCCTGACTAATCTCCGGTATCTCGAGGTTTGCTCCTCCAGCTTGGCTACTTTCAACCACGGGTCTGAGTTCTTCACGAACTGCTTCCTTGTCAAATACGGCTTCCTGCAGATCCACCTTAAACTTCTTCATGTAATACTCCAGATCCTGGTGATACACCGGCTAAGATTAAATCTTCATCTTGCTGATAGGTGCTCCATCAGCATTCTACCATCCGATCCTTCCATGCATATGCATGCTTAACCCAGCACGGTGACCTTAGCATAAGTGGGCGATAACACCACGGATAGCCGTGTTTCTGCTCTTGTCATTTCCATGAGCTATCTCTCCATAGTTGATATCTCCTGCATTGGGGTTTCCTTGACAAAAACTTTGAGTTTTTAACTCTCCATGCTCCGGTCTTTCTCCGATACACCTTGATCTCGGGTATTGACAGCTTCCATAGTCTGCCAAGTTCCATAAGGGTAACCTTCCTAGGTCATAAAGATCTGGGAAATTATTCAGAGCCTTCAAATTCTCCTAGTCTTCGGAGTCTTCAACCGTTGTAATTATAACAAATGATCGGTAAAATACTCTTCATTCCGGAATGGTCTTGGTTGTCCGATATCTTGTACTTCTTGGAGTGGTCTCATCAGCCGGATCTTCATGTGGTTGAAAGGGGAAAGGGTATAGTCTAACTAGAAAGGAATATTTGAATAAGCTCAGAAGAGAAGAGAGGTAAGAGATCTTTTTGAAAAGAAAGTTGTAGAGGAAATCTTTCCTATGGGCTTGCCAGTTTCTAGGGTCACGTCCTACAGTCAACATGTGCTCTGATACCATCTTGTAGCGACCCGACCAGAATGGATCAAGTCTCTGTGCTTAAGTGTCATCCCTGGATCGTATGCTGACACACACAGTACTGGAGGATTTATAACAGAGGTAAATCACATGTATAAAGTAACGTAAATACTATTACCTCAATCCAAATAGCGAAAGTAACAAGGTTGTGGATTCCCATCAACACCAACGACAAAGTTGAGTGTAGAAATCGTAACCCTAACGTATCACTTACTGTCAGAAGATCCCGCAACATGAGATGTTGCAGCCACAAAGGGTCGATACATTGAATGTCTTGGCAAATTCACATATGAGAGCAATGCTGAAATATGTCTATCACTACATGCATATATGGCTGGTGGAAAAGCTCTATGGTTATAAGGGTTTTTGAAAAGCCAATTTTTCCCTCTTGCAAAGGAATAAATTTATTTAACTATCATGGTGGTTGTTAAACATTGAGAATGGTTGACAGCATTCTCAATCCCAATTAATCATCATCATTAAAACCCAACAAAATTAATTAAAGTAACATGATGAGATTCACATGATATCCAAGTACTAGATACTCAAGATGTCCATAACGGGGGACACGGCTAACCATGATTAGTTTATACACTCTGCAGAGGTTTGCGCACTTTTCCCCACAAGACTCGATCGCCTCCGTTTGATTTCTCGCACTACATGATGTTTGAGAAACGGATGACCGAGACATAGTCTTTCAGAAGCGCTAGCACCTTACGATGGATAGACCGGTACACCTACTTTCCCCTACATCTGCTAGTCTACCCTGTAAGAGTTCGCACGACTTAATCAACTATGCCAGAGCCCATAATGGCTTGTGGCTGCACACGGAAGTTTCTAGTATGAATAATCTCATGATCCCTTTGGGCCTGGGTGGCAGTCCGAAGAAAAACAGGCAAATCCTGGAAACCAGGTACCTCAATCCACCCAGATGTGTGTTTAAGTTGCCACCTTAAGTAAACCATTAATTAACAATCTCACATCTATCATGGATACACTCACCCAATCCACGTCTACTAGCATAGCATGGCATAATAAGCAAAAGTAGAAGTAACTCCCAAGGGTTTGATAATAAAACAGGTAATAGGTACTACCTCATCTACTTCCCATCCCACAATTTAATTAGATCCTAATCATGCAATGTTTGGGGATTGATCTAATGCATAAAAACTGGGTAGTAAAGAGGTATGATCAAAGTGTGAACTTGCCTACAATGTTGATGAAGATGATTCACACTCATAAATCTTGATAGTTCTACTCTTCACACTCCGGTCAATCTATCGTGAGCAAGAAATTATAACCACACATAAGCAATCACTCAAAAGATCGGAGAGAACGAAGAAAACAATTCGGAAAACATCAAAACCAAATAAAATAACTCTCGCAGCATAAAACAATTTCTAACAGTACCAAAACTATGTGCATTTGGCCTTATCATAAAGTTTAGGTCAAGAGCTTCGATTTGCAAAAAGAATCAACTAAATCGGAGTTATAAAACTCAAGTTATGATCAAATGAAGTTCAAATACAAATATGTTTGAAATCAAATTTTTAAACTTTTAAAAACATGTTTAAGTTGGATTACTGGATAGAGGGGATCATAACGAAGAAGTGGGCGTTGGTTTCGTTGGATTTGGACTAACGAGTAAAAAGTTGTGGTCGTTTGAAAAATAGGGGCTAATCTGTAAATAAAAATATTCACAAACGAGTCCCTGGCAGAAAAAAATTAATAAAAGAAAAATCCTATCGAACAAACGTTCGCTACAGAGCCCCATAGGACGGAATCGTTCGCTACCGAATACTAACGGACGGACGTCCACTAATTAATCCAATAAAATATAAAACCGACTTTAGAAGAAAAACCGGAGGAAAACTAAAGAAATAAACCAGACCACGGGAGGTTTATACCGGTTTGGTAGATTAAACCGGCGGCGGCGGCGGTTAACTCCGGCAAGGGCGGCGCGGCGAGACGGCGGCTCCGTGGTGGCTGCGAGGTGGCAGCATCGGCGGCGGAGAACGGCGCTTGTGGCGGCGGACGACGGCGAGTCTTGGCTGGCGGCAGCAAGTCTTGACAGCGGCAGAGCGAGATCCGCGGTGGTGGCTCGGCGAGATCCGGTGGCGGCGGCGCGTTTGCGAGGAGAGGTGAGGCGAGGAGAGAGAGGACGGCGGGATCCGGGGCTTCGGTTTTATAGGAGACCGGGGCGGCAAGGCGTGGAGGAGGGGGCAAGGTGGCGGGGCGGCGCCGGACTCCGGGAGGAGTCCCGGTCGGGGACGACGGGCGAGGCGGCGCGGTGCTCGGCCTTGGCCTGGCTGGAGCTGGGCCGGCCCAGTCGGCGGGAGGATTCTTTTTTTTAAACAGACAAAGAATTAAAACAAAAGAGATAAATACAAAATATAATATAGGCATATTATATATCAAAATTTTCAGAAAATGATTTCCAACAACATGGACATTTTGTAAGGTCAAATAAAATCCACACAAATTTAAATAAAACAAAGAGTGCTACTGCCCTACTAAAATCCAATAAAAATCATTTTAAAAATACCAAAATGATTTCAAATTTATTTTTCTCCAATTTTTTGATGTAGGGAATCATGTTACCCTATTTTCCATATATTTTATTTTGGAGAAAAATAATTTGAATAAAACTCAATAACTTCAAATTGAAAATAAATTCAAAAGAACTTTGAATTTAATTCTTTGAAACTCCCAACTTATATTTCATATGTTTTGAAGAAGTCATTTTATCTTCGCTCGTGAAAATCATTGAGTTGCATGAATTTTATGAATTGAAATATTTCCAAATGAAATTCAAATATTTTCAAATACCTTTTCATTTAATTAAATGGAAGAAGTCATATCATCTTCGCTCAAGGGTTTGGTATTTGAAAATAATTTGAATTCATGAAGATCAGAAAGAAAATGAAAGTTTGGGAAATTCCTTTTATTCCCTCTCATCTAACTTTCAGAAAGTTTCAAATTCACTCGCTTTCAGTCAATCAATCAAACAATCAATCAAAACTATCTATTTGTTTATAACATTCCAAAATTTAGAATTTTGGGATGTTACAAACACATCTAAATAGAAGCTAGATGAATTATTTATTACTAAACAGCAAGGAAAAATATTGGGTTGTTTCCCAACAAGCGCTTTTCTTTAAAGCCTTTTTAGCTAGGCATTGAGATTTCAATAATGCTCACAAGAAAGGCAAGATTGAAGCACAAAGAAAGCATCATAAAACATGTGACAAACACATCTAAGTCTAACATACTTCCTATGCATAGGCATTTTATAAGCAAACAAATTGTCAAGGCAAGCAAAAACTAGCATATGCAAGGAAAAAGAAAGAAACAATAGCAATCTCAACATAACGAGAGGTAATTTAGTAATATGAAAATTTCTACAACCATATTTTCCTCTCTCATAATAATTACATGTGGGATCATAAGAAAATTCAACAACATAGCTTTCACATAACATATTTTCAACATGATCCACATATATGCGAAGTTGACACTCTTCCAAAATAGTGGGATTAACATTAACTAAAGTCATGGCCTCTCCAAACCCGCTTTTAGCAAAAGTTTCATAAGATTGAACATTCTCCAAATATGTGGGATCTAAAGTTGACACCTTTCCAAACCCACTTTAAATATTGTTGCAAACATTATTATCAATCTCATATTCATCATGGAGCTTAAATAAATTTTCAAGATCATAAGAAGTATCACCCCAATCATGATCATTGCAACAAGTAGTGGACATAGCAAAACTAGCTGATACGTCTCCAACGTATCTATAATTTTCGATTGCTCCATGCTATATTGTCTATTGTTTTGGACAATAATTACATGTGGGATCATAAGAAAATTCAACAACATAGCTTTCACATAACATATTTTCAACATGATCCACATGCATGCGAAGTTGACACTCTTCCGAAATAGTGGGATTAACATTAACTAAAGTCATGGCCTCTCTAAACCCGCTTTTAGCAAAAAATTCATAAGATTGAACATTCTCCAAATATGTGGGATCTAAAGTTGACACCCTTCCAAACCCACTTTTAATATTGTTGCAAACATTATTATCAATCTCATATTCATCATGGAGCTTAAATAAATTTTCAAGATCATAAGAAGTATCACCCCAATCATGATCATTGCAACAAGTAGTGGACATAGCAAAACTAGCTGATACGTCTCCAACGTATCTATAATTTTTGATTGCTCCATGCTATATTGTCTATTGTTTTGGACAATATTGGGCTTTATTATCCACTTTTATATTATTTTTGGGACTAACTTATTAACCGGAGGCCCAGCCCAGATTTGCTGTTTTTTTTGCCTATTTTAGTGTTTCGAAGAAAAGGAATATCAAACGGAGTTGAAACGGAACGAAATCAAGCTGGAGAAGTTATTTTTGGAAGGAAAGCTACGGATGGACTTGGACCCCACGTCAGGAGATAAGGAGGTGCTCAGGGTGGGCCCCCTAGGGCGCCTGCCTGCCGTGTGTGGGGACCCGACTCATAAGTCGTGATCACCGAATGCTGCGTGTCTGGTGATCCGAGACCAATGCTCACTGAACACACAGAAGCTGAATAACAAGAGTCTTACATCCATACATATCGTATTACACAAGTAGGACCATTACGGTCGAGTCTTGATTATAACATCGCAGCGGAAATTCTTCGTCGATGGCTTGGACCCATGCCATCTGCCTTAACCCTACAGGCATTCTGACTGGGAAGCGTCCTAGCTCGCATGTTCGTCACCGAAGTATTCTTCATCATATCATGTTCTTTCATGCCTGGCCAATAAAATAACCAGTGGCAAGCCAATGAGTACTTTGAATGTACTCGCAAGCAACCCATGATTTGGCTCAAAGTAACAATGCAGTTGTATAACAAGTAAGCAACCTAGCTTCAAGCTAGTAGAGATGTCCTATCAACTTGTGAGACATGCATCAATAAACATGGGTAACTTTGAGAACAGGTTACATATATCAACATAAATAGAGTTTGAATCAATGCCATGTCATTCAACATGTCAAGTCACCACCTTGACACAATTAGTTCCTTTCCACACACACATGCACTGAGATTGTAAAATTTCTGGACATAGTTTAAGTAGCACCTCCCAACTGTCCATGACTGTGGACACGGCTATTCGAATAGTTTGACACTCTGCAGAGGTTGTGCACTTTACCCACAAGATCCGGGAAGCTTTCGTGTCATCCACGATCCCGCAGTACCTCAAATACTCGGGGGAAGCACCCGATCATTACCTTTCCCTAGACGACACTAACATAGGTCCACTCGTTGATACACAGCCCTCGTGTATAAGCAAAATATCGTGGGACTCTGCCCTTTCTCACATTATCACGCATACACGAAGGGACCAACGGTGTGTCCGGTGCCCTGTGAAAACAGTCATGGCCGCCTATCCAAGCACGACCCGTCCGAGAGTGACCTCAAGTCACTCCGTCACTAGTAATGTGGGCACCATGCTAGTATCAGTCCAAGTAATCAATAATGCCCCGTCCCATAAAGGGGTAGAGTGGTTGCACATGTTTGGCTGGGACGGTAATCACACATAAATCTAATACATCATTTTACACACTCCAAAAGCCCTCTTCGGTACACCACTTCTTCCTCAAGTGGTGACCTTAGTTCAACATCTCCCAAGGGCATTAGGGGACACCCGAAGGGGTTTTCAAAAGAATGTAACCACGAAGAGTTCATGGTACACATGCTGTTGGGGAACGTAGCAGAAATTCAAAATTTTCCTACGTGTCACCAAGATCTATCTATGGAGAAACTAGCAACGAGGGGAAGGAGAGTGCATCTACATACCCTTGTAGATTTCTAAGAGGAAGCGTTCAAGAGAACGGGGTTGAAGGAGTCATACTGTCGTGATCCAAATCACGGAGATCCTAGTGCGAGCAGACGGCACCTCCGCGTTGAACACACGTACAGCCCGGTGGCGTCTCCCATGCCTTGATCCAGCAAGGAGAGAGGGAGAGGTTGGGAAGACTCCATCCAGCAGCAGCACGACGGTGTGGTGGTGATGGAGGGCGTGGCAATCTGCAGGCTTCGCCAAGCACCGCTGGGAGGAGGAGGATTTGGGAGAGGGAGGGCTGCGCCGAGGGCAAGGGTGTAGCTCCCACGCCTCCCGCTATATATAGGGCTGGAGGGGATTATTTCTTGCCCTCCAAGTCCATTGGGGCGTTAGCAAAGGTGGGAGGAAAGAAATCCCATCCTTTCCTTTCCCCACCGATTGTTATCCCCCCTTTTAGGGATCTTGATCTTATCCTTGGGATATGATCTTATTCCTTCTAAGGGGGATCTTGGTGCGCCTTGACCAGGGGTGTGGGGCCTTGCCCCACTACCCACGTTCATGTGGGTCCCCCATGCAGGTGGGCCCCACTGGAACCTTCTAGAACCTTCCCGATACAATACCGAAAAATCCGAACATTTTCCGGTGGCCAAAATAGGACTTCCATATATAAATCTTTACCTCCGGACCATTCCGGAACTCCTCGTGACGTCCGAGGTCTCATCCGGGACTCCGAACAACATTCGGTAACCACGTATATCTATTCCCTATAACCCTAGCGTCATCGAACCTTAAGTGTGTAGACCCTACGGGTTCGGGAACCATCTGAACATGACCGAGGCGTTCTCCGGTCAATAACCAATAGCGGGATCTGGATACCCATGTTGGCTCCCACATGTTCCACGATGATCTCATTGGATGAACCACGATGTCAAGGACTCAATCAATCCCGTATACAATTCCCTTTGTCTAGCGGTATTGTACTTGCCCGAGATTCGATCGTCGGTATGCGATACCTTGTTCAATCTCGTTACGGCAAGTCTCTTTACTCGTTCCGTAACACATCATCCGTGATCAACCCCTTGGTCACATTGTGCACATTATGATGATGTCCTACCGAGTGGGCCCAGAGATACTTCTACATTACGGAGTGACAAATCCGATCTCAATTCGTGCCAACCCAATGACACTTTCAGAGATACCTGTAGTGCACCTTTATAGCCACCCAGTTATGTTGTGACGTTTGGTACACCCAAAGCATTCCTCGACATCCGGAGTTGCACAATCTCATGGTCTAAGGAAATGATACTTGACATTAGAAAAGCTTTAGCATACAAACTACGATCTTTGTGCTAGGCTTAGGATTGGGTCTTGTCCATCACATCATTCTCCAAATGATGTGATCCGTTATCAACGACATCCAATGTCCATGGTCAGAAACCGTAACCATCTGTTGATCAACGAGCTAGTCAACTAGAGGCTTACTAGGGACATGGTGTTGTTTATGTACCCACACATGTATCTGAGTTTCCTATCAATACAATTATAGCATGGGTAATAAGCGATTATCAAGAACAAGGAAATATAATAATAACTAATTTATTATTGCCTCTAGGGCATATTTCCAACAGTCTCCCACTTGCACTAGAGTCAATAATCTAGTTAACATCGCCATGTGATTAACACTCACAGGTCACATCGCCATGTGACTAACATCCAAAGAGTTTACTAGTGTCACTAAACTAGTTCACATCATCATGTGATTAAGACTCAATGAGTTACGGGGTTTGATCATGTTTTGCTTGTGAGAGAGGTTTTAGTCAGCGGGTCTCGCAACATTCAGATCCGTATGTACTTCATAAATCTCTAGGTCATATTGTAAATGCTGCTTCCACGCTCCACTTGGAGCTATTCCAAATGGTTGCTCCACTATCGTATCCGGTTTGCTACTCGAGTCATTCGGATAGGTGTTAAAGCTTGCATCGGCGTAACCCTTTACGCCGAACTCTTTATCACCTCCATAATCGAGAAACATGTCCTTATTTACTCCAAGGACATTTTGACCGCTGTCAATGATCCATTCCTAGATCATTCTTGTACCCTTAATCCGACTCATGGCAGGCACACTTACAGTGCGGTACATAGCATAGCATACTATAGAGCCTAAATGCGAAGCATAGGGATGACCTTCATCCTTTCTCTCTCTTCTGCCGTGGTCGAGCTTTAACTCTTAACTTCATACCTTACAACTTAGGCAAGAACTCCTTTGACTGATCCATCTTGAACACCTTCAAGATTATGTCAAGGTATGTGCTCATTTGAAAGTACCATTTAGCATTTTTTTATCTATCCTCATAGATCTTGATGTTCAATGTTCTAGTAGCTTAATCCAGGTTTTCCATTGAAAAACACTTTTCAAACAACCCTATATGCTTTCTAGAAATTCTACATCATTTCTGATCAACAATATGTCTACAACATATACTCATCAGAAATTCTATAGTGCTCCCACTCACTTCTTTGGAAATACAAGTTTCTCATAAACTTTGTATAGACCCAAAATCTTTGATCATCTCATCAAAGCGTACATTCCAACTCCGAGATGGTTACTTCAGTCCTTAGAAGGATAGCTGGAGCTTTGCATACTTGTTAGCGTCTTTCAGGATTGTCAAAAACCTTCTGTTTGTATCACATACAACCTTTCCTTAAGAAAACTGTCAAGGAAACAATGTTTTGACATCCTATATGCAAGATTCCATAAATAATGCGATGCGCTAATCCAATTCCAACAGACTCTTAGCATCGCTACGGTGAGAAAGCCTCACCGTAGTCAACTCCTTGAACTTGTCGGAAAATATCTTTAACGACAAGTCGATCTTTCTTAATGGTGATACTTACCATCATTGTCATCTTCCTTTTAAAATCCATCTTTACCCAACGTCCTTCGACCATCAAGTATTTCTTCCAAAGTCATGGATCCTCTCTCGGATGTTATGGCCTCGAGGCATTAAATCGGAATCCGGGCCCACCATCGCTTCTCCATAGCTCGAGGTTCATTGTTGTCTAGCAACATGACCTCTAAGACAGGATTGCGTACCACTCTGAAGTAGTACGTGTCCTTGTCGACCCACGAGGTCCCAGTAGTGACTTGATCCAAAGCATCATGATCACTATCATCGCTTCCACTTCAATTGGTGTAGGTGCCACATGAACAACTTCACGTGCCCTGCTACACACTGGTTGAAGTGATGGTTTAATAACCTCATTAAGTCTCCACCATCCTCCCACTCAATTCTTTCGAGAGAAGCTTTTCCTCGAGAAAGGACCCGTTCTAGAAACAATTACTTTTCTTCCGGATCTGAGATAGGAGGTGTACCCAACTGTTTTGGGTGTCCTATGAAGATGCATTTTTATCCGCTTTGGGTTCGAGCTCATCAACCTAAAACTTTTTCACATAAGCATCGCAGCCCCAAACTTTTAAGAAACGACAACTTAGGTTTCTCCAAACCATAGTTCAAATGGTGTCGTCTCAACGGAATTACGTGGTGCCCTATTAAAGTGAGCGCGGTTGTCTCTAATGCCTAACCCATGAACGATAGTGGTAATTCGATAAGAGACATCATGGTATGCACCATATTCAATAGGGTGCAACTATGATGTTCGGACACACCATCGCACTATGGTGTTCCAGGCGGTATTTATTGTGAAACAATTTCCACAATGTCTTAATTGCGTGCCAAAGCTCGTAACTCAGATACTCATCTCTATGATCATATCATAGACGTTTTATCCTCTTGTCACGATGATCTTTAACTTCACACTGAAATTACTTGAACCATTCAATAATTCAGATTTGTGTTTCATCAAGTAAATATACTCAACATCTACTCGAATCATCGTGAAGTAAGAACATAACGATATTCATTTGCATGCCTCGGCACTCATTGGACTGCACACATCAAAGTGTGTTACTTCCAACAAGTTGCTATCTTGTTCCATCTTCTTGAAAGCGAGGCTTTTGGTCATCTTGCCCATGTGGTATGATTTGCATATCTCAAGTGATTCAAAATCAAGTGAGTCCAAACGATCCATCTGCATGGAGTTTCTTCATGCGTATACACCAATAGAAATGGTTCGCGTCTCAAACTTTTGAAAAACGAGTGAGTCCAAAGATCCATCAACATGGAGCTTCTTCATGCGTTTTACAACAATATGACTTACATGGCAGTGCCACAAGTAAGTGGTACTATCATTACTATCTTATATCTTTTGGCATGAAAATGTGTATCACTACGATCGAGATTCAATAAACCATTCTTTTAGGTGCAAGACCATTGAAGGTTTTATTCAAATAAATAGAGTAACCTTTATTCTCCTTAAATGAATAACCGTATTGCGATAGACATAATCCAATCATGTCTATGCTCAAAGAAAACACCAAATAACAATTATTTAGGTTTAACACAAATCTCGATGGTAGAGGGAGCAGGCGATGCTTGATCACATCAACCTTTGGAAACACTTCCAACACATATCGTCAGCTCACCTTTAGCTAGTCTCCGTTTATTCCGTAGCTTTTATTTCGAGTTACTAACACTTAGCAACCGAACCGGTATCTAATACCCTGGTGCTGCTAGGAGTACTAGTAAAGTACACATTAACATAATGTATATCCAATATACTTCTATTGACCTTGCCAGCCTTCTCATCTACCAAGTATCTAGGGTAATCCTACTTCAGTGTCTGTTCCTCTCATTACAGAAGCACTTAGTCTCGGGTTTGGGTTCAACCCTGGGTTTCTTCACTGGAGCAGCAACTGATTTGCCGTTTCATGAAGTATCCCTTCTTGCCCTTGCCCTTCTTGAAACTAGTGGTTTCACTAACCATCAACAATTGATGCTCCTTCTTGATTTCTACATTCACGGTGTCGAACATTGCGAATAGCTCAAGGATCATCATATCTATCCCTGATATGTTATAGTTCATCATGAAGCTTCTAGCAGCTTGGTGGAAATGACTTTGGATAAACATCACTATCTCATCAGGAAGATCAACTCCCACTCGATTGAAGTGATTGTTGCACTCAGACAATCTGAGCACAAGCTCAACGATTGAGCTTTTCTCCCTTAGTTTGCAGGCTAAGAAAATCGTTGGAGGTCTTATACCTCTTGACGTGGGCACGAGCTTGAAATCCCAATTTCAGCCCTCGAAACATCTCATATGTTCCGCGACGTTTCAAAATCGTCTTTGGTGCCTCAACTCTAAACCGTTTAAGCGAACTATCACGTAGTTATCAAGGCGTGTATGTCGATGTTCGCAACATCCACGAGCGGCGTTCGAGGTTCAACACACCGGCGGTGCATTAAGGACATAAACCTTCTCTGTCCGCATAATTGCTCTGTCAACTTTCAACTATATTTCTCTAGGAACATATCTAAAACAGTAGAACTAAAGCGCGAGCTATGACATAATTTGCAAAGGGTTTTGACTATGTTCGGGATAATTAAGTACATCTTATGAACTCCCACTCAGATAGACATCCTCTAGTCATCTAAGTGATTACATGATCCGAGTCAACTAGGCCGTGTCCGATCATCACGTGAGACGGACTAGTCATCATCGGTGAACATCTTCATGTTGATCGTATCTACCATCGACTCATGCTCGACCTTTCGGTCTCTTGTGTTCGAGGCCATGTGCGTACATGCTAGGCTCGTCAAGTCAACCTAAGTGTTTGGCGTGTGTAAATCTGGCTTACACCCGTTGTATGTGAGCGTAAGAATCTATCACACCCGATCATCACGTGGTGCTTGAAACGACGAACTTTCTGGCGGTGCACAGTTAGGGGAACACTTTCTTGAAATTTTAATGAGAGATCATCTTATTTACTACCGTCGTTCTAAGCAAATAAGATGCATAAACATGATAAACATCACATGCAATCAAATAGTGACATGATATGGCCAATATCATTTTGCTCCTTTGATCTCCATCTTCGGGCTCCATGATCATCATCGTCACGGCATGACACCATGATCTCCATCATCATGATCTCCATCATCGTGTCTTCATGAAGTTGTCTCGCCAACTATTACTTCTACTACTATGGCTAACGGTTAGCAATAAAGTAAAGTAATTACATGGCGTTGTTCAATGACACGCAGGTCATACAATAAATAAAGACAACTCCTATGGCTCCTGCCGGTTGTCATACTCATCGACATGCAAGTCGTGATTCCTATTACAAGAACATGATCAATCTCATACATCACATATCATTCATCACATTCCTTTTTGGCCATATCACATCACATAGCATACCCTGCAAAAACAAGTTAGGCGTCCTCTAATTGTTGTTTGCATGTTTTACGTGGCTGCTATGGGTTTCTAGCAAAACGTTTCTTACCTACACAAAAGCCACAACGTGATATGTCAATTGCTATTTACCCTTCATAAGGACCCTTTTCATCGAATCCGATCCGACTAAAGTGGGAGAGGCGGCACCGCTAGCCACCTTATGCACCAAGTGCATGTCAGTCGATGGAACCTGTCTCAGGTAAGTGTACGTGTAAGGTCAGTCCGGGCCGCTTCATCCCACAATACCGTCGAAACAAGATTGGACTAGTAACGGTAAGCATATTGAACAAAATCAACGCCCACAACTACTTTGTGTTCTACTCGTGCAAAGAATCTACGCAATAGACCTAGCTCATGACGCCACTGTTGGGGAACGTAGCAGAAATTCAAAATTTCCCTACGTGTCACCAAGATCTATCTATGGAGAAACTAGCAATGAGGGGAAGGAGAGTGCATCTACATAACCTTGTAGATCGCTAAGCGGAAGCGTTGAAGAGAACGGGGTTGAAGGAGTCGTACTCGCCGTGATCCAAATCACCGGAGATCCTATTGCCGAACGGACGACACCTCCGCTTTCAACACACGTACAGCCCGGTGACGTCTCTCATGCCTTGAACCAGCAAGGAGAGAGGGAGAGGTTGGGGAAGACTCCATCCAGCAGCAGCACGACAGTGTGGTGGTGATGGAGGGCGTGGCAATCTGCAGGCTTCGCCAAGCACCATGAGGAGGAGGAGGACTTGGGAGAGGGGGAGGGCTGCGCCAGAGGCAAGGGTGTAGCTCCCATGCGCATCCCCACTATATATAGGGGTGGAGGGGGATTATTTCTTTCCCTCCAAGTCCATTGGGGCGTTGGCATAGGTGGGAGGAAAGAAATCCCATCATTTCCTTTCCCCATCGATTGTTATCCCCCTTTTAGGGATCTTGATCTTATCCTTGGGATATGATCTTATTCCTTCTAAGGGGGATCTTGGTGCGCTTGACCAGGGGTGTGGGGCCTTGCCCCACTACCCACGTTCATGTGGGTCCCCCATGCAGGTGGGCCCCACTCCGAACCTTCTAGAACCTTCCCGGTACAATACCGAAAAATCCGAACATTTTCGGTGGCCAAAATAGGACTTCCATATATAAATCTTTACCTCCGGACCATTCCGAACTCCTCGTGATGTCCGGGATCTCATCCGGACTCGAACAACATTCGGTAACCATGTATATCTATTCCTATAACCCTAGCGCCATCGAACCTTAAGTGTGTAGACCCTACGGGTTCGGGAACCATCTGAACATGACCGAGGCGTTCTCCGGTCAATAACCAACAGCGGGATCTGGATACCCATGTTGGCTCCCACATGTTCCACGATGATCTCATCGGATGAACCACGATGTCAACGACTCAATCAATCCCGTACACAATGCCCTTTGTCTAGCGGTATTGTACTTGCCCGAGATTCGATCGTCGGTATGCCGATACCTTGTTCAATCTCGTTACCGGCAAGTCTCTTTACTCATTCCGTAACACATAATCCCATGATCAACCCCTTGGTCACATTGTGCACATTATGATGATGTCCTATCGAGTGGGCCCAGAGATACCTCTCCGTTACGGAGTGAAAATCCAGTCTCGATTCGTGCCAACCCAATGACACTTTCAGAGATACCGTAGTGCACCTTTATAGCCACCCAGTGCGTTGTGACGTTTGGTACACCCAAAGCATTCCTACGGCGTCCGGAGTTGCACAATCTCATGGTCTAAGGAAATGATACTTGACATTAGAAAAGCTTTAGCATACGAACTACGATCTTTGTGCTAGGCTTAGGATTGGGTCTTATCCATCACATCATTCTCCAAATGATGTGATCCCGTTATCAACGACATCCAATGTCGATGGTCAGGAAACCGTAACCATCTGTTGATCAACGAGCTAGTCAACTAGAGGCTTACTAGGGACATGGTGTTGTTTATGTACCCACACATGTATCTGAGTTTCCTATCAATACAATTATAGCATGGGTAATAAACGATTATCATGAACAAGGAAATATAATAATAACTAATTTATTATTGCCTCTAGGGCATATTTCCCACACATGCATCATTACGCATCGACTAGTCTCTTGACAATGCATTCATGAACAAGGTAAGGTCATAAGTAGGTGTATGCATCATGTGGTGGTTCACAACAAGTTTACCACCGTCATATATCATCATCGTGCAATCGGAAAAAGGGTACCGATGAACAAGAGAGGTGTCATGGTCAAAGGGCTACTTGCCTGGTTCCTCAAAGTCTTCAAGTCTTCTGGTCCATCTTCGAGTATTTCGTCTACTTCGTCAACTATCGTCGAAAGCAACCATAATAAGAAATACAACAAGGCAGAAAATAAAAGTGCCCTAAAAATATTAATTTGACTTTTCTAGGACATCTCTGGTTTATATGAAATATAACCAGAGTGGTTTCATTGGAATTGGGTCAGTGGATATTTCTAAACATTTTGATAGGATGGAACCAAGGGGTTTATGGATTTGCAAGAAGTGTACAGAAATATATTTTTGAAAAATGAGCAAAGGCACCCATTTAACAAATCATGATTTTAGAAGCATCTAGGAGTTGGTTTCACTGGATTTGGAGTTCAAATGAATTTCCTGTGAATTTGCTGAGTTGACAAATATGAAGAAATGGCTCATTATATTGTGTTGCACATAAAGTATTAAGAAAAATGTTCATAAACTAAGTTATGAACTTAGAAGCATCTAGGAATTTGAATCATGGCATTTGGATCAATTCTGAGCTCTCTGTGATTTTCTAAAGTTTATGACAGAAATGGAAAAATGGGATTTTATAATTATGTGTGAAGAAAAGTTTCCTGAAAAAATGTGCAAACAACACCATGTGATTGATCATGAATTTATGAACTACTACAAATTTGAATCATCAAATTTGGAGCTCTGTTGAATTATTTATGGATTTTTGAAGTTGACTGGAAAAAGAAAAAGGAAATAAGGCTTTAACCTTATCCTGCGCACGGGGCGACGGATAGACCGTGGTCCGGCCCAGCGTCTCGGCCACGCGGACGACAGCGACATCGAAGGCGTCTTCGCCGAAGCTGTTTCCACTTAAACGGCGGGGCCCGCCCACTGGGTCGCTGAGTGCGCGGGCCCCAGCTGCAGGTCGCCTTCAACCTCCCGCGCGCGCTCTGGCCGCGGGGAGGAGCGGCTCCCGCCGGCGATTGCCGGGGCTACAGAGCGTCTCCGGCCACGCCCCGCCCACCGGCGTGCTCAGGAGGCCACGCCGCACCCATCCATGTGCTGCACGCATGCCGTGGAGGGTTGCAGTGGCGATGGCTTGGGTGGCCGCGGAGGAGGCCGTCGGCGAGGTTTAGCCTTCTTGGCAAAGGGAGGAGGGAATGGAGTGCGGGGCGAGTCTGTGGTGGTGGTGAGGGGGCACTGGAGTAGCTAGGGAGAGAGGAGAAGCTCGTGATAGCCTGAATTAAGGCGGAGCCCGACGGCGGTGCTCCGGCCATTGCGGTGAACGGAGGACACAAGGAGAGGTGTGGGCTAGTCCAGGGGTGCACGGGAGGGAGAGAGAGCCAAAGGAGTAGAGAGGGGGCTTGGGGGTGGCCTTAAATAGCCGTCCCGTGGCTCACCGTGGACACGACGTACGGGGGCCGTGGCAACGGCTCGGGCGGCCAAGGGAGAGAGCGAGGGGTTGTCTTCGGTGCTCGTGGGGGTGGTGTAGGGTGCCGGGAAGGGAGAGAGGGAGCGGGGCGAGCTCCGGGCGGAGCCACGAGCTCGCACGCGCATTGGCGGACTCGGGCGGCTCTGGGCACACGCGGCATGGGCAAGACAGAGGGGAAAGGAGGGGGGCCAGCGTGGTGGCGTGTTGCGGACGTCGAGCCTCGACTAGCGCAAGGGGGAGGCTCGAGGTGCCCAGGGGACGCGGCGTCAACGGTCGCCTGCTCTACCTCACGCTCCAGAGCGTGTCTTTGGCCGGCATCCGCGGCTTTTCCGCGCGCACTCGCGCGTCCACTTGTGTCCAGTGGCTGCAGGAAGAATAAACAAGGGGGAGAAGGCCTTGGATGCTCTGGGACCCGGCAGGAGTGAGAGAGAGGTGAGAAAATGGGAGAAATGCAGCTGTCCAGAGAGGGAAAAAGAGCTTTTCACCCCCATAATCATGGCTCCTCGGGCAGGGAAAGATGCAGGGGTTAGAGGAGGACCAGATGATGCTGTGGGAGAAAGCTTAGCTCATGGAGATTAGTGGAAATGGCCAAAACATTCATTTTAAATTTCTGCCAGAAGGTGTTTGGTGGTGGTTTGGGAAAGAAAATGAAGTCCAAATGATATGAAGATTAACAGGATCAAGTTTCATATAGAAATGGGGTTGATCACCAAGTTGGAGCTCATTTGGAGGAAGTTGACAATGCAACTTTGGTAAACCCTAGAAATTAGCAGAAATGGCTTTACCAAGATTTATTCATGCAAATCAATTCTCCTTGATGCACCACTTGGTGTAGTGTCATCATTTGAGGTTCTGAACATGTCCACAAAAGTTGAGATCAAAAGGAGAAAGTTGCCAATGTAGAGTTATTCAAATTTGGTTCTGGACAGGAAGGGTTTTGGGGCACTTTGATCAATATAACATTTTCTCCAACTTGTGACATTTGGTCTAGATGAATGATTAGACCATTTGAGCATGTTCACAAGGTTTGAGAACATTTGGACATGTTTGGCAATGTAAAGTTGCTCAAACTTCAAAATGGACAGAAATGGTTTTGAGGGGATTTCATGGGGTTATACTATTCTCCATGACATGATACTTGTCAAGATCATCAAACATTTCATACGTGACATGATAGAATTTTCTTCGAATTTTGGGAGAATATTTCCTTTGTAAATATTTCAAAATCTTGAAATATCCAGAAAGGGTTTTTGAGAGATTTGACCAATATTTTGAACATGACCATGTGTTGAAACTCTTATATATGGAAAATATATGTCCATTGAGTCTCCCTAATTTTTCCAAAATATTTTTAAAGCTTTAAAATAATTTTAACCTATTAAAGACCATTTCTGGCCTGAAGAAAAAGCCTTTAAATAAAATAGGAAAGTAATTTCTAAAATTATATTTTATGGTTTCTGGGTATCCTATATCTAATAGGAGTAAAATATATTTTGGAAAGATTTTTACTGCCCTTAATTAAGTACTTGTAGTGCAAACCTCAATTCAGGGTTTTTTGGAAAACTAAATTTTGAAAATACTATTTGGCCAAATTATTTTTGTAAGAAATTATTTTTATGTCCTATACACATGGCATGATCATTGGGCAAGGTTTTTGGATCAAGGATAAGGAGTATAAGAGTTGGAGGATTTATTTGATTTTTAGAGCACTTGCAAACAGCACACAAAAATAATCAAGCAAAGACCAAACACTCAAAAGTTTTTGTCAAACCACAATTTATCATGATTTATTAGCTTAGGTGTTGTGGCATTAAAATCAGGGTGTGACATCGTGGGCCCCCTGAAGATCCACTGACGTACTTCCTGCACCCATATATACTCACGTACCCTAAAACTTCCACAACAGAGAATAGATCGGGAGTTCCGTCGCCACAAGCCTCTGTAGCCACCAAAACCCAATCGGGACCCTCTTAGGCAAGACTGCGGAGGGGGGAACCCTCACCGGTGGCCATCTTCATCATCTCGGCGCTCTCCATGACGAGGAGGGAGTAGTTCACCCTCGGGGCTGAGGGTATGTACCAGTAGCTATGTGTTTGATCTCTCTCTCTCTCTCTCTCATATTCTTGATTTGGCACGATCTTGATGTATCACGATCTTTGCTATTATAGTTGGATCTTATGTTTCTTCTCCCCCTCTTCTCTCTTGTAATGGATTGAGTTTTCCCTTTGAAGTTATCTTATCGGATTGAGTCTTTAAAGATTTGAGAACACTTGATGTATGTCTTGCCGTGCGTATCTGTGGTGACAATTGGATATCACGCGATTCACTTGATGTATGTTTTGGTGATCAACCTGCGGGTTCCGCCCATGAACCTATGCATAGGGGTTGGCACACGTTTTCGTCTTGATTCTCTGGTAGAAACTTTGGGGCACTCTTTGAGGTTCTATGTGTTGGTTGAATAGATGAATCTGAGATTGTGTGATGCATATCGTATAATCATACCCACGGATACTTGAGGTGACATTGGAGTATCTAGGTGACATCAGGGTTTTGGTTGATTTGTGTCTTAAGGTGTTATTCTAGTACGGACTCTAGGGCTGCTTGTGACACTTATAGGAATAGCCCAACGGATTGATTGGAAAGAATAACTTTGAGGTGGTTTCGTACCCTACCATAATCTCTTCGTTTGTTCTCCGCTATTAGTGACTTTGGAGTGACTCTTTGTTGCATGTTGAGGGACAGTTATATGATCCAACTATGTTATTATTGTTGAGAGAACTTGCACTAGTGAAAGTACAAAACCTAGGCCTTGTTTCCTACCATTGCAATACCGTTTATGCTCACTTTTACCACTTTTTACCTTGCTGTTTTTATATTTTCATATTACAAAAACCTATATCTACCATCCATATTGCACTTGTATCACCATCTCTTCGCCGAACTAGTGCACCTATACAATTTACCATTGTATTGGGTGTGTTGGGGACACAAGAGACTCTTTGTTATTTGTTTGGAGGGTTGTTTGAGAGAGACCATCTTCAACCTACGCCTCCCACGGATTGATAAACCTTAGGTCATCCACTTGAGGGAAATTTGCTACTGTCCTACAAACCTCTGCACTTGGAGGCCCAACAACGTCTCCAAGAAGAAGGTTGTGTAGTAGACATCAAGCTCTTTTCTGGCGCCGTTGCCGGGGAGGTTAGTGCTTGAAGGTATATCATTAGATCTTGCAATCGAATCTTTTTATTTCTTGTTTTAGCACTAGTTTAGTTTATAAAAGAAAACTACAAAAAATGGAATTGAGTTTGTCTCATACGCTTCATCTTTTTAATATCTTTCGTGAGTATGATGGAAAAGAAAATTGTGCCAAAGTATTAGAAGAAGAATGCATTAAAATGTTTGGCACTAAATATGTGAATGATGAGCATGATTGCAATCTTGTTAGTATAAATTCCTTGAATATCCATGATGCTGATGATATGCAAAACCGCAAGCTTGGGGAAGCTATGTTTGATGAAGATGATATTTTTTGTCCCCCAAGCTTTGATGACCAAATTTACTATGATGAAAGCATGCCTACTATCTATGATGATTATGGTGATGGCATGTATGCTTTAAAGAAAAATGATAACCATGAAACTTGTCATCTTGATCTTAATTTTCAATCATATGATAGTTATTTTGTTGAGTTTGCTCCCACTACTATTCATGAAAAGAATTTTGCTTATGTGGAGAGTAATAAAATTTCTATGCAAGTAGATCATGAAAAGAATGCTTTAGGTGCTGGTTATATTGTTGAACTCATTCATGATGCTACTGAAATTTATTATGAGGGAGGAATATATGCTTGTAGGAATTGCAATAATATCAAGTTTCCTCTCTATGTGCTTAAAGTTTTGAAGTTATGCTTGTTTTACCTTCCTATGCTAGTTGATTATTGTTCCCATGAGTTGTTTGCTCACAAAATCCCTATGCATAGGAAGTGGGTTAGACTTAAATGATCTAGTCATATTCTTCATGATGCTCTCTTTATGTTTCAATTCTTATCTTTTATGTGAGCATCATTGAAATCATCTTGCCTAGCTAGCGGCGTTAAACGATAGCGCTTGTTGGGAGGCAACTCAATTTTATTTTAGTTTCTTGCTTTTTGGTTATGGTTAGGAATAAATAATAAATCTAGCTTCTTTTTAGATGTGGTTTTATGTTTTAATTAGTGTTTGTGCCAAGTAGAACCTTTGGGAAGACTTGGGTGAAGTCTTTATGATCATGCTGTAAAAAACAGAAACTTTAGCGCTCACGAGATTAGCTAAAACTTTTTACTGGAGAGTGCTATTTAGTTGATTATTTTTTCAGATGATTACTAGACAAATTCCTCAGGTCCACCAATTTATTTTAGAAATTTTGGAGTTCCAGAAGTATACGTTTGATACAGATTACTACAGACTGTTCTGTTTTTGACAGATTCTGTTTTTCGTGTGTTGTTTGCTTATTTTGATGACTCTATGGCTAGTAAAATCGTTTATAATCCATAGAGAAGTTGGAATACACTAGGTTTAACACCAATATAAATAAATAATGATTTCATTACAGTACCTTGAATTGGTGTTTTGTTTTCTTTCGCTAACGGAGCTTACGAGTTTTCTGTTAAGTTTTGTGTTGTGAAGTTTTCAAGTTTTGGGTAAAGATTCGATGGACTATGGAATAAGGAGTGGAAAGAGCCTAAGCTTGGGGATTCCCAAGGCACCACAAGTTAATATTCAAGGATAACCAAGAGCCTAAGCTTGGGGATGCCTCGGAAGGCATCCCCTCTTTCGTCTATGTTCATCGGTAACTTTACTTGGAGCTATATTGTTATTCACCACATGATATGTGTTTTGCTTGGAGCGTCATTTTATTTTTCTTTAGATTTGCTTGCTGTTTGAATAAAATACGAAGATCTGAAATTATTAAATGGGAGAGTCTTCTCATAGTTGCATAATTATTCGACTACTCATTGATCTTCACTTATATCTTTCAGAGTAGTTTGTTGTTTGCTCTAGTGCTTCACTTATATCTTTTAGAGCATGGTGGTAGTTTTATTTTGAAGAAATAGATGAACTCTCATGCATCACTTATATTATTTTGAGAGTCTTAAATAGCATGGTAATTTTCTTAATTCTAATATGCTAGGTATTCAAGAATAGTAAAAACTTTCTTATGAGTGTGTTGAATACTAAGAGAAGTTTGATGCTTGATGATTGTTTTGAGATATGAAGATGGTGATATTAGAGTCATGCTAGTTGAGTAGTTGTGAATTTGAGAAATACTTGTGTTAAAGTTTGTGATTACCATAGCATGCACGTATAGTGAACCGTTATGTGATGAAGTCGGAGCATGATTTATTTATTGATTGTCTTCCTTATTAGTGGCGGTCGGGGACGAGCGATGGTCTTTTCCTACCAATCTATCCCCCTAGGAGCATGCGCGTAATACTTTTGCTTTGATAACTTCTTGATTTTTGCAATAAGTATATGAGTTCTTTATGAATAATGTTGAGTCCATGGATTATACGCACTTTTTCTTCCTTCCACCATTGCTAGCCTCTCTAATACCGTGCACCTTTCGTCGGTATCATACACCCACCACATACCTTCCTCAAAACAGCCACCATACCTACCTATCCTGGCATTTCCATAGCCATTCCGAGATATATTGCCATGCAACTTTCCACCGTTCCGTTTATTATGACACGCTCCATCATTGTCATATTGCTTTGCATGATCATGTAGTTGACATCGTATGTGTGGCAAAGCCAACGTTCATAATTTTTTCATACATGTCACTCTTGATTCATTGCACATCCCGGTACACCGCCGGAGGCATTCATATAGAGTCATATTTTGTTCTAAGTATCGAGTTGTAATTGTTGAGTTGCAAGAAAAATAAAAGTGTGATGATCATCATTATTAGAGCATTGTCCCAAGTGAGGAAAGGATGATGGAGACCATGATTCCCCCACAAGTCGGGATGAGACTCCGGACGAAAAAAAAGAAGAAAAAAAAGAGGCCATAAAAAAAGAGAAAGGCCCAAATAAAAAAAATAAAAAAAATGAGAGAAGGGACAATGCTACTATCCTTTTACCACACTTGTGCTTCAAAGTAGCACCATGATCTTCATGATAGAGAGTCTCTCATTTTGTCACTTTCATATACTAGTGGGAATTTTTCATTATAGAACTTGCCTTGTATATTCCAATGATGGGCTTCCTCAAAATGCCCTAGGTCTTCGTGAGCAAGCGAGTTGGATGCACACCCACTTAGTTTCTTTTGTTGAGCTTTCATATACTTATAGCTCTAGTGCATCCGTTGCATGGCAATCCCTACTCACTCACATTGATATCTATTGATGGGCATCTCCATAGCCCGTTGATACGCCTAGTTGATGTGAGACTATCTTCCCCTCTTTTTGTCTTCTCCACAACCACCATTCTATTCCACATATAGTGCTATATCCATGGCTCACACTCATGTATTGCGTGAAGATTGAAAAAGTTTGAGAATGTCAAAAGTATGAAACAATTGCTTGGCTTGTCATCGGGGATGTGCATGATTTAAATACTTTGTGTGGTGAAGATAGAGCATAGCCAGACTATATGATTTTGTAGGGATAACTTTCTTTGGCCATGTTATTTTGAGAAGACATGATTGCTTAGTTAGTATGCCTGAAGTATTATTTTTTTTATGTCAATATGAACTTTTGTCTTGAATCTTTAGGATCTGAATATTCATATCACAATTAAGAAGAATTACATTGAAATTATGCCAACTAGCATTCCACATCAAAAATTATCTTTTTTATCATTTACCTACTCGAGGATGAGCAGGAATTAAGCTTGGGGATGCTTGATACGTCTCCAACGTATCTATAATTTTTGATTGCTCCATGCTATATTATCTATTGTTTTGGACAATATTGGGCTTTATTATCCACTTTTATATTATTTTTGGGACTAACTTCTTAACCGGAGGCCCAGCCCAGATTTGCTTTTTTTGCCTATTTCAGTGTTTCAAAGAAAAGGAATATCAAACGGAGTCGAAACGGAACGAAATCAACTGGAGAAGTTATTTTTGGAAGGAAAGCTACCGGATGGACTTGGACCCCATGTCAGGAGATAAGGGAGGTGCTCATGAGGGTGGGGGGCGCCCCCCCGAAGCTCCACCGACGTACTTCCTGCACCCATGTATACTCACGTACCCTAAAACTTCCAGAACAGATCATAGATTGGGAGTTCCACCACCGCAAGACTCTGTAGCCACCAAAACCCAATCGGGACCCTGTTCCGGCACCCTGCCGGAGGGGGGAACCCTCACCGGTGGCCATCTTCATCATCTCGGCGCTCTCCATGACGAGGAGGGAGTAGTTCACCCTCGGGGCTGAGGGTATGTACCAGTAGCTATGTGTTTGATCTCTCTCTCTCTCTCTCTCTCTCTCTCTCGTGTTCTTGATTTGGCACGATCTTGATGTATCACGATCTTTGCTATTATAGTTGGATCTTATGTTTCTTCTCCCCTCTTCTCTCTTGTAATGGATTGAGTTTTCCCTTTGAAGTTATCTTATCGGATTGAGTCTTTAAAGATTTGAGAACATTTGATGTATGTCTTGCCGTGCGTATCTGTGGTGACAATGGGATATCACGTGATTCACTTGATGTATGTTTTGGTGATCAACTTGCGGGTTCCGCCCATGAACCTATGCATAGGGGTTGGCACACGTTTTCGTCTTGATTCTCTGGTAGAAACTTTGGGGCACTCTTTGAGGTTCTATGTGTTGGTTGAATAGATGAATCTGAGATTATGTGATGCATATCGTATAATCATACCCACAGATACTTGAGGTGACATTGGAGTATCTAGGTGACATTAGGGTTTTGGTTGATTTGTGTCTTAATTCTAGTACGAACTCTAGGGCTGTTTGTGACACTTATAGGAATAGCCCAACGAATTGATTGGAAAGAATAACTTTGAGGTGGTTCCGTACCCTACCATAATCTCTTCGTTTGTTCTCCGCTATTAGTGACTTTGGAGTGACTCTTTGTTGCATGTTGAGGGACAGTTATATGATCCAACTATGTTATTATTGTTGAGAGAACTTGCACTAGTGAAAGTATGAACCCTAGGCCTTGTTTACTACCATTGCAATACTGTTTACGCTCACTTTTACCACTTGTTACCTTGCTGTTTTTATATTTTCAGATTACAAAAACCTATATCTACCATCCATATTGCACTTGTATCACCATCTCTTTGCCGAACTAGTGCACCTATACAATTTACCATTGTATTGGGTGTGTTGGGGACACAAGAGACTCTTTGTAATTTGGTTGCAGGGTTGTTTGAGAGAGACCATCTTCAACCTACGCCTCCCACGGATTGATAAACCTTAGGTCATCCACTTGAGGGAAATTTGCTACTGTCCTACAAACCTCTGCACTTGGAGGCCCAACAACGTCTACAAGAAGAAGGTTGTGTAGTAGACATCACTAGCATCCCCAAGCTTAGGCTTCTGCATATTATTAGCACAATTCACATTAATAGAATTTATAATAACATCATTGCAATCATGCTTTTTATTCAAATATCTATCATGAATCACTTCATAAAGTACTTCATCACAATTTTCAGATTCACGTATTTCAGGCAAAACTTCACAGAGATAATCTAGTGCACAAAACTCACTAGCAATTGGTTCATCATAATTGGATCTCTTAAAAAGATTAGCAAGCAGATGAGGATACATAAACCTTAGGTTCTCTGATTTGCAATAAATACACGATTATTCCAACCAAAGGAGCAAACGAGCGAAATAAGACATCAAGGCAAACGAAAAGACGAACGGAAGAAGGTCGAAGAAAAGGCAAAGGTTTTAGAAAATCGTTTTAGAAGAGGGGGAGAGGAAAACGAGAGGCGAATGGAAAATAATGTAATGCGAGGGAGAAGAGTTTATGATGGGTACTTGGTAAGTCTTGACTTGGCATAGATCTCTCCGGCAACAGCGCCAGAAATCCTTCTTGCTACCTCTTGAGCATGCGTTGGTTTTCCCTTGAAGAGGAAAGGGTGATGCAGCAAAGTAGCGTAAGTATTTCCCTCAGTTTTGAGAACCAAGGTATCAATCCATTAGGAGACAACGCACAAGTCACCTAGTACCTGCACAAACAATCAAGAACCTTGCAACCAACGCGATAAAGGGGTTCTCAATCCCTTCACGGTCACTCACAAATGTGAGAGCTAATAAAGATAGTAAAGTAAATATTTTTGGTATTTTTGTTGTATAGATTGGAAAGTAAAGATTTGCAAAATAGTAAACGAGATGCGATGTAAATAAAAGAGATGCTATATAATAAGAAAGAGACCCAGGGGCCATAGGTTTCACTAGTGGCTTCTCTCAAAATAGCATGAATTACGGTGGGTGAACAAATTACTGCCGAGCAATTGATAGAAAAACGCACAATTATGAGAATATCTAAGGAAATGATCATGAATATAGGCATCACGTCCGTGTCAAGTAGATCGAAACAATTCTGCATCTACTACTATTACTCCACACATCGACCGCTATCCAGCATGCATCTAGAGTATTAAGTTCATAAGAACAGAGTAACACATTAAGCAATATGACATGATGTAGAGGGATAAACTCAAGAAATATGATATAAACCCCATCTTTTTATCCTCGATGGCAACAATACAATATGTGCCTTGCTGCCCCTACTGTCACTGGGAAAGGACACCGCAAGATTGAACCCGAAGCTAAGCACTTCTCCCATTGCAAGAAAGGTCAATCTAGTAGGCCAAACTAAACCAATAATTCGAAGAGACTTGCAAAGATATCAAATCATGCATATAAGAATTCAGAGAAGAACCAAATAATATTCATAGATAATCTTGTTCATAAATCCACAATTCATCGGATCTTGGCAAACACACCGCAAAAGATTATTACATCGAATAGATCTCCAAGAACATCGAGGATAACTTTGTATTGAGAATCAAAGAGAGAGAAGAAGCCATCTAGATAATAAGTATGGACCCGAAGGTCTGTGGTAAACTACTCACGCTTCATCGGAGAGGCAATGGTGTTGATATAGAAGCCCTCCATTATCGATTCCCCTCCGGCAGATCGCCGGAAAAGGCCCCAAGGTGGGATCTCACGGGTATAGAAGGTTGCGGCAGTGGAAAAGTGGTTTCGTGGCTCTCTTTGATCGATCTAGGGTATAAGAGTATTTATAGGTGAAAGAAGTACGTCGGTGGATCTACGAGGGGCCCACGAGGGTGGGGGCGCACCTACCCCCCTGGGCGCGCCCTCCTGCCTCGTGGCCTCCTCGAGGAGTTCCAGACTTCAACTCGAAGTCTTCTGGATTGCTTTCGGTCCAAGAAAGATCATCGCGAAGGTTTCAGTCCGTTTGGACTCCGTTTGGTACCTTTTCTGCGAAACTCTGAAATAGGCAAAAAAAACAGAAACTGGCACTGGGCCTCCGGTTAATAGGTTCGTCCCAAAAATAATATAAAAGAGCATATTAAAGCACATTAAACATCCAAAACAGATAATATAATAGCATGGAACAATCAAAAATTATAGGTACGTTGGAGACATATCAAACAGCAACTGGCACTTGGCACTATGTCAATAGGTTAGTACCAAAAATGATATAAAATGACTATAAAATGATTATAAAACATCCAAGATTGATAATATAACAGCATGGAACAATCAAAATTTATAGATACGTTGGAGACGTATCAGAGACGAGGATGTGTTACCGAAGTTCCTTCCCTGTGGGGGAAGTACGTCTCCATTGGAGCGGTGTGGAGACACAATGCTCCTCAAGAAGCCACTAGGGCCACCGTATTCTCCTCACGCCCTCACACAATGCGAGATGTCATGAATCCACTAGTGGTGCCCTTGAAGGCAGCGACCGAACGTTTACAAACAAGGTTGGGGCAATCTCCACAACTTGATTGGAGGCTCCCAACGAGACCACGGAGCTTCACCACAATGGAATGTGGCTCCGAGGTGAGCTCAACCATCTAGGGTTCTCAAACACCCAAGAGTAACAAGATCCGCAAGGGATTAGTGGGGGGAATCAAATTTCTCTTGGTGGGAGTGTAGATCTGGGCCTTCTCAACCAATCCCTAGAAAATCAACAAGTTTGATTGGCTAGGAGAGAGATTGGGCGAAAATGAGCTTTGGAGCAATAATGGAGCTTGGGGGAAATCCCGAGTGGTAGTACCGAGCGGTAATACCGCTCCTAGGTAGCGGTAGTACCGCCCACAAGCGGTAGTACCGCTCCAGGGGAGAGGTAGTACCGCCCGAAGCGGAGGACGACGGTCTGACCACTATTGCTGCTAGATTCGGTACTACCGGGGGTGCCAAATTCAAATATACTCCTACCAATCATCAATCCAACTAGTCTAGCTGCCTTCAACGTCCTATTCAAGCCTCGATTTGGCCAAAAATCGATAAATGCTAAGACTATTGCCCCAAAAGCCTAGATCCAAAAACTAGAAGCAACGAGGAGAAGAGCAGGGGCAATACCAGCATCCATGGCAAGAGGAAGGGGTGAGGATCGATTCCACCAATTGGAAACGTGAAGGACAACCCGGAGAAGGCGGCCCAGCGGCGGCCTCCCGCGGCGAGTTCGTCGCTGAGAGAGAGGAACGGATGAGGGGCAAAAACTCGAATGGGTATGGGGGAGTAAAACTCCCCCTGCCCGATTCATAACCCCTAGTCCCACCCCACAACGGTAGTACCGCTCGGACGGGCGGTAGTACCGCTTGATGCTAATCAGCGATAGTACCGCCCTTCCGCAGCGGTAATGCCACCCAACGACAACTCGACAAGACAGGAAAAACAAAGGCATATCTACGAGAAAAAAGAACACCGACAAACTGAGGGGGCAACTCCAAGAGCAAAATACAACCAAAAACAAGAGAAGCACCCTTGGAGAGACTAAAAGCAGAACCAACCAAACACACAAACCAACCTGGCTCGAGGAAAAAGAAGACACAAGACCTCTCAAAGAGAGGGCGGTGGCCGAGGCCACCTATGTTTGTGTCAATTGGTATGGCACCGCGAAGATTTTAACCTTGGACCCATGACCAAAACTCATCTTTGAAGCACAAGTACCATCGAAAATGGCTAATGTGGAAGGCTTGATCGATTTATGCATAATGGGGGGAGGGAGAGTTCATTGAGAGAACAACATTCCCCCTATGTCCATGCCCACATCTAGAACAAGATATAATGATGAGTGTGGTGGGGTGTGCCTAGATTCAAGCCACATTGCTCAAATCAATGATATTTAGCTCATGCCTTAACTCGCGAAATATTGCTTCATCTAGAGGCTTGGTGAAAATATCTGCTAGTTGCTCTTGAGTGTTGATGTAGATGATCTCAGTATCTGCACGCTTGATGTGATCCCTAATGAAATAATGACAAATCTCAATATGCTTCGTCTTGCTATGTTACACGGGATTCAGAGAGATCTTGATAGCACTTTTATTGTCACATAGAAGAGGCACTTTGTCACATGTGACACCGCAATCCTTTAAAGTTTGCCTCATCCATAGCAACTGTGCACAAAAACTTGCGGCGGCTACATACTCAGCTTCAGTGGACGAGAGGGACACACAATTTTGCTTCTTAGAAGACCTACTTACCAAAGAGCTACCTAGGAATTGGCACCCTCCGGAAGTTGACTTCCTCTCCACACAATCTCCCACCCAATCCGAGTCCGAGTAACCCATGAGATCGAAGCTTGCTCCTTTGGGGTACCATAAGCCAAAGTTTGGGGTATGAGCCAAATATCGAAAGATTCGCTTGACCGCCACATAGTGACTTTCCTTAGGTGCGGCTTGAAACCATGCACAAATTCTCACACTCAACATGATATCTGTTCTAGATGCACAAAGGTAAAGCAAGGATCCAATCATGGAACGATATACATTTTGATCCACCGCTTTACCATTGGGATCATTGTAAAGCTTGCATTTGGTGGGCACTGGAAACTTGACCGGCTTGACATCATCTAGCTTGAATCTCTTGAGCATGTCTTGGGTGTACTTGGCTTGGTTGATGAATGTTCCTTCTCTTCTTTGCTTGACTTTGAACTCGAGAAAGAACTTCAACTATCCCATCATAGACATCTCAAACTTCTCGGTCATTAGTGAGGCAAACTCATCATTGAAAGGTTTGTTAGGAGAACCAAAAATAATAACATCAACATATAGTTGGCATATGAACAAATCCCCTTTGACCCTCTTAGTAAAAAGAGTGGGATCAATTTTCCCAATTTCAAACCCACGATCTTGCAGCAACTCGGTAAGGTGCTCATACCACGCACGTTGGGCTTGCTTAAGGCCATAGAGCGCCTTTTTGAGTTTGTATACATGAGTGGGGTGTTTGGGATCCTCGAATCCCGGAGGTTGTTTGACATACACCAACTCATTCAAAGGACCATTAAGAAATGCACTTTTCACATCCATTTGTTGTAATTTAAAATCATGATGAGATGCATATGCAAGAAAAATGCGAATAGATTCAAGACGAGCAACGGGGGCAAAGGTTTCACCGTAGTCGATACCCTCGACTTGGGAGTAGCCTTGTGCCACCAATCTTGCCTTCGAACAACCACACCATTCGCATCTTGCTTGTTCTTGAAGATCCATTTGATCCCGATGACATTATGTTCCTCCGTTGACCTTGGCACTAATTCCCAAACTTGATTGCGCTCGAAGTTGTTGAGTTCACCATGCATGGCTTCAAGCAAATCCTCATCATTGAGTGCCTCATGTACGTTTTGGGTTTCAACACACGAAACAAACGCGTGATGCTCACAAAAGTTTGACAATTGTTTACGAGTAGTTACTCCTTTTCTCAAGCTTCCAAGCATGTTCTCCATGACATGTTGTTGACGCTCAAGATTGGAAGCCACCTTAGCGGCACGATGCTCCAAAAGTTCCTCGATGGGCATTTGAGGATCATCTTGAGCACCGTCTTGAGTTTGTCCTTGATCTGGAGCTTGCTCTAGATCTTGGGCACCGTCTAGATCTTGCTCTTGACCTTGAGCTTGCTCTTTACCTTGAACATGCTCGAAGACATGAACTTGATCTTGGGTATCATTTGGTGCATCACCATCTTCACGTGGTAGATCTTGCCCTTGATCTTGTTCATGGGTTTGAGGGCCTTCACTTTGTTCTTCGGAAGCGTGTGGGTCTAGCATAGGTGATGGCTCCACTTGAGTAGAGCATTGTCCTTCTCCTTCGGCCATAAGAGGTTCCTCAATGGGGAGTATTTGACCAACCCCCATTCTTCTTATGCCTTGGGGAGGAATTTCATCACCTACATCACAAAGACAACTTTGCTCCACTTGGGAGCCGTTAGTTTCATCAAACTCCACACTAAATGTCTCCTCAATCAGTCTGGTGGACTTGTTGATGACACGGTAAGCATGAGAGTTTGTAGCATAACCAACAAATATGCCCTCTTGAGATCTAGGTTCAAATTTAGACAAACGAACACCTTTCTTGAGAATGAAACACTTACAACCGAACACCCGAAAGTACTGGAGGTTGGGCTTGTTGCCCGTAAGTATCTCATATGGAGTCTTGTTCAAGCCTTTGCGGAGATAGAGCCTATTGGATGCATGACATGCGGTGTTGATGGCTTTGGCCCAAAAGTTGTATGGAGATTTGAACTCCGCCATCATGGTCCTTGCCGCATCCATCAATGTCCGGTTCTTCCTCTCTGCCACACCATTTTTTGAGGGGTATAGGGTGCAACATATTGGTGCTTGATCCCCTCGTCACTAAGAAACTCATCCAAGGTGTAGTTCTTGAACTCGGTGCCGTTTTCACTTCTAATCATCAAGATCTTTGCATCATGTTGACGTTCAGCTTCATTTGCAAAGTTGATCACAGTTTGTTGACTGTCACTCTTCCTCTTGAAGAAATATACCCATGTATATCTTGAGTAGTCATCCAAAATCACCAAGCAATACTTTCTTCCACCAAGACTATCAAAGGATGGAGGTCCAAATAGATCCATGTGAAGGAGCTCCAAGGGCCTCTTTGAGTAGATGATATTCGAGGGTCAGTGAGCCAATTCATGAAGCTTTCCTTTGATACAAGCACTGCAAGCACGGTCTTTGGCAAAACTCACATTTGTTAGTCCACGGACGTGGTCCCCTTTGAGGAGACTTTGCAAAGATCTCATATTGACATGGGCTAGTCGGCGATGCCAAAGCCAACCCGCATCAACTTTAGACATTAGGCAAGTCGCGGTCATAGTGGGTCTGTCGGGGAAGCTGATCATGACCCACGAACACCTATGGGACCTGGCGGACCGAGTCCCTTGTGGTTCGGTGGGGGGCGGAGATTGCACGAAGAGCAGATCGAGGCGATGCACACGAGCAGTTTACCCAGCTTCGGAGCTCTCCGGAGAGATAATACTCCTACTGCTGCTTGGTTGATTGTATTGTGTTCTTGCTAGGGAGCAATGAGAGCTACAAAACCTAGCCTGAGTGAGTGTGGTCTCGAATGAGTCGAACCAGCCGAACCCTTTCTCGTTGTGCATGGGCCTCCTTTTATAGGCTCAAGGGTCTCCGACGGTGGCAACGAGATGAGGGTACAAATGGAAAAACAGTAGTTGGTACACCGACTTGTACAAAGGTATAGTGCATTATACCTAACTCGACGGCAAGGGACAAGATCAATAAATGCCCGTCCCCTCGCCGCCTAAACGAAGGCAACAGGACCGTCAAGTGCTCCACCATTTGCCACGATGGTAAGCTTGTCGCCGCTGCTTATCGCTGCTCCTCGCTGGCCGCACAGACCTCGACACGCACGCTGGAATGGCCCCATGGCGACACGTTGGTGGATGAGCTGAGCGGAGATGAGAGAGGTTGCTGCGCGACAAGCACCTTGCCGCGGTTGAATCCTTGTCGCTCGGTAGCTTGTCGCTCACCAAGCCTTCCCGCAAGCTCCCTTGCCGGGTCTTGTTTCTTCGTGCCTTGAGTGGCCTTCCGGCAAGCTCCTCTTGCCGGGCCTTGAATACTTTGTTCTTGAATGGCTCCAAAGGAGCCGCGGAGGACATTGGCGGTCACCAGCAAGCCTTGCCGCTGGTGCTGCAACTGCCGTGCACGAAGTTCGGGATACTAGGGTACCCCTACCTAGTACACCGGCAGAGCCCCGCTCTGGGCCACACACGGTGCCGAAGCGCTGTTGGGTCAGGCCCAAAACAGTCTGCACGGGCACGCGCTGCCTAGATCACGCCGTTACTCGCTCCGGACCCAGCACGTCTCCCATTTAACAGCACGCTACCAACGTGGCGTCGTGGGAGAGATCGTGGGGGCTTTCTTTAATTGAAAAGCGGAACGTCCGCCCCCTCTCCCTCCTTATAAGCAGGGGAAACAGGGGCAAGACGCCCACTTTGCCATTGCTGTCACATCTCAAAAACCACCGCCGCTCCACCCTTCTTCTCAAGTCTGAAGAGAGTGACGCCCCGCTCCCCATCGCCACCAACACCATCAACGCCGTCGGCCTCCTCCACCACCTCCACCATGGCTCCGAAAGCCGACAAGGGGAAGGGCGTGAAGTCGGCCCGGCGCAGCGCTCGCTGGCGCTCGAAAGGAGCGGGCCACCTTGACCCCCGCCGACGCATGGGAGCTGCGGAGGGTACTACCTCTTCTGGTCGACGGAGACGCGGTGCACCCGCGCACGAGGGTGATCTCCGCCGCCGCATCCGAGAAGGTTTCTGTCGGGTATCCCTTCTTCGCGCTTTTCTTCTACTGCGGGCTCTGCCCGCCCTTTTCCGAATTCTTTTGCGACATCATGAATACCTACGGTCTCCGCCTCCTTGATTTCACCCCCAACGCCGTCCTGACCATGGCAGTTTTCGCACACCTTTCCGAAAACTTTGTCGGAGTCCACCCAAACGTAGCCCTCTTCCGCCACTTCTTCATGCCCCGCGTTGAGAGAGGAGAGCCGCTTGCCGGAGGGATTGCTTGGATCTCCAGGATCGGCAAGAAAGAAGCATATCTGGAAGGAGAGCTCCGTAGCAAGTGGGAGGAGTGGAGAGCCGATTGGAGTTGGATCATTAAGGAGAACCCGCAGCCCTTCACTGCCCAGCGCCAAAATCCCATAGTGCGCAGCAACGATTGGAGCAACTTGGCGCTAGAGGATGCTAGGTTGAAGATTGCCGTGACCCGGATCTTGCGCCTCAGGCATGCCGGACTCACTGTAGGTGCTGTTGGCGCGGATTTCCTTCGTCGCCGCATCGCTCCCTTGCAGGAGAGGAGGAGACCTGCTTGGGAGTTCCAAAATGCGGCAGACATCATGAGGCTGCGCCCGGGCCTCAACTGGAATTTCACTGTCTTGGAGCTGGATGCGATCTCTGCTGGAGCTGTTCAAGCCCGACCAGATCGCCCGAGTGGTTCATGTTGCCGAGGGCGGTCGTTCCTTTGTGCAACAACTCTTCGCTTGACCGCATCCGCGATGATGCCGCCAGCGATTCCCATGGGATCGTTCCAACTTGGCAAGAGCCCGCCGACGACGTCGTGCAGCAGTTCTTCGACAGCCTGGAAGAAGTGTCGATCCGCGCCGACGAGCAGAAGTGGCTCACCCACGACACCACCGACGCCGAGCTGCAGCGCATCACCACCAGGCTGGAGGAGGTGGCAGAAGCTGCTGCCGCTGGTGAGTTCGGGTTCACCGTGGAGGAGGCCGAGGCAGCAGAGGCGGCAAGCCTTGCCGACCGAGAGGAGCTTGCCGGCGCGGAGGAGCAGGCCGAGCCTGAAGTCGAGCCGAACGAGCCTGCCAGGGGCGCCTCCCCTCCACCTTCAGGTGGCCTGCCGCAGGAGGAGCCCGCGGCCCTGCCAAGAAGGCGCCTCCGCAAGACCGGGGAAGTGGCGGGGCGGCAGACGGGCCAACAGCCGTCGCGCCGTGCGACGCGCTCCACCGCGGCAAGCTCTGTTGCCGCGGGAGCGCCTCACGCCCACAAAGAATCGGAGCGGGCCTTCGGGACCACGGCCCCGCACCGCCAAGCGTCCGAGGGAGCCTACTCTTCCAGCTCGTCGCACGGAGGCGGAGCGGAATTGACTTCTCCGCTCTCAGCTCGAGGAAGAAGAAGAAGAGTAAGATCTCGTCGCTGTACTTGTAATCCTTTAATTTGCTGCTTTGTCTTGTATCTCGATTTGCTTCATTCTGAACTCTTTCCTTCTTCAGACGCTGGCTCGAGGGCGTCAAGAGAGCCAAGACCCGGTGGTTGTCATCGAAGACGATCCCCGTGGCGGTGGAGGCGCGTCTGAGACCCCTTGCGGACCCGGCAACCTTCATCGAGCAGCCCCAGACAGCCCCCAGCGTAAGTAATTGGTTTATTTCTTACGGTTAGGTGTGCATGGGTGCTCCTTCTTCACTGATATCTGACTTGTTGATTTGTGTAGGAGCAGAGCAGCCTCATCAGGAGGGCCCGGAAGTCACTCCCGAAGTTCCGTCTGCTTCAACCACGCCGCCAAGGGAGAATTCTCCGGCAAGGGAGCGCTCTCCGGCAAGGGAGGCCTCTCCGACAAGGGATGTTTCTCCGACAAGGGGCAGCGCCAGCGATCCTCCGGTGGTGGAGAGCGCGGCCACAGATCCCATCGCAGGTAATCTCCTTGCTTGAAAATTTCCCTTGGGTTCCTTTTCTTCTGTTCTTCTTTTCGAACATTTGCTTGACTGTTCTTTCTTTCTCGATCATCGATCCATCCGCCAGAGAGCCGATGGAGACCGAGGTTGCCCGGCGAGGAGGACGCGCAGGCAACAATGACGACGCCGCCAACATGGAGGAGGAGGCCGGCGCCGATGGGTCCGCCGGCGAGGAGGCCGCCAAGGCTGCTGGCGCAAAGGCTGGGGAGGGGTCTGGTGATCGTACTGACGACCCTGAGGCCGCAGCCAGGCGCTACACCGACCGCCGATCCCTCCGCCACCGATGCAGCGCCAGGCTCCGAAGAGCCCCAGCCTGGCGCTTATCTGAAGGTCGGCGACGGTGTCTTCATCAAGCTTCCATGGGCGTCGAGCTCCAGGGCGCCGGTCGAGGGAGAGACCTTCGACGAGGAGCTGCTCGCCTCTGCCGGGCTGTCGCTGGTTGACGCGCCAAGCAGCAGCAGTGGCGAGTCTGAGGAGGAGCAGCTGCTGAAGAAGCTGCTGCCGCTCTACCGCGCCCGACAAGCCAAACTGGAGTCCCGGGAAGCACTCGTCGCGAGGGCGGGAGCTGACATGGAGAAGCGCGCAGAAGAGCTTCGGCGCGCCAACCAAGAAGCCCTCCGGGACGTAGCAGAAGCGCGGGAGCAACTCTCCGAAGAGCGCACAGCCTTCATCCTTGAGAAGGCTGAGGTCGAGGAGCAGCAAAGGCTTGCCGGCGAGAAGCTATCTGCGCAAGAAGGCGAGCTGGCGCAGCGGAAGATCAACCTTGACAGCTATGAGTAAGATCTTGCCACGCGCGAGCAATCACTTGGCGGAGCACTCAAGGAGGCAAAGGACGCTGCCGCAGATGGCGAGGCCGCCAAGAAGGAGTTAGAGACGAGGGTGGCGCAGCTGGAGGCCACCCTCCAGAAGAGCGGCGAGGAGGTCACCGCACTGAAGCACGAGCGCGAGAAGGACGCCTACACTCTTGGCGAGTTGCAGGGCCGTCTCGCTGAGAGGATCAAAGAGCTCGACGCCGCCAAGGACTCCAAGGCGGATCTTGAGCTGAAGCTGTCCACCCTGACGGAGACGCTGGACGGCGCCAAGGAGCGGGAAGTGGGTTTGTTGGAGAAGATCAAGGCCAACGAGGAGCTGCTGGCGAATGCCGTGACCGCCCAGGATACCTTCAGAGAGAATGTGATGCACTGGACGGAGAGTCTTGTAGATACTGCCGCCGCCATCGACAAGGAGCTGATGGAGGTGGCCTTCCGCAATCCAGGTACTCCACCGACGAGCGCCTTCAACCCAGCGCCAAGCTCAGCCTGTTCCTCAAGGGAGTGGTGACGGCTCTCCAGCGGCTCCGGGAAGAGATCCCAAAGCAGCTGGCCGACGAGTCGCGCCAAAGCTGTGTCGGGCTCTTCGTAAGGTGCCGATGAAGGTGGCCTTCCGCAATCCAGCGTCGGCCGCCAACGATCCTCAAGTCCCTGCCGCCCGATCACGACGTTGAAGCGCTCAAGGCCCTTGTCGCACCCATTGTGGACAGGGTGAGCGGAGTCAAGAGAGTTGATGGCGACGCGTGGACTAGGCCGCCAATTTATCTTTCCCTTGTCGCTGTTGATCATGTTTAGAAGAACAATTCATTAGATCTGCGACAAGTTATTTTGTAATATACTCTATCTTAGGCAACGATTGCAATGTTATTTCCTTTACTTGATTCTTTCCTTTGTATGTTTGTGCCCTCGCTTTTAGGGAACTTGTCGCGCTGGCACCTTTGCATGGCTGAGTGCGGAATGTCGGCAACTTCTTTGGTGATGCCGCCTCGACAAGCAACCTTGTCGCAACTGGTTGCAGCTCACTTAAGTTGTTGAGCGGACTCGAAACAAAGTAAGGGCGCAAACCAGCCGCGAGTTGGTTACTTCGCACACAGGTTTTCCATACAAAGTACTATCGTTCGAGGATCATAACTTAAAAATTTAAAAACTGATTGCTCAAACTTGGCAACTTAGCTTTTGTGTCGTTTGCTTCCCGGCAAGGCGATACTTCCTCGAGCGACACTTGGCGGTCCACACCATTATCTTCTCCTTCCCCCCCGGCTAACCTGTGGGCGAAGGAACCTTCCTTTCTTTTGAGAAGAAAGAAGAGAAAATAAAGTTATGGAGCCTCGTGGCTCGTTACTGCTTACTGGGTGTGGATGCTGCACAAAATGTTAGATAACACATGCATAAAGGATTATAAAAGCATGCATTTGACAAGTTGTGCGCAACACACGAGCTTTACTGATGCACGGGGTCTGCGCCCGGCTTTGTACAAAGGATTACATGCAACATCGGCAAGACTTGTACAAAAGGGTGGTTGCCGGAACGGGTTCCGGCAACCGCGCCCTATGGGTAAACTTACGAAGATGCTCTATATTCCAAGAGTTGCTCACCGGAATGCCATCTTCGGTCTCAAGGCGGACAGTGCCAGGCCTAGTGACTCTTTTCACCCGATAAGGGCCTTCCCACTTTGGCGTCAACTTGTTGGAATTCTTGGCGGACTGAATGCGCTGAAGAACAAGGTCGCCTTCCTCGAAACTTCTGGCACTAACTTTGCGGCTATGGTAGCGGCGCAAAGCTTCTTTGGTAACGAGCAGCTCGTGACATCGGCTCAAGACGATCCTCCTCAAGGAGCAGTCGTCATCTTGTCGCAGCTGCTCTTGCTCAAGCTCATCATAAGCGAGTACTCGAGGTGACCCAGATACGAAGTTCCGTGGGGAGAACTGCCTCTGCTCCATAGACTAGAGCGAGAGGTGTCGGTCATGGCTCGATTTGGCGTCGTCCCGATCGACCAAAGAACCACCGCAGCTCCTCAATCCAGTTTCTTCGCGACTTGCGCAGCTCGTCGAAAGTTCTGGTCTTGAGTCCTCGCAGCACTTCAAGTGTTTGCCCTCTCGCTTGACCGTTGCTCCTTGGATGAGCAATGTAGCAAAAGCAGACCTTGGCGCCAAGATTTTAGACGTATTGCATGAAGGTGCGACTTCGTGAATTGTGTGCCATTGTCGGTGATGATCCGTTAGGAATCCCAAAGCGGCAAACAATTGACTGAAGAACTTGATCACGATTGTGTTGTCACCTTCCTCATGCTTCCACTTCCGGCCACTTTGTGAACTTGTCGATTGCAATGTACAAGTACTCAAAGCCCCGACAGCTTCGGGAAAGGGGCCGAGGATGTCGAGCCCCTGCACCAAAAATGGCGAGGATAAAGGGATCGCCCGGAGAGATTGAGCTGGCTGGTGTATCTGCTTGGAATGGAACCGCACGCTTCACACTTGGTTACTTGTGCAGTTGCATCTGGAGGGCTGTTGGCGGAAGAAACCTTGCCGGAAAGCTTTGCCGGCAAGCGCTCTTGCGCCAATGTGGTGACCACATATGCCTCCATGTATCTCTGCCAACAGCTTCTGTCCATCTTCCCGATGAATACACTTCAATTTCACTCCATTGAGTCTTCTTCTGTACAGGATGTTGTCAACAAACTGGTACATACTTGACTGCCGGGCTACTCTTTCCGCTTCTTCTTGCTCTTCGGGAAGTTCTCCTATCTGAAGGAAATGGACAATCTGCTGTGCCCATGCTGGAGCTTGCGGCTCGACAACAAGGACTAAAGGCACATCTGCTGCTGCGGGAACGTCCGCTTCTACGGCAAGAACTTGCGGCTCTGCCGGAGCTTGATGTTCCCCGACAAGCTTGCCGGAGCAAAACTTGTCGGGAGCGTCTGCTTCAACGAAACAAACCCTAGGGCTTGTCGGAGCAGACTGCTCCTCAGCAATTTTGGCGTTGATCTTGGGGACCTTCGCGGCGGCGGCTTCGGGGAGCTCAGCCGGGAAGTAGTCACCGGAAATCAACTTCCTCTTCTTGCTCTGTCCGGTTGATGGTGTTACAGTTGGTTGAGTCAGCTTGAGCACAAAAATCCTGGTTCCACAGGTAACTTGAGTGCGGCGCACTTTGACATGCCATCAGCAATATCATTCTGAGCTCTTGGAACATGTTCCGTTTGCAGGCCATCAAAGTGTTCTTCTAGCTTTCTCACTTCATCAACGTAGGCTTCCATCAACGGACCCTGATAATCTTTGTTCACTTGGCGGACGACAAGCTGCGAGTCACCCCTGACAATGAGCTTCTTGATCCCAAGGTCTACTGCAATTCTGAGACTAGCAAGCAAACCTTCATACTCAACAGTATTATTTGTTGCTTGCTCCTTGGGAAAGTGCATCTGGACTATGTACTTGAGGTGCTCTCTGGTGGGTGCGATAAGTAGCACGCCGGCACCGGCGCCTTGCAGCGAGAAGGCACCATCAAAGTACATCAACCACTCTTTACTTGCTTCCTTGACGGGGATGCTCGTCTCTGGAATTTCTTCATCTTGCGTTGGCGTCCATTCTGCTATAAACTCTGCCAATGCTCTGCTTTGGATAGTTGAAGTGCTTTCAAACTTGAGGCCAAAGCTTGACAGTTCCAGTGCCCACTCGACAATCCTGCCTGTTGCTTCTGGGTTTTGCAATATCCTCTTTAGCGGAAAGCGAGTGACGACTGTGATCTCATGTGCTTGGAAGTAATGGCGCAGCTTTCTCGAGGCCATGAGGAGGCCGAAAATCAGTTTCTGCACACCAGAGTACCTTGACCTAGCCCCCTGCAGAAGGGAACTGACAAAGTAGACTGGGCGCTGCACCATCCTTTTCGCATCTTGTCGCAATCCTGCGCAGATCCGTCCTTGTCGGGGGACGAGCTTGTCGTGAAGCCCCCGCTTGTCGCTGGATGTATCTCGCCTTGGTTGCGGCTCATCATCTGCCTCCCTCTCCGCTACTAACGCAGCACTAACCACTTGATTGGTTGCCGCTATGTATAGCAGCAACTTCTCTTGTGGCCTAGGTGCGACAAGTATTGAGTGGAGGACAGTACCTCTTTAAGTCCTGCAGCGCAGCCTCCGCTTCGGAGTCCATTTTATTGGACCTGCCTTCTTCAAAATCTTGAAAAATGGCGTAGGCGCTCAATGCACCTAGAGATAAACCTGCTGAGAGCAGCCACGCAACCGGCAAGTCTTCGTACATCCTTGACACGCTTTGGTGCTTCAATCTGCTCAATGGCCTTGATCTTGTCGGGATTGGCTTCAATTCCCCGCTGAGACACGAAGAACCCGAGAAGCTTGCCGGAAGGAACTCCAAATACGCACTTCTCGGGGTTGAGCTTGAGGTTGATCTTGTGCAGATTTGCAAAGGTCTCATCTAAATCTTGAACCAGAGTTGCTTTGTCCTTGCTCTTGACCACTATGTCATCCATGTAGGCTTCTACATTTCTATGCAGGCTCAAAAGCGTCATGGACCACTCTTGCAAACATTGAACCAGCATTCTTCAAACCAAAAGGCATCCGTATGAAACAGTATGTGCCACATGGTGTAATGAATGCGGTTTTCTCTTCATCCTCTTCTGCCATGAAGATCTGATGATATCCGGAATATACATCAAGAAATGAAAGCAAGTCACATCCAGCCGTGGAGTCAACAATCTGGTCGATACGTGGCAAAGGAAATGGATCTTTGGGACAAGCTTTATTAACATCCGTGAAGTCAATACAAAGTCTCCATTTCCCATTTGCCTTTCGTACAACTACCGGATTGGCCAACCACGTGGGATGGAGCACTCCTCTAACAAGGCCTGCTGCTTCCAACTTCTTGATCTCTTCTACTATGAATTCTTGGCGCTCCACTGCCTGTTTTCTGACTTTTTGCTTGACGGGCCGCGCATGAGGACAGACAGCTAAGTGGTGCTCAATTACTTTCCTGGGAACACCGGGGATGTCAGACGGTTGCCATGAAAACACATCGACATTCGCCCGCAGGAAAGCAACGAGCGCGCCTTCCTATTTAGGGTCGAGAGTGGCACTGATGGTGAAGGTACCACCAGTGCCGTCCTCCTTGGCGGGCACCTTCTTGGTCTTCGGTGGAGCTGCCATCATTTTTTTGCACTTGCCGGTGGAGCTCGATGGTGCGTCATCGACGGTAGCGCAGCACTCCGAAGAGGTGCGCTTGCCGGAGTGGGCATCAGAGCTCTTGCCGGACAAAGTGGTCTTCTTCTTCCCCCCGGGGGCTTCAGCGGCAAGTGATTTGCTATCTGTCGCAGCTGATGCATCCCGGTAAATCTTGTCGGCACAGATGAGAGCATCTTTCTTGTTGCCATGAACAGAAATGACACTTATCGGGCCGGGCATCTTGAGCAAATTGTATGCATAATGAGAGGCTGCCATGAACTTGGCGAGTGCTGGACGGCCAAGTATTCCATTGTAGGGCAATGGGAAATCAGCAACGTCGAATGTGACCCTCTCAGTCCTGAAATTTAGTTCGCTGCCAAATGTTACTGGCAACGTGATCTTCCCTTTTGGCTTGCTCCTTCCTGGGTTGATTCCTTGGAAAGTGCCAGTCTCTTCGAGCTCGTTGTCAGGGATCTGAAGCTTCTGGAGCACTGCGGATGAGATCAGGTTTAAGCCGGCCCCGCCGTCAACTAGCATCTTGGTGACTTTGAGGTTGCGGATAGTTGGTGAGACCAACATCGGCAAGCACCCGACCGCAGTTATGCGGTCAGGGTGGTCCTCAATATCAAAGATGATAGGCGTGCTGGACCACTTCAGAGGCCTACGTGACTCTACGGATGGTTCTGCTGCATTAACCTCCCGCATCCATTGCTTGAGCTGGCGGTGTGAGGTATGCAGAGAAGCACCACCGTCAACGCAAAGGACCTCCGTGGCTTTCTGAAACTCCTGCTCATCAGCTTCATCGTCTTCCATATCTTCATCATCATCGTCGTCTTCATCCTTGTCGCGGCCGCGGGGAGGTCTGTCTCCTTGCCGCTGCTTGGCCTTGCCGCGGCGTCCTCCCCGGCCGGGTCTCTTCTTGCTAGCTGCCCCAGCACCTTCCTGGGCCTTCTCCTTGTCTCACCGCTCGTACTCAGCCTTCTGCAGTTCAACAAGCTGCTCAACTTTCTTGCAGCTCTGGAGGTCATGGCCCTTGGTGCGGTGAATCTTGCAGTACTGTTTGTTGGAGCTGTCCTGCTTGTCGGCGGCCGCCACAGCTTGGCGGTCGGTGCCAGCGGCAACCTCCTTGCCGGAGCCACCAACCTTGGCCTTCTTGGCGCCACCTCCGTTGCCGGACTGCTCGACAACTAGTACCTCTTTGCTTTTCTTCCTTCGGTTGTTCCGCCGCGGCTCTTCTTATTTGGGCGGTCTCCTCTTGTCGAGATCCTGCTTCGCATTCTCTCCAGGAGTCTTCTTCCTTCTTCAAAGACGTGCACACTTGTCGGCCGGGGCATACAGCTCGCGATGTCCTTGACTTTGCACATCGCCATCTCCTCCCTCATCCTGCGGTTCCGCACGTTCTGGTGAAACGCGCTGATCACCACGGCAGGGTGGACATCTGGGATGTTGTAGTGCACACGGCTGAATCTCTGGATGAACTTGCGCAGGGACTCTCCTTCCTTCTGGGCGAGCAGGTGAAGGTCACTCTCTTGGCCATGAGGTTTGTGGTCACCGTGAAGGCGCCGACAAACTGATGGCATAAATCTGCCCAAGAGGATATGGATCCGTCCGGCAAGTGCATGAGCCAAGATCTGACATTTGGCTTGAGTACCAGCGGGAAGTAATTGGCGAGGATCCTGTCGTCTCGTCCCCCCGCAGCCTGCACCGCGATGGATTAGATGCTTTGAGGAACTCGATGGATGCGCCCTGCCATCATACTTCTGGAACATCGGCTTGAAGTTTTTCTTGTCAGGGCCTTTGGACTTGCCGCAGCTCACGAGTGAGCGCAGGGCAACCTACGCGTCGACAAGTCACCGTTCCCCGGGCGCTTGCATGTCAACAGCGGGCCCAGCGCGCTGGTCGGACTGACGCCGCGCTTCTCTTCGACGCTCGATGGGGGTTCGAGCGTCTTCTTGTTGCCGTTCTTGAAGAACTTGGCACTGATCACGGCGAGCTCGTGGATCCGACGATGCGGTGGAGTCGCTGTCGCGGTGGATCCGACGAGTCGGCGATCTTGGCCTTCGGGATGGAGAGTGTATGGTGGTTGCACCCCCGCATGTTTCGTCGCCACTGGCTCGTGCCTTGTCGTCGCGCCGCGGCAAGGATGCAGTTGGTTGCCGCGGAGTATCGCTGTTGGCAAAGCCGATGAGGCTTTGAATGGTGGCCCTCCATTCGTCGACCTTGTCAGCCGTTGGAGGGTAATCCAGGAGCAGTTGAGCTCGTGCCAAAGCTTCCGCTTGAGTGGTGGGTGGCAATGGTGAACGGTGTGAGGAGCGGGATGTGCTTGGACTTCTAAATACATTAGAAGGAGCAGCATCTCGTCCAGGCGACCGTGCCCCGCTCACACCAGCCTGTTGGCGCGCGAGCTGCTCTTGAGCGTCTCTGGATCCACCAGCTCGATCTTGGCCCAACGAACGTATGGCGCTGCGAGCACCATGACGCTGTCGGTCTCGCGCCTCCTGAGATGGACCTTGAGACGTATACGGACGCCGAGGTCTGCGCCGCCTTGTCCTTGGACTTGGCAGCGTCACAGGCTCCTCGGCGATGCCCGTTCCTCCGCGGCGTCTTCCCCACCACTCGTCGCTCCGGTGGTGGTGGGTTTGACGCGGACGGCTCTGCTGCCGCCGAAGCCTTCTTCTTCGGTGGCATGTTGATGAAGATGATGAAGATGTTGCTCGTGTGAATGCCGGATCAGGTTCACACAGCCTCGACGCACCCCCTACCTGGCGCGCCAAAGATGTCGGGGAAGCTGATCGTGACCCACGAACACCTATGGGACCTGGCGGACCGAGTCCCTTGTGGTTCGGTGGGGTGGGGGGGCGGAGATTGCACGAAGAGCAGATCGGCGATGCACACGAGCAGTTTACCCAGCTTCGGAGCTCTCCGGAGAGATAATACTCCTACTACTGCTTGGTTGATTGTATTGTGTTCTTGCTAGGGAGCAATGAGAGCTACAAAACCTAGCCTGAGTGAGTGTGGTCTCGAATGAGTCGAACCAGCCGAACCCTTTCTACGTTATGCATGGGCCTCCTTTTATAGGCTCAAGGGGTCTCCGACAGGTGGCAACGTAGATGAGGGTACAAATGGAAAAACAGTAGTTGGTACACCGACTTGTACGTGTACAAATGCATTATACCTAACTCGACGACAAGGGACAAGATCAATAAATGCCCGTCCACGCCGCCTAAACGATCTGTGAGGACCGTCAAGTGCTCCACCGTTTGCCACGATGGTAAGCTTGTCAGCGCCGCTTATCGCTGCTCCCCGCTGGCCGCACAGCCTCTTGACACGCACGCCTGGAATGGCCCCATGGCGACACGTTGGTGGATGAGCTGGAGCGGAGATGAAGAGAGGTTGCCTGCCGCGGCAAGCACCTTGCCGCGGCTGAATCCTTGTCGCCCTCGGTAGCTTGTCGCTCACCAAGCCTTCTCGGCAAGCTCCCCTTGCCGGGGTCTTGTTTCCTTCGTGCCTTGAGTGGCCTTCCCGGCAAGCTCCTCTTGTCGGGGCCTTGAATACTTTGTTCTTGAATGGCTCCAAAGGAGCCGCGGAGGACCTTGGCGGTCACCGGGCAAGCCTTGCATGAGGTCTGCAACTGCCGTCTGCGAAGTTCGGGATACTAGGGTACCCTACTCTAGTACACCGACATGGTCGCTCCGAAAAGTTCACCACATAGAGACCATTCTCGACATGCCCAACAAAGGCCACTTTATGAATCTTGCTCCACAAAAGGGCCACGACATCAAGATCAAAGAATGTTGCAAAGCCCATAAGTGCAAGTTGACAAACATAAAATAAATTGTATGGAAGGGACTCAACAAGCATGACCTTTTCAATAGATAAATCTTGAGAGATGGCCACCTTGTCAAGTCCCAATACCTTAGAAGTTGAAACATCACCGAATTGGACATGGGTGGGCATAGATGGAATTGGATGCACATCCACCACCAAGTTCTTGCTCCCGGTCATATGATTTGTTGCCCCACTATCAAGCAACCATGACACTCCACCGGAAGAAAACTCCTACAAGAGATCAATGCTTGGATTTAGGTACCCATTCTTGAATGGGTCCTTTGAGGTTAGTAACAAGCGTCTTAGGAACCCAAATAGACCATTCAATGTACTCATAGTAAGAACCAACAAATTTGGCATAAACATGCCCATCACTAGCATGGCATAAAACATAAGAAGGGTTAAAGTCACTGGCTTTGTTGTTAGGGGCGGTTTTGCCCTTCTTGGCATTACCACCCACTTCCTTGTTCTTCTTCTTATCATGAGTACGCTCACCCGCCTTGACAAAGGTTTCCTTTAGTGGGAGAGGTTGCTTGGTCTTCTTCTTATTCTTCTTCTTCTTCTTCTTCTTCTTCTTTGACTTGGGTGCAAACCCAAGTCCCTCCTTCCCTACAACTTCCTTTTGGCTCGTCAAAAGGTCATTGAGGTTCTTTTCACCTTGTATGCATGTCACAAGGCCCTTCTCAAGTTGCTCTTTCAACTTGGCATTTTCCTCCACAAGATACACATGCTCCCAAAAAGGGTTAGTAGCATGGGCATTATCAATTAGAACGAAAGGAGGGAAAATGGAAATCTCCTTGGTTAGCTTCACTTGGAGTTGATCATGAGACTCTTTGAGAGAAGCATGAGCACCCTTCAAGACCTTGTGAGCCTTGTCTAGTGTACCAAATTCTTCCTTGAGTCTATCATGGCCAACCCCAAGTGCAACTTTCTCGGATTTAAGCACACGAGTAAGAACAATAACATGATCAAGATCTTTTTGCAATTTAGCATGATCAACCTCGTGTGACTCCTCAAGAGTCAAATGAAGATCTCGCTCTTCATCCAGAGCAATGGAAAGATCCACAATCTCATCGACATAGTCACGACTATGCCCCTCCAACTTGGAGATAGTATCCTCATGCAACTCAATGATATCATTGGCCTCACCAAGTTGTTCCAAGAGAGCAACAAAGTGCTTCTTGGACTCACCCTTGAGCTTGCTCACAAACTTGGTGAACTCATTCTCATCAACTTTCTCCACCTCACTATCATCAACACAATCTAACAATGGAGTAGTAATGATGGTGGTTTTGATGTTAGGAGTTACCTTGTTGATACCTTTGGCCATGAGGCACTTGGAAATGGTGTTTTCATTGGGGGCGCCGAAGAGAGACACCTTGGAGGGGGGAGATGTAGGAATGGCAATGGTTGCCGTTGCCATTCCTTCTCCACTTATATCTTCCTCATCATCATCGAGGGGTACTCTTCATGTGCCACCAAGCTCTTTGGAGGAGACTTCTTGGTGAAGTTGTTCTTGCTAGGCAAAGACTTGGCTTTGTCTTTGCGAATGAGTTTGCCACCATTTTCTTCCCTTTTCTCGTAAGGGCAATCCACCACAAAGTGACTCACATTGCCGCAATTGTAGCAAGTACTTACTCGTTCTTGTTCTTTGACCCACTTGTGTTGTTGTTGGTGAAGTTGGGCCTTGAGTTCCTCTTGTTGCTCCAAAATTGCCTTGATGCAATAGCCATGTGCTCATGGTAAGCATATTTGGTGTCCTCGGGGACACTCCTCTTCTTCTTCCTCTTCTTATTCTTCTTCCGGAATGGCCTTGGCCTTCAAAGCAAGGGTGGGAGTGCTTTTCTTTGACCGGACACGAGCAAGAGCATTGTTGGTGGTCTTGTTCATGATGTTCATGGCAATAAACTCATCCAACACTTCACTTGAGGTTAAGGTGTGAAAATCCGGCCTTTGACGAATCACATAAGACATGGCCTTGTTGAATGGCATGATGGTCTTGAGAAACTTGCACTTGATCCAAGTGTCATCTGTATCCTTGCTCCCATGGTCTTGGAGAGCAACCGCAAGAGTAGTCACCCTCCGGTAGAGATCCCACGGATCCTCATCTTCTAGCATCACAAATTCATCAGCCTCATCAAGGACCACTTCAAAGTTGGACTGTTGGATGCTTGAGCTCCTCTTGTACGTAGAAAAAATGTGCTCCCAACAATCCTTTGCACGAGAGAAAGGATGCTGCTAACCCGACACTACAATTAGAGACCCTTCGACGAAACTGTGTGCGATGCCATAATCGCAAACTGTGGTGTAAAAAAACTGTCAAAAAAGGTGCAAAACATTTGCGATGGAGGATGCATCAAACATGGTTCAGATTTTAGTTGCGTGTGCGATGCAGGGCATACGGTTCAGCTCAATTAACTGTTTGTGACGACGAGGAACAAAAGAAACGGGCAGCCAGATGAAGGTGTGTGCGATATACATTATATGGTTCACTCGAATGAACTGTTTGTGATTAGGCAACACAAAAGAAATGGTCAGCCAGATCAAGGTGTGTGCGATATACGGCATGCGGTTCACTCAGATGAACTGTTTGCGTTGAGACATGAGAACAGAAACAGTTCAACTTAACAAGATGTGTGTGATATACCAGCAAACAGGTCTGTAATCGGAAAGTGTGCGAAGACCGATAACAACACCGACGATTACTGCTAACAAGCCGTGTGTGTTGTGAGCAAACGGTTGCTGGTATACAATTGTGAGTGATTGATGAAAACATCGCCGACGGGTTCCATTGTTTAGTCCGTGTGCGATGTGATTTTCTTTGTCTGCACATCTACGCTCTGTCTACAGAGCATCAACATATATACTTAAAAAACAACATTGCATAACCAAATTAAGCATACAATTACACAAGTGACTACACACATAACATTCCCACACACCAAAGTAAGAAATTACATGCATACTAAAGTAGGAGAAACGAGGATCTAGTCATCTACTTATTGTTGCGACGACGCTTGCCATTGCTCTGCTTCCGGCCGGATCCCTGGCCATTTTGGGGAAGGAGGCACTTCCTCATGTCAACTATCCACCTGTACATGTCGTAGCTCGTGTACGCCTCCTTGGCCATGTACACGACGTGAGCATTGTTGAGTTTCTCCATCCAGGGCGAGTGCCAGACACGCTTGTCCTTGTTGCATGAATCCTTCATGCCTCTGTAGTAGCGGTCGATGATAGGCGAGGTGAACCGGTGAGTCCTTCTCATGCTCCTTGCTGCCCCAGATCTTGTATTGGCCCTGGATGTCGACAAGATTCTGGCAAGTGATGGCCGAATTCTCAAGTGCCTTTACATCGTTGGTGATGTCCACTGTAGCGAACATGTAGTGGGGGCTGTTAACAAACCTGGCGAAATGCTCGCAAGGCCTTGTGGCCAGGCAGTAGTGGTAGACGAGGATGTGGTGGTGCACGCACATCTGGGTGACGGTGACCTTGGGACGAGACTCGGCACGAGCATGGGTGTACTCGAGGTCGAACCCGACCACCTTGTACTTCTCCTCGGCAAGCAACATCTCCATGATGTGGATGGAGTGCTCCACCTAGACCGGGTCATTAGTGTACACCACCGAGAGGTCCATGAACCTTCTGTGGGTGTCCACCATGGCACGCATGGTGAACTGCTGCTCGTCGTCGGCAGCCGCTCGGAGCGCCATTGGAGCCGCGCAGGATACCCTCTTAAGAATTTCTCATGGTGGGTGTGCTTCTTGCAATGGTGGGGCACGATCGAAAGGTTAAACAGACACAAGGGTTAAATGGCCGCTGTAATAAATGGGGGCTGGCCGGCATGTAATCATCCCGTCTTGTCACGGCGTTCATAGCGGAGGATTCTAGTGCATGCTTGACAACACCGCACGACAGGCGTGGGCTCGAAGAGGTGCCAAATGTATCGTCGGTGAGCCTGTTCCCGCGCTACCGCGCTGTTTACCGCACAAGCTTCCCGCCCGGCTAGTTTGGCCACGCGTCGGCTAGAAGAGGGACAAATCATGGGCATTTATTGGAAAAAGCTTTGTAAAAACGAAGTGTGTGGAATGACTTCGGTCATAAGTTTACCCGTGGGTGATGAGGTCAAAGTTACACAGAAGGGTGATGATGGACACTCGAGTGCAATAATTAATTCTGCGCTCTACACTGCACACGGTGGAAGAAACCAACTGTGTGCAATAATGTCGAATATCGCAGTCGAATTAGCTATACAAATCATGTGCTATGAGATCGACAAGGTAAACAGATTCGAGAATGGTTAATAAAATCTAAGACCATTGCATATTAAGGTCAAAATAGTGCTACCAATACACGAGTCTCATACGATACCATTTCAACGATTGTACCACAAAAGCTCAAAATATTACAAGGTTCAAATTCCAGAGTTATATGGCTCAAATTCGAAGATTACAAGGTTCAAACTGATATTAGAAATGAAATTCAGCTCATCAGCTGCAAATGCTTGCGCTGATCTGCTAAACATGGATATTAGAGAGGTTCAAACTACTATTACCACTTCTAAGTCCGATTTCGAAACCTCACACTTTTTTCAAAGGGGTCAGACACTGAGGAGTCATCTATGGGGTTGACACGATGACTTCCGATTACTCTGTCATCTGAAGTTCCAAAATGAAATTCAGCTTTTTTGGAGCCTATTCCATTCTGCCGCAGGCGCCGGCGCTGATCAACAAACCATTCATTTTTGCGAAATAAATGTAGGGAAAACCTCATTTCCTTCAGCACCCTTGCTCTGAGAACAAAGAACCTGGCGAATATGATCTCCGGTAAGGTCCCTTGGTAGGAGTTGAAAGTAATTTCGGAGAGATGCGGATCTAGGCATTCGACGTGATTGTCATATTGTATCACATTATACACCACTAGGCCTAATCTTATCTGCAAAAGAAGAAAACGTGTTAGTGCCTACATGCAGTTTTGAACATTACTACAGGCCTATTTGGTTTGCAGGATTTGTAAAATGCACTAACATGCCATCTTCGATCTGACATGATTAACATGGGCATTTGATTACATTCTAGAAAAATGTAGCCTTCTTCACAAGAGGTTGGAGTGGATGAAAATTTCCTAAGAAAACTAGTACAGATGAATCCAAAGGAGAAATGCTTATTGATTGTAACCATATGGATCAAGCAACCAATATGGGGGTGGAACATGTATGTACTGAAATCCTCCAAAAGAATCCTTCAGAAATCATAGTACATTGTCATTGTAAACTTGGAAAAAGGTGTCACAAATTGAAATCCCTTATGGTTAACATTTAACAGGAAAGGAACATCACCTCGATATATAGCTTCTCCAGGCATGGAAGGCATCTTAGGAAACTGACAACTTACTCCAGGTTGGGGTCGATAGATCTAGTGCCAAGACCTTCACTGTGCGCAGTTTCGGGGTCAAGCTTGTCGGAATCATTTTCTGAATGACAGACGAACAAACATCTTCAAAATTAGAAATAATGTTAATTTGTAGAAGGAGAGGTAGAAGACGGTTGTTGTACCTGAATGGGTGTGGATCCAATAACAAGTTTGGAGTATTTGTGAGATGAGTAGCCCACCACTGTCAATTTCGGCGCAGAAATGACATTGATTCTTGTTGGACCTTCTTGATCAACTACAAGTAATATGTCAAGTGCAGGTGTGTCCTCAATGGCCATACCGTGGTACACATCTTGTGATGTCTTCCTGCCGCACCAGCAACACACATAAATAGTTCGGAGAGTCATGGAGGTGATATGGAAGGTACTCAACGCATTGATCACCTGAAGACGAAGGTACTCGAGTGCAGTACAGCCACGGAGCAGGCGCTCCATGTCATGGTTTGAGAGGCAGACGGCGAAGAGCTCGAGGTGCTTCAGTCGTGGTAGAATAAGAGTGGGCGCATCATTAAGGGGGGGGGGTGGTAGTTCCTGAACTTGGCGACGTGCAGCGTGGGCGCGAGGCAGAGTGCGGACGTTGGCAGCGATCGCATATGCCCATCATCAAAAGTGAGCTCCTCGAGCTGATCTTGGGAGGGGGATCGGAACCAGTCGTCAAGCTTGGCTCGGTCCTTGCCATTGGAACGGAACTTGCCCATTCTAAGGCCTCTGGTGGGGCCAAGGTGACTGCCGAGGATCATGGAGAACGCATCCAAGCTTTTGCGATAGCCATGGCAGAGCTCGTGGGTGTCGATGAGGTCGAGAGGGCTGGAGTTCCATAGGGGGCGCCACCGCCGGGAAAGGACGGTTTTCCGCGCCCCATATTTGATTGGGAGGTGGGAGATGAAGACTGTCAACATATCATCGGGGAGGCTGCTGATGAAGTCTAGGCCTGCTGGAGTCGCTTGCGGTTCTAGCTCGCCCCGCCTCCACTTGTTGGCAGCCCCGTTCTCCACCTCCGGAGTCTCCTTGTCAACGGCGCTTTCTGATAGAAATGGGAGTACAGGGAATATTTAATTAAAACAGGGCAATAGAAAATTGTATTGGTAACTAGAAGTTATTAGGTAGGAATATAGTAAGGAAAGGGAATAACAATTGGTTGCTTAAATACTACACAATTCATTTGACATTGTTGGGTAAGTCAACTTATAGATAGTTTAAAAGAAAACTTACTTCGAACAAAGTCTGGACGGATGATTTTGTCGGGGAAGTTAGCATATATCTCATGACCAGACCCTTTTATGTGTAGTGCAATTTTAGTGCCAGCTTTCAGTACATAAAACTTAGAAATTTCTTTCCAAAAGCCAGCGCAAAAATAGGAGTCACCATGTTCATCAAGTCTTACAGTAGCAACGATTGTAAATCCATGGTTTGTGTGCAGTATGACATCCGTGCAGTCTTGATCTATGTAAAGGGAAAGATTGTGCACTACATAATCTGTTGCATAGCAAGGGATGCGCTGCAGAAAATGGTAGGATTGTTAACGAAAATATGGTAACATGCAAATATGGGCCCAAATTGAAAGAATTGTACAACAGTTGAAATTGAAGGACAAAAACCTATAATTAAACAGATAGGGTAAACATGATGTCATGGAAATATGAGTAATCGACAGAACAATACATCATTAATTTTCCTAATTTAGAAAGAAGAGGGGAAAATCCCCTTTGACGTATATGGTGCATGTGGCACCTTTTATCCAAATGTAGCAATATTTAGAATATGTTCAGGAAACTAGGCCATGCCAACCGATTTAGGGTGAGATTGAACATACCGCGCACGTCCTCAAGTGATCTGGTACAGTGAGATGGAATCTCTGGCGGAGGTCCCAAAGTCCTGATGTGTTGGCGCACTGTACATTCTATGAATTAAAGAAAACCCTCAAATCAGCTCGAATAAAAATGAATTCACGGCGATTTCCGCTGGGTGATTAAAGGAGGCATATGGACTGGGATAAGAGATGAGATAATATCTCATTAAATTAGTTACCTTGTCGTCCATGAGAAAGAACCCTCACTACGGCATATTCCCCAACCGAGCGGAGCTGGGTCGACCGCGAGCAGCGTCGAGAAAGTCGATAGCGATAGGCGGCAGCAAGTGGAAGTTGCGAAATGCGGTGGGCTTTGTCGGCAGCCTGGTGGCGGCAGGCATCGAGCTAAGTGTTTACCGCCGCGATAGGCAGTGCCATGGCATAGACACAGAGGAGCTTGTGCAGGTGTCAATGGGGACCGGAGGGGGTGGCGGGCGGGGTGAGGGTTTTTGTGACATGGGGATGGTGAGGGTTTTATTTTTATTTTTTGAATTGGGTGGTGATGGTTTTCTGTCCCACAAAGAATAATTTTGGAGGAGACGGTTTGCTAGAGTGAACCGTGTGTGATTGACGCAACAGGCAAAATGTAAGTCATTGCACACGGTTCCAATTTTGGGAACCGTGTGTGATTGACGTACTACCTCCGTCCTGGTTTATTGGTCCCCCTTTGTAATTTTTACCAAATTTTGACCAAATATTTAACATACTCAGGCATAGATAATAAGCATACACGTACATCAGCATAGTTCAACCATAAGTACATAGTTCAACCGTCATTAAGCATACTCAAGCGTACATAGTTCAGTCCATCCCACATCTCATCTCACATGCCGACATGATCCTAAAGATTCTCGAGGTACTTGGCGTACGCGCCGTGCGCCACCCTGCGAGAATGCTTCTGCTTGAAGGAGCCAACGGCCCATCCTCTTGCATGCGCCAGAACACTTAGATACGTGTCATGAAGCTTGTGGTTGCAAAATGGGCATCGATAGCCGCCATTCCAGGTCCTAATACGCCTGCTATGCATTCCCGCATAAAGCTCCCTCGTGATTTGCCTCTTGTACCTCCTCTGGCCATCTTCATCCTCGCTGTCCACATCGTCAAACATCACCTATACAAATAGTAAAACAAATTTGGCATCAAATCAATGATCACATGTCGTGAAGTAGGATTAGGAATTTATGGCTATTTATTTATACATATCCAGAGATTATGGTTCGATTTCTAAGCACAGTCGTCTATGTACAGACCAATCTTGAAGAAAATAATGGCACAAACATATGTAGGTCATTCAAAATTAATTGTCAAGTCTTGGCTAGGAATTATTAGCATGAACACTAAACCTAGTCGGATTACTAGCAGAAATCATTTGCACATATGAAACAACTAATCACTTATCACTTGTACCATTCAAACAATCAATACACTACACGGATCTAATGAAACTTACTCAGATTTCATGGATTGGGAGAACATAACCATAGGATTTCTATTCCAAAATGGGGGGGCAGGAGTAACCAGAGAAACCCTATGGTCTATTTGACACATAAATGGGTATAGATGACTAACCAGCTGTCCGTCGTCGTCGGAGTCGTCACCGGAGTGGTCGTCGGAGTCGTCGCCGGGGTCGTCACCAGAGTCGGTGTGGAACTCCACCTCCGGCTGTGGAAGCTCGATGCCGTCGACGATGTCAGGGTGCAGCGATAACTCGCCGGCGGTGACGAAAACCTCTGTCTCCATCTCCATGACGTGCTCCGGTGCTTTAGCAGCCCTGGCGTCGCCACTCCCTTCGATGGGGCGCTTCGGTGGCATCCTCATACACTGTCGGCTTTGAGGACTGAGAGCGGCGTCGAGGATGCAAGCGGAGAGAGAGGATTGTGTGTGTGGCGAGGATGGGGGGTGCGGCCGCTCGGGCGCACCATTAATATGGAGTAGTGGGAGTTGTGGGAGAGAGGCGGGCAGCGGTCAAACCGATGGCTCGCCTCCGGGTGAGCCTGCGCACCGGAATGCTGGCATGCCTACCAAAGTTTCACAAAGCAACTCGCACACCTCCCGATGACACTGCGCAGTGAGCACGCTACCGTCAATTCACACACCTGCAAGCACGCCTCCCCGTCTGCCTGCGCGGCGGACTGCTCGCGTGCGTCGCGTCAACTCACGCCTGCTCGCACGGCACACGGTCGCGCGGCGGCACATATATTGTTTTTCTATTTGGATGATTAATGTTGCCGCTTTATTGCTTAACTGAAGCATGGCACGTATACATTGTTGGTCTAACGCTCATGGTTCGAATAAATAATCCGTTTGGGATATTGGTTCCCAATTATTAATAATCTCCTGTTTGTAATTAGATAAATATTACATCAAAACTGGTCTCAAATTTGACAAAAAAAGTACAATGCCACTTTGTATTGGTGTCCATATGACAACATGATAAGTTTCTTGAACTTCAAATAAGTTTTGGATGTACTAGAATTTAAAATCAAGATTCTCAATGTTTGAAATTTGTTGCATTGGAGTAAACATGCACCCAAATGAGACACATGTGTTTTTGCAATCCATTTAGGTGCACTGGCACGTGTGCATGTAGCTAAAATTTGATTTTTGCACATTATACCCATAGAAAATCAATCAATTAATGTACTAAAACGTCTTAATGATCTCTGTGATTTTTTCAAAATCAAAACGCCCATCCTTTGGTAACATATGTTCACCGCGGGATAATTAATTTAGCATGCATCGTAGTTGCGGTGGATTCGCTGTGTGTGTGTGGGTGTGTGCGTCTGGGGGTAGCGGGTGGCTCGTAGTACAATAAGAGTTGTGAGCCACCGTGTGGGTTGACCGTTTTGTTAGGCAGGTCGGTGCCACATCAGAGTCGTGAAATTGTTATTTAAAACATTACACTACCCTTTCATACATACATGTTTTGGCCACATGCAGTCGATGGTTGTCCTACATGACACTCGATACTCGCGTGTGACGCTTTCTATGGGCCCGCGAGGTCGTCGTCCATCACTTTGGGAAACAGCCGGCAGTGTGGTTAATTCGACCAGCAAGGTAGAATCTTTTTTGTTTGTGTTATGGTGGTATATAGTACGCGTCAAATAGGTGGGAGGGGACTAGCATATATACTATACATACGCGTCCGTGAACAAGTACACCTCACTCAGTGTCGAGACTTTGTGGTTTCCAAGGCACGTGCCACATCAAAATTGTGAAATTGGCTATTCAAACATCACACAACACCTTTTTGGGCCACATGCATGCACGCGGTGGTTATCCTAGCTAGGACACTCACGTGTGACGCTTCCATCTATGGGCCCACGAGGCCATCGTTGATGCATGCATGCATCACTTTGACCTACATCGGGAGAGGTTAATTAATTTCACCATCGATGAGGATTCTTTTGGGTTGTACATATTACGGCACGAGCATATAGTATGCGGTGAAGAGGGGGGAAGGGGACCATCATATGTAGTACGCTTCATGAACCTCGCTCTGTGTGGGTGCATGGTTTACGGTTTTTGAGGCATGCGGCATATCAAAATTATGCATTTTGGGTATTCAACATATATATGTTTGGTACACATGCAAAGCGGTGGTGGTTGTCCTCTCGCACCCACTTAAGCGGTTATCAATGATATCGATGCTTTCCATTTGTGGGCCCGCTTGGTCCATCACTACTTTTTGCCTGACAACAACAGATGTTAATTTGACTTAGGAGGAGATTATTATTTTTGGTTGTAATTGAAGGAAATATGCCCTAGAGGCAATAATAAAGTTATTACTTCTTTCCTTATTCTCATGATAAATGTTTATTATTCATGCTAGAATTGTATTAACCGGAAACATAATACATGTGTGAATACATAAACAAACAGAGTGTCACTAGTATGCCTCTACTTGAGTAGCTCGTTGATCAAAGATGGTTATGTTTCCTAGCCACAAACATGAGTTGTCATTTGATTAACGGGATCACATCATTAGGAGAATGATATGATTGACTTGACCCATTCCGTTAGCTTAGCACCCAATCGTTTAGTATGTTGCTATTGCTTTCTTCATGACTTATACATGTTCCTATGACTATGAGATTATGCAACTCCCATTTACCGGAGGAACACTTTGTGTGCTACCAAACATCACAACGTAACTGGGTGATTATAAAGGTGCTCTACAGGTGTCTCCGAAGGTACTGTATGGGTTGGCATATTTTGAGATTAGGATTTGTCACTCCGATTGTCAGAGAGGTATCTCTGGGCCCTCTCGGTAATGCACATCACTTAAGCCTTGCAAGCATTACAACTAATGAGTTAGTTGCGGGATGATGTATTACAGAACGAGTAAAGAGACTTGCCGGTAACGAGATTGAACTAGGTATTGAGATACCAATGATCGAATCTCGGGCAAGTAATATACCTATGACAAAGGGAACAACGTATGTTGTTATGCGGTCTGACCGATAAAGATATTCGTAGAATATGTGGGAGCCAATATGAGTATCCAGGTTCCGTTATTGGTTATTGACCAGAGACATGTCTCGGTCATGTCTACATAGTTCTCGAACCCGTAGGGTCTGCACGCTTAACGTTTCGATGACAGTTATATTATGAGTTTATATGTTTTGATGTACCGAAGGTTGTTCGGAGTCCCGGACGTGATCACGGACATGACGAGGAGTCTCAAAATGGTCGAGACATGAAGATTGATATATTGGAAGCCTATATTTGGATATCGGAAGTGTTCCGGGTGAAATCGGGATTTTACCGGAGTACCGGGGGTTACCGGAACCCCCCGGGGGCTTAATGGGCCTACATGGGCCTTAGTGGAAATAGAGGGCAGCAAGGGGAGTGTGGGGCACGCCCCCCAAGGCCCAAACCGAATTGGTTTAGGGCAAGGGGGGCCGGGCCCCTCATTCCTTCTCTTCCTCTCCCTTTCCTTCCCCCTCTCCTACTCCTACTAGGAATAGGAGGAGTCCTACTCCTAGTGGGAGTAGGACTCCCACTTGGCGCGCCTCTCCCTGGCTGGCTGCCTCCTCCCCTTGCTCCTTTATATACGGGGGCAGGGGGCACCCCAAAGACACAACAATTGATCATTTGATTTTTAACCGTGTGCGGTGCCCCCCTCCACCATAGTCCACCTCGATAATACTGTTGTGGTGCTTAAGCGAAGCCCTGCGTCGGTAGAACATCATCATCGTCACAACGCCGTCGTGCTGACAAAACTCTCCCTTAACACTCGGCTGGATCGGAGTTCGAGGGACGTCATCGGGCTGAACGTGTGCTGAACTCGGAGGTGCCGTGCGTTCGGTACTTGATCGGTCGGATCGTGAAGACTTATGACTACATCAACCGCGTTGTGCTAACGCTTCCGCTTTTGGTGTACGAGGGTACATGGACAACACTCTCCCATCTCGTTGCTATGCATCACCATGATCTTGCGTGTGCGTAGGATTTTTTTTTGAAATTACTACGTTCCCCAACAGTGGTATCAGAGCCAGGTTTTATGCGTAGATGTTATATGCATGAGTCACAAGTGATTTGTGGGCGATACAAGTCATACTGATTACCAGCATGTCACACTTTGGTTCGGCGGTATTGTTGGATGAAGTGGCCCGGACCGACATTACGTGTACGCTTATGCGAGACTGGTTTTACCGCCGTGCTTTGCACACAGGTGACTAGCGGGTGTCGGTTTCTCCAACTTTAGTTGAACTGAAAGGCTACGCGCCGGTCCTTCAAAAGGTTAAAACAACACTAACTTGACGAACTATCGCTGTGGTTTTGATGCGTAGGTAAGAACGGTTCTTGCTCAGCCCGTAGCAGCCACGTAAAACTTGCAGCAACAAAGTAGAGGACGTCTAACTTGTTTTTTGCAGGGCATGTTGTGATGTGATATGGTCAAGACGTGATGATATATAGGTTGTTGTATGAGATGATCATGTTTTGTTGAAGTTATCAGCAACTGGCAAAAGCTTTATGGTTGTCTCTTTATTGCATAAGATGCAAGCGCCAAATAATTGCTTTACTTTATCGCTATGCGATAGCAATAGTTGCAAGAGCAATAGTTGGCGAGATGACCATGTGTCGACACATTGATATATATCAAGATGATGGAGATCATGGTGTCATGCCAGTGACGATGGAGATCATGACGATGCTTTGGAGATGGAGATCAAAGGCACAAGATGATGATGGCCATATCATGTCACATATTATGATTGCATGTGATGTTTATCTTTTATACATCTTATTTTGCTTAGTTCGGCGGTAGCTTTATAAGATGATCTCTCACTAAATTATCAAGGTATAAGTGTTCTCCCTGAGTATGCACCATTGCAAAAGTTCTTCGTGCTGAGACACCACGTGATGATCGGGTGTGATAGGCTCTACGTTCAAATACAACGGGTGCAAAACAATTGCACACGCAGAATACTCAAGTTAAACTTGACGAGCCTAGCATATAACAGATATGGCCTCGGAACACTAAGATCGAAAGGTCGAGCGTGAATCATATAGTAGATATGATCAACATAGTGATGCTCACCATTGAAACTACTCCATCTCACGTGATGATCGGACATGGTTTAGTTGATATGGATCACGTGATCACTTAGAAGATTAGAGAGATGTCTATCTAAGTGGGAGTTCTTAAGTAATATGATTAATTGAACTTTAATTTATCATGAACTTAGTCCTGGTAGTATTAGAATGTCTATGTTGTAGATCAATAGCTCGCATTTAGATCCCCTGTTTTATTTTTGATATGTTCCTAGAGAAAAACTAAGTTCAAAGATGATAGTAGCAATGATGCGGACTGGGTCCGTGATTTGAGGTTTATCCTCATTGCTGCACAGAAGAATTATGTTCTTGATGCACCGCTAGGTGACAGGTCTATTGCAGGAGCAGATGCAGACGTTATGAACGTTTGGCTAGCTCAATATGATGACAACTTGATAGTTTAGTTCACCATGCTTAACAGCTTAGAATCGGGACTTCAAAGACGTTTTGAATGTCATGGACCATAAGAGATGTTCCTGGAGTTGAAGTTAATATTTCAAGCAAATACCCGAGTTGAGAGATATGAAGTCTCCAACAAATTCTATAGCTAAAAGATGGAGGAGAATAGCTCAAGCAATGAGCATGTGCTCAGATTGTCTGGGTACTACAATCGCTTGAATCAAGTGGGATTTAATCTTCCAGATAAAATAGTGATTTACAGAATTCTCTAGTCACCATCACCAAGTTAGGAGAACTTAGTGATGAACTATAATATGCAAGGGATGACGAAAATAATTTCCGAGCTCTTCGCGATGCTGAAATCGACGAAGGTAGAAATCAAGAAAAGCATCAAGTGTTGATGGTTGAAAAGATCACTAGTTTCAAGAAAAGGGCAAAGGAAAGAAGGGGAACTTCAAGAAGAACGGAAAGTATGTTGCTGATCAAGTGAAGAAGCCCAAGTCTGGACCTAAGCCTGAGACTGAGTGCTTCTACTGCAAAAAGACAGGTCACTGGAAGAAGAACTACCCCAAGAATTTGGCGGATAAGAAGGATGGCAAAGTGAACACAAGTATATTTGATATACATGTTATTGATGTGTACTTTACTAGTGTTTATAGCAACCCCTCGGTATTTGATACTGGTTCAGTTGCTAAGATTGGTAACTCGAAACGGAAGTTGCAGAATGAACAGAGACTAGTTAAGGGTGAAGTGAGGATGTGTGTTGGAAGTGGTTCCAAGATTGATATGATCATCATCGCACGCTCCCTACACTTTCGGGATTAGTGTTGAACCTGTTATTTGGTGTTTGCATTGAGCATGAATATGATTTGATCAAGTTTATTGCAATACGGTTATTCATTTAAGTTAGAGAATAATTGTTGTTATATTTACATGAATAAAACCTTCTATGGTCATACACTCAATGAAAATGGTTGGATCTCGTTAGTAGTGATATACATATTCATAATGTTGAAGCCAAAATATGCAGAGTTGATAATGATACTGCAACTTTTTTGTGGCACTGCCGTTTAGGTCATATCGGTGTAAAGTGCATGAAGAAACTCCATACTGATGGACTTTTGGAATCACTTGATTATGAATCACTTGGTGCTTGCGAACGGTGCCTCATGGGCAAGATGACTAAAACGCCGTTCTCCGGAACTATGGAGCGAGCAACTGATTTGTTGGAGATCATACATACTGATGTATGTGGTCCAATGAATGTTGAGGCTCCCGGAGGGTATCGTTATTTTCTCACCTTCATAGATGATTTAAGCAGATAGGGGTATATCTACTTGATGAAACACAAGTCTGAAACATTTGAGAAGTTCAAAGAATTTCATAGTGAAGTGGAGAATCATCATAAAAAAAGGTTCTACGATATGATCGCAGATGTAAAATATTTGAGTTACGAGTTTGGCCTTCAATTAAAACAATGTGGAATAGTTTCACAAACTCATGCCACCTGGAACACCACATCATAATGGTGTGTCCGAACATCATAACCGTACTTTATTGGATATAGTGCAATCTATGATGTTTCTTACCGATTTACCACTATCGTTTTGGGGTTATGCATTAGAGACAGCTGCATTCACGTTAAAAAGGGCACCATCTAAATCCGTTGGGACGACACCGTATGAACTGTGGTTAGCAAGAAACCAAAGTTGTCATTTCTTCAAGTTTGGAGTTGTGATGCTTATGTGAAAAAGTTTCAACCTGATAAGCTCGAACCCAAATCGGAGAAGTGCGTCTTCATAGGATACCCAAAAAGAAAATATTGGGTACACCTTCTATCACAGATCCGAAGGCAAGACATTTGTTGCTAAATTTGGATCCTTTCTAGAGAAGGAGTTTCTCTCGAAAGAAGTGAGTGGGAGGAAAGTAGAACTTGATGAGGTAATTGTACCTTCTCTCGAATTGAAAAGTAGCTCATCACTGAAATCAGTTCCAGTGATGCCTACACAAATTAGTGAGGAAGTTAATGATGATGATCATGAAACTTCAGATCAAGTTACTACAGAACCTCGTAGTCAAACAGAGTTAGATCCGCACCAGAGTGGTATGGTAATCCTATTCTGGAGGTCATGTTACTTGACCATGACGAACCTATGAACTATGAGGAAGCGATGATGAGCCCAGATTCCGCAAAATGGTTTGAGGCCATGAAATCTGAGATGGGATCCATGTATGAGAACAAAGTATGGACTTTGATTGACTTGCCCAATGATCGGCAAGCCATTGAGATTAAATGGATCTTCAAGAGGAAGACAAACGCTGATAGTAGTGTTACTATCTACAAAACTAGAATTGTCGCAAAACGTTTTCGACAAGTTCAAGGTGTTGACTACGATGAGAGTTTCTCACTCGTATCTATGCTTAAGTCTGTCTGAATCATGTTAGCAATTGCCGCATTTTATGAAATCTGGCAAATGGATAAAAAAACTGCATTCCTTAATAGATTTATTAAAGAAAAGTTGTATATGATGCAACCAGAAGGTTTTGTCGATCCTCAAGGTGTTAACAAAATGTGCAAGCTCCAGCGATCCATCTATGGACTGGTGCAAGCATCTCGGAGTTGGAATATATGCTTTGATGAGTTGATCAAATCATATAGTTTTATACAGACTTACGGTGAAGCCTGTATTTACAAGAAAGTGAGTGGGAGCACTACAACATTTTTGATAAGTATATGTGAATGACATATTGTTGATCGGAAATAATGTAGAATTATTCTGCAAAGCATAAAGGAGTTTTCGAAAGGAGATTTTTCAAAGAAAGACCTCGGTGAAGCTACTTACATATTGAGCATCAAGATCTATAGAGATAGATCAAAACGCTTGATAAGTTTTTTCAATGAGTACATACCTTGACAAGATTTTGAAGTAGTTCAAAATGGAATAGTCCAAGAAAGAGTTCTTGCCTGTGTCACAAGGTGTGAAATTGAGTAAGACTCAAAGCCCGACCACGGCAGAAGATAGAAAGAGAATGAAAGTCATTCCCTATGAATCAGCCATAGGTTCTATAAAGTATGCCATGCTGTGTACCAGATCTATTGTATACCCTACACTGTGTTTTGCAAGGGAGTACAATAGTGATCTAGGAGTAGATCACTGGACGGCGGTCAAAATTATCCTTAGTGGAATAAGGATATGTTTCTCGATTATGGAGGTGACAAAAGGTTCGTCGTAAAGGGTACATCGATGCAAGTTTTGACACTGATCCAGATGACTCTAAGTCTCAATCTGGATACATATTGAAAGTGGGAGAAATTAGCTAGAGTAGCTCCGTGCAGAGTATTGTAGACATAGAATATTTTCAAAATACATACGGCTTTGAATGTGGCAGACCCGTTGACTAAACTTGTCTCACAAGCAAAACATGATCACACCTTAGTACTCTTTGGGTGTTAATCACATAGCGGTGTGAACTAGATTATTGACTCTAGTAAACCCTTTGGGTGTTGGTCACATGACGATGTGAACTATTGGTGTTAAATCACATGGCGATATGAACTAGATTATTGACTCTAGTGCAAGTGGGAGACTGAAGGAAATATTCCCTGGAGGCAATAAGAAAGTTATTATTTATTTCCTTATTCTCATGATAAATGTTTATTATTCATGCTAGAATTGTATTAACCGGAAATGTAATACATGTGTGAATACATAAACAAACAGAGTGTCACTAGTATGCCTCTACTTGACTAGCTCGTTGATCAAAGATGGTTATGTTTCTAGCCATAGACATGAGTTGTCATTTGATTAACGGGATCACATCATTAGGAGAATGATATGATTGACTTGACCCATTCCGTTAGCTTAGCACCCGATCGTTTAGTATGTTGCTATTACTTTCTTCATGACTTATACATGTTCCTATGACTATGAGATTATGCAACTCCCGTTTACCAAAGGAACACTTTGTGTGCTACCAAACGTCACAACGTAACTGGGTGATTATAAAGGTGCTCTACTGGTGTCTCCGAAGGTACTTGTTGGGTTGGCGATTTCGAGATTAGGATTTGTCACTCCGATTGTCGGAGAGGTATCTCTGGGCCCTCTCGGTAATGCACATCACTTAAGCCTTGCAAGCATCGCAACTAATGAGTTAGTTGCGGGATGATGTATTACGGAACGAGTAAAGAGACTTGCCGGTAACGAGATTGAACTAGGTATTGAGATACCGATGATCGAATCTCGGGCAAGTAACATACCGATGACAAAGGGAACAACATATGTTGTTATGCGGTCTGACCGATAAAGACCTTCGTAGAATATGTGGGAGCCAATATGAGTGCCATCTTCGTAGATTTTCAGCAGCACCCTGTCTTCGAGGAGAACCAGCTAGCAATTATTCCTTACCAACCTCCTGTGTTTCAACACCATGAGATTTTTATTGGTATGGCGCGCATCGTGGCCGGTCCTCCCCTCCCTCCAGAGATGATTTGGAAGAGGTCTTTCCAGAACCTCATGTTTGATTTTTCAGTTAAGGAGGTGCCAAGGTCTATCTTCTTCAAGCCGATGGGCACAATCATTTACTCCAAGGTGACTTGGTCAATTGCTTTTGATGTGTCCAAGCAGATGTCCTGCTTGACTGCTTCTCTACCCTTGGTTCCTGCTGTCAGAAGATCTGTCGTGGTGAAACGTCCTGTGGCCAGAGCCTTATTTGAGCACATGCTGGTGGATTCCAATGCTGCCTCTGAAGAAGTTACACCTAACAATTCTGCTGTCTCTGTTTCTGATGCGTCATCACCTGTAACTGTCTCTGCTGCTTCACCACCTGTGGTTTTCTCGGTATAACAAACTGATGTGAGAAAGCGGAAAGAAAAGAAGAAGCCTCCTGTTGTCGATACGTCACTGAGACGTTGCACTCGGAGCGCGGCAAAGTTAGATGGCTTCAAAATGTGGTTTTTGAATAGCTCCCGCTTCAGCCATCAAAGAAGCGCCCACGTGCCAAGCCCATGGAGGACAAGGCCCAGCCCACTTTCGGATGGCTTTGAAGATGCTCACCGCTGCACCACACACACACCAATTCAGGTTCTTCAGGCGGTTGGCGCGGAGCTGGAGATTGATCCTTCCCTTCTATCGGTGGACAAGCTTATGGCTAATCCACAGGAGGATTCTTCTGCATCTTCAGCTTAATGATCGTGTTAACCTCTTTGTCTTGGCCTCAAGTGCCTGTTTTATGGGTTTTCGTTATTGTTGAACTGTGTCAGTTTAGGGAAATGGCACTTTGTGACTCTGAACTTTATTATCTTTTGGGTGGTATGGCATTGTGTGTCATGCTATATTTGCTTTTCTATTACTCGGTGATTAATGAATCGTGCCACAACGCGTAGTTGGAAAATTTTGTGTTGGAATGTTCGCGGTCTGAATTCTGATGCTCGGCAGCATTCTGTGAGGGAGAAGGTGACTGAAAGTCAGTGTTCTGTGGTTTGTCTTCAAGAAAATAAGCTTTCCTCATGCTCGCGTACATCTATGAGAACCATTTGTCCCAGTGGTTTTGATCAATTTGTTGAGTCACCATCTAGAGGTGCCTCTGGGGGTCTTTTAACTGCATGGCGATCCGACGTGTTTCACGACACTCTTCTCCAAGTCAAACCATACGCCATTGTTATGCAGTTTACCTCTGTTCATAACAACGAACAGTGGTTCTTGGTTAATGTATATGGCCCCGCCGTGAGAGCCGAGGATGAGTTTGTCTCATGGATCTACAATTTGGACATCGAGCCTGACCAAATGTGGATGTTGATGGGGGATTTCAACTTTATTCGTTACACGGAAAATAGAAATCTCCCCTGTGGGGATATTAATGATATGTTTATCTTCAATGAAATTATTGGCCATTTGGGACTGATGGAACTTCCATTAAAAGGAAGAAAGTTTACTTGGTCTAATATGTAGGATGTGCCTCTTTTGGAACAACTAGACTAGGTTTTTACCTCTACCAGTTGGATTAACATATATCCCATGACGCAAGTGACTCCTTTGGAAAAGACTACGTCTGATCATGTGCCTTGTCTGGTTTCCATCAGTACTTCAATTCCTAGGGCGCATATTTTCAGGTTTGAAAATTATTGGGTACATCAGGCTGGTTTTATGGATTGTGTGCAGGAGGTTTGGGCTCGTTCTTCTCGTGAAACGCATATTGCAGCAATTATTGTTGATAAATTAAAGGCTTTATGCTTTTGCTTTGAAGAAATGGCGTAAAGGTCTATCACATATTAAAGGGTTAATTGAAAAGTGTAATCTGCGTAATCCTTTGGTTAGACAATCTTGAGGACATGAGATCTCTTTCCGCACTTAGAGCAATTTCAGAAGATCACCAAACTGCATCATGAGCATCTATCTGCATGTGCAATATCTATTTGGAGGAAGAGGTGTACCATCGGGTATATCAAGGTGGGTGAGGAAAACTCTAAATTCTTTTCAGGCCATGGCAACTGAGAGATACAGAAAGAACTCTATTGCTAGCCTGTTATTGTCTGATGGCTCTACCACATCAAATCATGAGGAGATGGCCAAAGAGTTTTTGAGGTCCTTCAAATCCAGAATGGGGACAGTTCGCCAATAGCTTTGATGAGAGCATTTTGTCTTTAATACCTAGGATTCAGGGCTTGGAGGTCCTCACCAAGCCTTTTGAAATTAAGGAAATTGATCAGGTTATTAAAGAAATGCCTACTGATAAGGCTCCTGGGCCTGATGGCTTTAATGTTCTTTTTATAAAAAAAGTGTTGGCACATAATATCAGCTGATTTTATTCAGCTAGTGCAGGAGTTTCATGTGGCACAGTTCATCTGGAAAACCTTAATGATGCTTTCATCACATTGATACCAAAGATACAGACACCTGAGAGTGTGGGAGACTTTAGGCCTATTTCACTCACTAGTGTTGGCTTGAAATTCCTTACAAAGCTTGCTGCTAACAGATTTCAACAGGAGATCATCAAATGTATTCACAAAAATCAGCATGGTTTCATAAAATCAAGAACAATACAGGATTGTCTTGCGTGGACCTTCGAATATATCCATCAGTGTAACCAGTCTAAGCAGCCCATCCTTCTGCTCAAGTTGGATTTTGAAAAGGCCTTCGATTCTATACAGCATCAGGCCATAATAAGGATTCTTGTTGCAAAATGTTTTGACAATAGATGGATTACCTAGATTAAGCAGTTGTTGTCATCAGGCACTTCCTCTGTCTTACTGAATGGAGTTCCTCGGAATCATTTCAAATGCAAATGTGGAGTTAAGCAAGGAGACCCAATCTCTCCCTTGCTCTTTGTTATTGCTGCTGACCTCTTGCAGACTTTGATCAATAATCTTCTTCAGCAGGGTATAATAAGCAGGCCTCTGCCAACCCATGATCCAGATTTCCCAGTGGTCCAATATGCTGATGACACACTGCTTTTCCTTAAGGCTGATAAGGATCATTTGGGGGCACTGGAATCTGTGTTATATACTTTCTCAGAGGCAACTGGTCTTCAGATTAACTTTCATAAATCATGCATGTACCCCATTAATCTGACTGACCAGGCTGCTAATGATCTTGCTAGCTTCTTTAGTTGTAAGTTACGCAAAATTCCTTTCACATATCTGGGTCTGCCTGTCGGGACTACCAGGCCTAAGATTGTGGACCTCCTTCCCTTGGTGGATTGCATGGAGAGAAGATTGACAGCAAGTTCCTGGTTCTTGCCTCAAGGAGCAGGTTACGCTTAGTAAACTCGTCATTTCTTTCTTTGCCTATCTTCTTCCTTTGCAACCTGTCAATCCTCGTGGTATTTTGAAGCAGTTGGAAAGGATTCAGAGGCAGTGTTTATGGAGGAAATATGGTCGGAGAAGGGCCATTTTCGGCTGCTTGGCCTCTTGTTTGCAGGCCTAAATCAAGGGAGGGCTTGGAATCTTAAATCTGGGTTTGGAAAATAAAGCTCTTCTTCTCGAAACATCTTAATAAATTTTACAATAAGATGGATGTGCCTTGGGTGCGCTTAATCTGGGATTCTTACTACTTCCAAAGAATTCTACATGATACTATTCTGTGGCTCCTTTTGGTGGAGAGATGTTTGTGTCGATGGATAATTTCGAGAGCACCATCGCGGTCGATGTTCATAATGGAGATACTGTGCTATTCTGGTCTGACTATTGGTACATTGGAAACAGTTGTGTCCCTCTTCAGGACCGATTTCCTAGGCTCTATTCCTTCTGTCTTCAAAAAAACTATTCAGTCAAGGAAGTCTTCCAGGCTGGTAGCTTGCAAGATCTTTTTTCCTTGCCTCTCTCTGAACAAGCCTTTCAAGATTTACAGCAGCTTTCGTCCTTAATGGGGTCTTTTCATATTGACACAAGCTGTAATGACTCTTGGGGGTGGAGACATGGAAAGAAGTCCTCTTATACTGCAAAAAAGTTTTATGACTTTGCCTACCAGCCAATGGTTGTCAACCCAGTCTTGAGGTGGATATGGACGAGCTGTTGTACATTGTCGATCAACATGTTTGCTTGGCTTGTTATAATAGACAGGGTTAATACTAAGGACATGATCCAGCGGAGGCACTGGAAGATTAATGAGGGGCCACAATGTGTACTCTGCCCAACTGGAATCTTGGAGGACAGAAATCACCTTTTTCCAAAGGCATCTTCAAGTGCTCAAGGTGGATTTATCTGCAAATTGAATGGAAAGACAGTGCTGACATGGTGGAGACTGCCTATCATGCCAGAAGGGAGTTCAACAAACCTTTCTTTGGGGAGGTGGTTTTTACTGCCTGGTGGAATATTTGGAAGATCAGGAATGACAAAGCCTTCAGGAACATCAAGCCATCTTTCAGAGCCTGGAGAAATGGATTCATTCACGATCTCACCCTGCTCTCTCATAGAATCAAACAGAAGCATAGAGAGGCCTTACGTAAGTGGATTGATTTCCTCCCTCCTTGAGGAGAGTGGTTTACTTGTATTTCTGTATATTTTAGGTATAGTGCACTTGTATAGCCTTCCTTAGATCTTTCTTTTTCTTTTTCCTCACCTTGAGGAAATTTTGTAATACTTATGTTTCTTGTTTTTATCATTAATAAAATGATGTGGGGTGCAAGCCCTGCAGTCTTCAAGGTCAAAAAAATATATGAGCATCCAGGTTCCACTATTGGTTATTGACCGGAAACGTGTCTCGGTCATGTCTACATAGTTCTCGAACCCGTAGGGTCCGCACGCTTAACGTTTTGATGACAATTATATTATGAGTTTATATGTTTTGATGTACCAAAGGTTGTTCGGAGTCCTGGATGTGATCACGGACATGACGAGGAGTCTAGGAATGGTAGAGACATGAAGATTGATATATTGGAAGCTTATATTTGGATATCAGAAGTGTTCCGGGTGAAATTGGGATTTACCGAGTACCGGGTTACTGACCCTTCGGGGGCTTAATGGGCCTACATGGGCCTTAGTGGAAATACAGGCAAGGGGAGTGGGCGCGCTTCAAGGCCCAAACCGAATTGGTTTTGGGCAAGGGGGTCGGCCCCCCTTCCTTCTCCTCCTCTCCCTTTCCTTCCCCCTCTCCTACTCCTACTAGGAATAGGAGGAGTCCTACTCCTAGTGGGAGTAGGTCTCCCTTGCGCGCCTCTCCTGACCGCCTCCTCCCCTTGCTCCTTTATATACGGGGCAGGGGGGCACCCCAAAGACACAACAATTGATCGTTTGATCTTTTAGCCATGTGCGGTGCCCCCCTCCACCATAGTCCACCTTGATAATACTATAGCGGTGCTTAGGCGAAGCCCGTGTGTCGGTAGAACATCATCATCGCCACCACGCCGTCATGTCGATGAAACTCTCCTCAACACTCGGCTGGATCAGAGTTCGAGGGACGCCATCGGCTGAACGTGCTCAACTCGGAGGTGCCGTATGCTCGGTACTTGATCGGTCGGATCGTGAAGACGTGCGACTACATCAACCGCGTTGTGCTAACGCTCCGCCGGGTTCACGAGGGTACGTGGACAACACTCTCCCCTCTCGTTGCTATGCATCACCATGATCTTGCGTGTGCGTAGGAATTTTTTTTGAAATTATTACGTTCCCCAACAGTAATACGGTATATATATAGGTCATGCTCTGGGATGACATGCATGATACAGTTTGAGCACACACACATGCATGTGTACGCATGAATCCCTCCCATCGAGTCGAAGTGGCTAGTACAACGACACGTCATGAACCGATCTCGCTTTGTGTGAGGAGCTAGTGTACGATTTTTGACGCACGTGCCACATCAATGTTGTGAAATGTTATTCAAACATGCATGCACCCATCACTCCATACATATGCATGTAGTGGTTTCCTTCAAATGGTACACTCCCTCGTGTGGTTATCGGCGACAAGCCTATATATTCGTGGGCCCGCGTGGACATCCATGATCACCTTGACCAACAACAAGATAGGTTACCATGGCGGATTCTTCATTTGGTTCGTGTTATCGTAGTATAGGTCATGGTGAGATTCAGACCTTAAGTTTGGGTGCATATACTATGCACGCATGCATGCATAAATCCCCGTCATTGGCTTGAAGTGTGGTGTAACATACATATGCATCGTCAACCTAACCCTCACCCAGTGTGGGGATTTCTAGTTCGAAATCACGGTGCCACATCAAAGTTGTTCCATTGTTACTCAAAAACACACCTCTCCATACATATGTTTGGGCCACACGCATGCAGTGGTTGTCTTCGGGGACTAGCTACTTGCGTGATTATTGGCGAGCTAGCCCATCTCTGGGGTTGCATGGACATCCATCACTTTGACCAACAACAAGAGAGAGGTTGTACGACCAAGGTGGATTACTCTTGGTCCATTTTACTATCCATCTTGGTGAGATATGCCTCTCTGGCCTGGTGGCTGAAAGTATGTGTGTGTGTGGGGGGGGTTGCTATCAAGACTTTGCTAGGTGAACCTCGGTTGGGGGAATGCATTCATACCTTAGGATTCTCTTCGTAGCGACACGAGGGGGGCTGCTAGCTACTTCGCACTTTGCTAGGTAAACCTCGGTTTGGGGGGCATGCATTCATAGCTTAGGATTGCCTTCATGCCGACACGAGGGAGGGGGCTGCTAGCTACTTCAAGACTTTGCTAGGTGAACCTCGGTTGGGGGGCATGCATTCATAGCTTAGGATTCCCTTCGTGCGATTACGAGGGAGGGGGCTGCTAGCTACTTTGCACTTTGCTAGGTGAACCTCGGTTGGGGGGGGGCATGCATTCATAGCTTAGGATTCCCTTCGTGCCGACATGAGGGAGGGGTGAGGGAGTCCTGGATTAAGGCGTCCTCGGGCGTCCGGCCTATATGACATGGGTCGGACTGATGGGCTATGAAGATACAAGACAGAAGACTTCTTCCCGTGTCCAGATGGGACTCTCATTTGCGTGGATGACAAGCTTGGCATTCGGATATGTAGATTCCTTCCTCTGTAAACCGACTTTGTACAACCCTAGTCCTCTCCGGTGTCTATATAAACCGGAGGGTTAAGTCCGTAGAGGCAATCACAACATACATGCTAGACATCTAGGGTTTAGCCATTACGATCTTGTGGTAGATCAATTCTTGTAATCCTCATATTCATCAAGATTAATCAAGCAGGAAGTAGGGTATTACCTCCATTAAGAGGGCCCGAACCTGGGTAAACATCGTGTCCCTTGTCTCGTGTTACCATCGACCTTAGACACAAAGTTCGGGAACCCCTACTCGAGATCCGCTGGTTTTGACACCGACATTGGTGATTTCATTGAGAGTTCCGCTGTGTCGTCATCGGAAGGTTCAATGGCTCCATCCATCATCTACAACAACGCTACCCTGGGGGAGGTTCCCCCCCCCCCCCCCGGCCAGATCTTCATATTCGGCGGTTTTGCACTACAGGCCAACTCACTTGGCCATCTAGAGCAGATCGATAGCAACGCCCCAGGTAACCAGATTAGCTTTGGAAATCTAGACTATGTCGCGGATATCCGATCAGACTTGATCTTCCAAGGGTTTACGACTCCAACCTTCGCTCCGGCTTTAGATCTAGAGCGCATCGCCATGTCCAAAGACGGGACTCCTAAGCCCGCCGAACTATATGCGGCCACTAAACCCAGTACGGGAGAACCGGAGGAAGTAGTGTCGCTGGCAACCATCGTGAAGCCGGACTCTCCTCCGGACACTGGCTCCAAACCCTTGGAGCCAGCATCGTGTGAGCTCGACAAGAAGTTTCCTTCCCGCCGTACTCCATGTATTCTCTTCTCCCTGGCAAAACCTCGCCTTTAAGCGAGGCTCTGGACTTGATGCGATCCCTCGTCATTACAGAGGAGCCACGTCGGAACTATGCCCAGCCCGGACTAGGGGCTGAGAGCAGGGAATTTTACGTCCCACCCACCACCCACTTCATAGCCACTGTCGAGGATTTAATTGACATGCTCGATTACGGCTCCTAAGACATCGACAGTATGGATGACGATGCCGGAGAAGAGCAGGCCCAAAACCCGCCGTTTACCGGCCACTGGACGGCCACCTCTTCGTATGACGTGTATATGGTGGATACACCCAAAAAGGGTGATGGCGATGACAAGGAGGATCCAGTTGAGGATAAACCTCCTGAGATACAACCAAAGCGCCGACGTCAGCGGCGCCACTCTAAATCACGTTGCGGAAAATTCAGCGATGCCGCACAAGAGATTTAAAACACTCCTGGACGGTGTCAAGACAAGGAAGACCCCACGAGCCAACTCTTAAACAGGACGATCAGAAGATGTGCAGGTTAGCCCTGACGAACAGGCCATAAATGAAGACTCGGAGGACAGTAATTATCTCCCACCCTCCGAGGACGAGGTGAGCCTCGGTGACGAAGACTTTATCGTACCCGACGAACCTCTCGAGCAGGAGCGCTTTAGGCGCCGGCTAATTGCCATTGCAAGGAGCCTGAAAAAGAAGCAGCAAAAACTTCAAGCTGATCAAAATCTACTCAACGATAGATGGACTAACATCCTGGCAGCCGAGGAATACGGCCTCGAGCGCCCAACCAAAAGTTACCCGAAGCGCAAATTGCTACCTCAATTCGACAACGAGGCCTTCGAGCCTGTACCATCAGCATGTAATGCGGCGGACCGACCACCATGTGGCCCAGACAAAACGGCAACTCAAGTTAACACCAAAGACATACTACCTCGCCAGAAGGTAGGGATACAACAGCTCGGGATATACATATGACCTGCATCAGGTCCTGGCCAGTAGAGCAGGTCAGACCAGATCGATCTATGGATCGCGAGGGCGAGCCCCGACGCGCGACGACGACTATCTTTCCAAACGTGACAAGCATAATCATGTCCGGGCCGAAAACCGCAGACGGCATCCTCCGAGCTACATCGCGATTTGGTTCCGATATAGAGGCGCCAGACACCCCTCCGCCTCACCGATGAAGTAATGGAGCACGAATTCCTAGAAGGGTTCAAACCCGTGAATATTGAATCGTATGATGGAACAACAGATCCCGCGGTATGGATCAAGGATTTTCTTCTCCATATTCATGTGGCCCGCGGTGATGATCTTCATGCCATCAAATACCTCCCGCTAAAACTCAAGGGACCAGCTCGGCACTGGTTGAACAGCCTGCTTGAAAACTCTATCGGCAACTGGGAGGACTTGGAGGACGCCTTTCGTGACAACTTCCAAGGTACATATGTCCGGCCTCCGGACGCCGATGACCTCAGTCACATCATCCAGCAGCCCGGAGAGTCAGCTAGGAAGCTCTGGACTAGGTTCCTAATTAGAAAGAACCAAATCGTTGACTGTCCGGACGCCAAAGCCCTTGCGGCCTTTAAACATAGCGTCTGAGATGAATGGCTCGCCCGTCACCTCGGCCAGGAAAAAACAAAATCTATGATAGCTCTTAGCTCATCAAGATCGATGACCCATGGCTCAAGGGAGAAGATAGCTGGGTGGCTTGACAAAACAATAGCACCAGCGATCCTCGCACCTCTGAGATTGGGGATGGCAATGGCAAGCCTCGACGCGATAAAAACAAGCGCCAAAATAATAATGTAGGAACCCAAGACATGATGCCAACGCCGGATTCAGTGGTTCCAAATCCGGACAACGGAAGAAGCCATTCAAGGTAAACAAATATGGTCCATCCAATCTAGACAAGATACTGGATCGGCCCTGCCAGATCCATGGCACCACCGATAAACTAGCCAATCATACCAACAGAAGCTGTTGGGTCTTTAAACAAGCCGGCAAGCTCAATGCCAACACAAGGGAAGGGGGGGCCAAAGGACAGCGATGACGAAGAGACTCGCTAATCAACACCGGGGATAGAAGCAATTTTCCCCCGAAGTAAAAACAGTAAACATGATATATGTGACGCACATCCCTAAAAGGGAGCGCAAGCGCGCACTACAGGACGTCTACGCTATAGAGCCAATCGCCCAAAATTTAACCCATGGGTGGCCTGCCCGATCACTTTTGATCGCAAGGACCACCCAACCAAAGATCCGTCATGAGGTTTGGGAGCTCGTCCTCGACCCAATTATCGATGGATTCCATCTCACGAGAGTCCTTATGGACGGCGGCAGTAGCCTCAATCTACTCTACCAAGACACTGCCCGCAGGATGGGCATTGATCCTTCAAGAATCAAGCCCACCACAACTACCTTCAAGGGAGTAATGCCCGGGGCAGAAGCCCACTGCACGGGCTCAATCACATTGGAAGTCATCTTCGGTTCACCGAACAACTTCTGAAGTGAAGACTTGATCTTTGATATCGTCCCCTTCCGCAGTGGCTATCAAGCACTGCTCGGACAAACTGCATTCGCTCGATTCAATGCGGTGCCACACTATGCTTATCTCAAGCTTAAGATGCCCGGTCCACGTGGCGTCATCACGATAAACGGAAGTACGGAACGCTCCCTCCGTATAGAGGATCATACTTCGGCTATTGCAGCCGAAGTAGAAAGCGGCCTCATTAAGTTGCGATCCCATTGGCTATTAAGTCGCCGCCTCGCCACACAGGACCGCTCAATTTTAGGGTTGGCTTAGCAGTTTGGCCTCCGTCGTCGCCTCATATACCCGCCAAGTTTGTATCACGCAGGCATAATTATGCACTTAAAATACCTTGGTCATCGGCGAAGGCACAATACGGACAGGCCTACAATGCGGTCCGCACCTTACATCATTCTTCCTTTTCTAACTATTTTTACCTTTATTACAGGTGAACCTAAGCCTGTTTATCCCACGGACTTACAAAGACTCTTTCCGAAGTTCGGGTCAGATAAATAACCAAAGGCAATTCCTGTTAAGGAATCTTTTCGCCGAGGCAACGGCAGCGCAGACATGCGACAGGAGGTCTGAATGATTTTTGTAGGTCTAACACTTTATTTCAAACCTATAAAGTACCTTTTTCCTCATCCTCCCACCTCGGCATGTCAAATGGCCTGAGCCGTGGTGTTATAATCTATAAATTGTGTTTGACGATCAATCAGATTCCGTGAACATAATCCATATTCAGTTGTTTCACACATGCACCTCGCACAAATTGCTGGGGCTCGACACGGCAACATATTGTCAAAAGCCCTAACAGCTTTATAACACACTTCAGCCACAAGTTTGGCCTTATATGCATCAGCTCAATCATGTCTTTGGTCAATAGTTGGGTTGCCCGCCGCCATGCTTACTACTTATGTTCCGCCTATCAGCTAGGGTAGTAAAGGGAGAACTATCGTGACTGTGTTTCAGCTCACCGGTAAAACACCTCAAGAGAGAAAGCCTAAAACTGACTGGCTATGTTATGACGAGAGCTGGTCAACCACCGATGACTTATCGAATCTTTCGAGGTTTCTTCCAGATACACGGCGACCGCTTTTCTGGTCACCTATGTAACGCACCGTATTCGGATAAACGCGCATATACAAGGGGTTATTCATAGACCCACCGCCAAACTCCTATGGCTAAGTGAAGGTGTTAAAGCCCTATAGTCTGATTGCCTAGTTCGCCGAATGACACCTCCTTCACGGACCAAGACATTGGGTCAAGTGTAGTCATTGTTATTCAACACCCCAAGATTATATGCGAGGTGGCTGAAGCCGACTAACCGTGAAACTTTCAAATTACATAAAACGGTCAAGATAGGAGGAAATACCTTTCGTGCAAAAGGCATAAATATAACACAGCCTTAAATATATTATAGTATTGTTATCGCAATTCGATACATTCACTCAAACATCATATCCTTCGAGCATCGACCTCTATCAAGCGGGCGCCTCTAGGACATCCACAAAATAATGCTCCGCGGTGATGGTCCTTGCCCCGGATGGACTCTTCACCGCAATATCGGTGGCCTTCATCTTTGCCCAAGACGCCTTGATGCAGGCAATGGCCATCCGTGCACCTTCAATGCATGTCGACCGCTTAATGGCGCTGACACGCTGCACCGTGATCAACAAGTCGCTGCACTAAACCGAAATAACTATTCGAATTTGCTCGGCCGGCCACAACCGGACCACGACGCCCTTCATGGCAGCTCCGGATATCTTAGGAGCTCGCCCATCGGGCCATCTGCTTGTTCAGCAACAGCGGATGCTTTGGCGCATTGAATCGCGACCGTAAAAGCTCCGCTGCACATCCTTCGCTTGAAAACCGCGCCGCATCGGAGACACTCGCCGGCAGGTCCAAGAATGCATCCGAGAACTCCACATTTGATTGCCGGGCATACTGGATCGCCCAATTTAGTCTCAGAAAAGAAAGGGCTTACCAGCCGCTATCTCCCTAGCTTGTCGGATCTCTCCCGAGCCGCCTTGACTCGGATCGGCCTCTCGCGCTTCTTGTAAGGCCTTATCGAGATCGGCCGCTTTGGCTTTGCTCGAGTGATTTGCATCGCTTAGCTCGTGCATGGTAGATATTCTGTGTCAAGATCGGCGCCGAGCAGCCTGTTCGCCTTTAACTCAAGAGCTGTCTTCTTGGCAGCCGATTACTCACTCGCTTGCTCCTTGGCCCGGCAAGTTCAGCCCAAGGGTCTCAACCACGGCAGCACTATCCGCAGCTATGCATGTCTCAAAGATATAATTCTCAGCTACGCGGCTCACATTATTATACATGCATAAGCTGACTGCCCTGAAACATACCTTGTGCCTCGTCGAGCCGCCTGTTAATAAGAGTAATGTCCTCATCCGCTGATTCAAGTTTCTGCTTTAAATCCGCAACTTGCGCAGCGTGGGCAGTTGCCATTGACATAACAACTTGTTTTCAAATTAATCATGTCATTTCCTAAGCATATCTTTTTTGATCCTCTGATCGCCTCCTTGTGGAAGCCGACCAGAGTCTCAGGGGCTACTATCTATACACCGGTGCATTTTGCATGTAGAGAGCAATTGAAGATATTACATTGCATACCTCAAGCCTCTTAGCAGGCCCATGAAGGTTTTCGCTCAGTCCGCTTCGCGACAGAATCCTCTCAACTACTGCATCCATCAAGGTACGATGTTCCTCTAAGACGGACGATTTTGCAACATGTCCATCAATGTATCCGCGCCTCAGATTCCTAAAAGCTGTTATGGAGTACGGACTCCTTCAAAGGGATATGTTTACTCGACCCTAGAGTCGCCTTCAGCTGTAAACTAGATAGTCCGAGGCCTTTATTGTTGGTCCCCGTAGGGGCTGCACAGTCCGGACCCTGGACGGCCGAAGTATCACCTTCGGGCGTTGTCTTCATTGTCCCCCACACTACTTGTTGATCGGGAGAGATTCTCCGAAACGACACCTCGAAGTCATCCGCCCTATTGGGCGAGGAGGCCTGCGGAGGCGTCTCGCTTTCCATCATCTCCGGAAGCAGATCCCCGAGGAGGAGGACTTTTGAGGAAGATCAAGGGCCGGACTGCAAACATATATTTTAGATGTTACCTTGTAACTCGAAAGGAATGGGATATGTTTAGAACACCCTTGTTCACTTATGATTCGCCAAAGGCTTGTCTCGACACGGCTCCCTAAGACATCGACAGTATGGATGACGATGCCGGAGAAGAGCAGGCCCAAAACCCGCCGTTTACCGGCCACTGGACGGCCACCTCTTCGTATGACGTGTATATGGTGGATACACCCAAAAAGGGTGATGGCGATGACAAGGAGGATCCAGTTGAGGATAAACCTCCTGAGATACAACCAAAGCGCCGACGTCAGCGGCGCCACTCTAAATCACGTTGCGGAAAATTCAGCGATGCCGGCACAGTAGACGAAAACACTCCGGACGGTGCCGAAGACAAGGAAGACCCCGTCGAGCCAACTCTTAAACAGGACGATCAGGAAGATGTGCAGGTTAGCCCTGACGAACAGGCCATAAATGAAGACTCGGAGGACAGTAATTATCTCCCACCCTCCGAGGACGAGGTGAGCCTCGGTGGCGAAGACTTTATCGTGCCGGCGAACCTCTCGGCGAGGAGCGCTTTAAGGCGCCCGGCTAATTGCCATTGCAGGAGCCTGAAAAGAAGCAGCAAAACTTCAAGCTGATCAAAATCTACTCAACGATAGATGGACTAACATCACGGCAGCCGAGGAATACGGCCTCGGCGTAACCAAAAGTTACCGAAAGCGCAAATTGCTACCTCAATTCGACAACGAGGCCTTCGAGCCTGTACCATCAGCATGTAATGCGGCGGACCGACCACCATGTGGCCCAGACAAAACGGCAACTCAAGCCGAACACCAGCACATACTACCTCGCCGTAAAGGTAGGGATACAACAGCTCGGGGATATACATATGACCTGCATCAGGTCCTGGCCAGTAGAGCAGGTCAGACCAGATCGATCTATGGATCGCGAGGGCGAGCCCCGACGCGCGACGACGACTATCTTTCCAAACGTGACAAGCATAATCATGTCCGGGCCGAAAACCGCAGACGGCATCCTCCGAGCTACATCGCGACTTGGCCCGATATAGAGGCGCCGCACACCCCCTCTGCCTCACTGATGAAGTAATGGAGCACGAATTCCTAGAAGGGTTCAAACCCGTGAATATTGAATCGTATGATGGAACAACAGATCCCGCGGTATGGATCAAGGATTTTCTTCTCCATATTCATGTGGCCCGCGGTGATGATCTTCATGCCATCAAATACCTCCCGCTAAAACTCAAGGGACCAGCTCGGCACTGGTTGAACAGCCTGCTTGAAAACTCTATCGGCAACTGGGAGGACTTGGAGGACGCCTTTCGTGACAACTTCCAAGGTACATATGTCCGGCCTCCGGACGCCGATGACCTCAGTCACATCATCCAGCAGCCCGGAGAGTCAGCTAGGAAGCTCTGGACTAGGTTCCTAATTAGAAAGAACCAAATCGTTGACTGTCCGGACGCCAAAGCCCTTGCGGCCTTTAAACATAGCGTCTGAGATGAATGGCTCGCCCGTCACCTCGGCCAGGAAAAAACAAAATCTATGATAGCTCTTAGCTCTTACCGCACTGATGACCCGCGTCTCCGCGGGAGAAGATAGCTGGGTGGCTTGACAAAACAATAGCACCAGCGATCCTGGCACCTCTGAGATTGGGGATGGCAATGGCAAGCCTCGACGCGATAAAAACAAGCGTCAAAATAATAATGTAGGAACCCAAGACATGGCGGCCAACGCCGGATTCAGTGGTTCCAAATCCGGACAACGGAAGAAGCCATTCAAGGTAAACAAATATGGTCCATCCAATCTAGACAAGATACTGGATCGGCCCTGCCAGATCCATGGCACCACCGATAAACTAGCCAATCATACCAACAGAAGCTGTTGGGTCTTTAAACAAGCCGGCAAGCTCAATGCCGAACACAAGGGGAAGGGGCCGCCCAGTGACAGCGATGACGAAGAGACTCGCCAACCGAACACCGGGGGATAGAAGCAATTTTCCCCCGAAGTAAAAACAGTAAACATGATATATGTGACGCACATCCCTAAAAGGGAGCGCAAGCGCGCACTACAGGACGTCTACGCTATAGAGCCAATCGCCCCAAAATTTAACCCATGGGTGGCCTGCCCGATCACTTTTGATCGCAAGGACCACCCAACCAGTATCCGTCGCGGAGGTTTGGGAGCTCTGGTCCTCGACCCAATTATCGATGGATTCCATCTCACGAGAGTCCTTATGGACGGCGGCAGTAGCCTCAATCTACTCTACCAAGACACTGCCCGCAGGATGGGCATTGATCCTTCAAGAATCAAGCCCACCACAACTACCTTCAAGGGAGTAATGCCGGGGCAAGCCTTGCGCAGGCTCAATCACATTGGAAGTCATCTTCGGTTCACCGAACAACTTCTGAAGTGAAGACTTGATCTTTGATATCGTCCCCTTCCGCAGTGGCTATCAAGCACTGCTCGGACAAACTGCATTCGCTCGATTCAATGCGGTGCCACACTATGCTTATCTCAAGCTTAAGATGCCCGGTCCACGTGGCGTCATCACGATAAACGGAAGTACGGAACGCTCCCTCCGTATAGAGGATCATACTTCGGCTATTGCAGCCGAAGTAGAAAGCGGCCTCATTAAGTTGCGTATCCCATTGGCCATTAAGCCGCCGGCCTCTGCTACACAGGACCGTTCAATTTTAGGGTTGGCTTAGCAGTTTGGCCTCCGTCGTCTGCCTCATATACCCGCGAAGTTTGTATCACGCAGGCATAATTATGCACTTAAAATACCTTGGTCATCGGCGAAGGCACAATACGGACAGGCCTACAATGCGGTCCGCACCCTTACATCATTCTTCCTTTTTCTAACTATTTTTTACCTTTTATTACAGGTGAACCCAAGCCTGTTTATCCTACGGACTTACAAAGACTCTTTCTGAGTTCGGCTTCGTATAAATAACCAAAGGCAATTCCTGTTAAGGAATCTTTTCGCCGAGGCAACGGCAGCGCAGACATGCGACAGGAGGTCTGAATGATTTTTTGTAGGCCGAACACTTTATTTCAAACCTATAAAGTACCTTTTTTCCTCATCCTCCGACCCCTGGCATGTCAAATGGCCTGAGCCGTGGTGTTATAATCTATAAATTGTGTTTGACGTATCAATCAGATTCCGGTGAACATAATCCATATTCAGTTGTTTCACACATGCACCTCGGCACAAATTGCCAGGGGCTCGATACGGCAACATATTGCCGAAAAGCCCGAACAGCTTTATAACACACTTCAGCGTCACAAGTTTGGCCTTATATGCATCAGCTCTGAATCATGTCTTTGGTCAATAGTTGGGTTGCCCGGCTGCCATGCTTACTACTTATGTTCCGCTCTATCAGCTAGGGTAGTAAAGGGAGAACTACTGTGACTGTGTTTCCAGTTCACCTGGTAAAACACCTCAGTAGAGAAAGCCTAAAACTGACTGTCATGTTGCGACGAGAGCTGGTCAACCACTCGATGACTTATCAGAATCTTTCGAGGTTTCTTCCGTATTACACGAAGGACCGTTTTTCTGGTCACCTATGTAACGCACCGTATTCGGATAAACGCGTACATACAAGGGGTTATTCATAGACCCACTGTCAAACTCCTATGGCTAAGTGAAGGTGTTAAAGCCCTATAGTCTGATTGCCTAGTTCGCCGCAATGACACCTCCTTCACGGACCAAGACATTGGGTCAAGTGTAGTCAGTTGCTATTCCGAACACCCCCGCATTATATGCGAGGTGGCTGAAGCCGACGACCGTAAAACTTTCAAATTACATAAAACGGCCGCATAGGAGGAAATACCTTTCAGGCAAAAGGCATAAATATAACACAGCCTTAAATATATTATAGTATTGTTATCGCAATTCTGATACATTCACTCAAACATCATATCCTTCGAGCACTGACCCTCTATCAAGCGGGCGCCCTCTAGGACATCCACAAAATAATGCTCCGGCGTGTGATGGTCCTTGCCCCTGGATGGACTCTTCACTGCAATATCGGTGGCCTTCATCTTTGCCCAGTACGTCTTGATGCAGGCAATGGCCATCCGTGCACCTTCAATGCATGTCGACCGCTTAATGGCGTCGATACGCGGCACCGCATCAACAAGTCGCTGCACGAAACCGAAATAACTATTCGGAATTTGCTCAGTCGGCCACAGCCGGACCACGACGTCCTTCATGGCAGCTCCGGATATCTTGTGGAGCTCGGCCCACTGGGCCATCTGTTTGTTCAGCAACAGCGGATGCTTTGGCGTGCTGAATCGTGACCAGAAAAGCTTCTCCGTTGCACATCCTTCTTCGCTTGGAAAAACTGCGCCGCATCGGAGACACTCGTCGGCAGGTCCAAGAATGCATCTGGAGAACTCCACATTTGATTAAGCGGGGCATACTTCGGATCGCCCAATTTAGTCTGTAAAAGAAAGGGCTTACCAGCCGCTATCTCCCTAGCTTGCCGGATCTCCTCCCGAGCCGCTCTTGACTCGGATCGGGCCTCTCGCGCCTCTTGTAAGGCCTTATCGAGATCGGCCGCCTTGGCTTTGCTCGAGTGATTTGCATCGTTTAGCTCTCGTGCCATGGTAGATATTCTGTGCTCGCACTGGCGCCGAGCAGCCTGTTCGGCCTTTAACTCAGTAGCTGTCTTCTTGGCAGCCGCATTACTCACTCTGGCTTGCTCCTTGGCCCGGGCAAGTTCAGCCCGAAGGGTCTCAACCACGGCAGCACTATCTGCAGTTATGCATGTCTCAGTATATAATTCTCAGCTACGTGCTCACATTATTATACATGCATAAGCTGACTGCCCTGAAACATACCTTGTGCCTCGTCGAGCCGCCTGTTAATAAGAGTAATGTCCTCATCCGCTGATTCAAGTTTCTGCTTTAAATCCGCAACTTGCGCAGCGTGGGCAGTTGCCATTGACATAACAACTTGTTTTCAAATTAATCATGTCATTTCCTAAGCATATCTTTTTTGATCCTCTGATCGCCTCCTTGTGGAAGCCGACCAGAGTCTCAGGGGCTACTATCTATACACCGGTGCATTTTGCATGTAGAGAGCAATTGAAGATATTACATTGCATACCTCGAAGCCTCTTAGCAGGCCCATGAAGGCTTCGTTCAGTCCGCTTCTCGCGGACAGAATCCTCTCAACTACCGTACCCATCAAGGTACGATGTTCCTCTAAGACGGACGCATTTTGCAACATGTCCATCAATGTATCCGGCGCCTCAGGATTCCTAAAAGCGGTTGCGGGAGTACGGACTCCTTTCAAAGGGATATGTTTACTCGACCCTAGAGTCGTCTTCAGCTGTAAACTAGATAGTCCGAGGCCTTTATTGTTGGTCCCGTAGAAACTGCACGATCCGGACCACGGACGGCAAGTATCACCAGGCGTTGTCTTCATTGTCCCCCACACTACTTGTTGATCGGGAGAGATTCTCCGAAACGACACCTCGAAGTCATCCGCCCTATTGGGCGAGGAGGCCTGTGGAGGCGTCTCGCTTTCCATCATCTCCGGAAGCAGATCCCCCGAGGAGGAGGACTTTTGAGGAAGACTGCGGGCCGGACTGCAAACATATATTTTAGATGTTACCCTTGTAACCTGAAAGGAATGGGATATGTTTAGAACACCCTTGTTCACTTATGATTCGGCCAAAGGCTTGTCCTTACGGAGGAACTGCGCAACAATGTCGTCCTCCGAACCCGAACCACCTGACAGGGACATCTTCCCTCGCTTGGGAGCCTCCAACTCCAAATCTTTGGAGGCGGTCCTTTTCTTCCCATGGGGAGAAGGGATATTATATTCTCCTTCCCCTTCGTCTTCAGAAGAGGGGGTTCCAGTCTCCCCTGACATAGCGTCCGATGTACCTTTACGGTGAAGGCCACCTTTGGCCTTTTTGCTCTCCTCCTTGTCCTCCTTCGCCGGCACTTGATATAGCGTCGGGGCCAGCATCCTTGTCAACACAGGATCAGCTGAGTCTTCAGGAAGTGGGGCCGAACACCTAATTCGTTCCGCCTTCTTTATCTATCCCTGGTCGAAGACAGGTTTCTCAATATATTGATACAGGATAATCAGCTAAGCTGTGTTCAGGAGTCGAGTTCTTACCGAGGTATCCGGATGGTTGTAGTCGAGGCCGATGTCCTCGCTTGTATCCGGACACTGCTTTCGGGTCCTGAAGAATAACTTCCACATCCCTCAGTGCGTTGTGCCAAAGAAGTGCTGAGGGGTTCGTGGTCCTTCCGAATTAAACTCCCACATGCGAAGAGGCCGTCGCTGGCACGGCAGGATCCGGCAGACTAGCATTACCTGGATCACGTTGATGAGGCCGGTGTCCTTTTCAAGGAGGGTCCGGATACGACTTAGTAGCGTCTGCACTTCATCAGTTGATCCCCAGTCCAGCCCCTTATTAATCCATGATGCAAGTCGTAATGGAGGGCCAGATCGGAACGTGGGTGTGGCAGCCCACTTGGTACCGCAGGGTTCAGTGATGTAAAACCACTCCCGCTGCCATAGGTTGGAAGTTTCCGTGAAGGAGCACTCTGGGCAAAAAGTATTAGCGAGCTTGCTCACCATAGCACCACCACACTCCGCTTGCTCCCCGACGACTACCTTCGGCTTCACATTAAAGGTGCTGAGGCATAAACCGAAGTGTGGGGGAATGCGGAGAAAGGCCTCGCACATGACAATGAACGTCGAGATGTGGAGAAAGGAGTCCGGAGCCAGATCATGAAAATCTAGCCCGTAATAGAACATGAGGCCACGAACGAAGGGATGGAGAGCGAACCCTAGCCCCGGAGGAGGTGGGAGATGAATACGACCCTCTCACCGGATCTGGTTGTAGGAATAACATGTCCCCTAGTAGGGAGCTTGTGGAGGATTTCCGCAGTCAGGTACCTTGCCGCACGGAGCTTTGCGATATCCTCCTCTGTGACAGAGGAGGCCACCCACCGGCCTTGAAGGCTGGGTCCGGACATGACTGGGAAGCTTGGAGCAATTAAGCTGAAACCTGGGTGTTGGAGCTCGAGGTTGGAAAAGTTGAGGAAGAGGTGGGCGTAGAGGAAAGAGACGGGTCTGTGCCCCTTTATGAAGGCGATGAATACCAAATTGTCGGCGTTCTGGGAACGGGGGTACCCAGACTTGCCTGCCTACGGCCTGCGGCGTGGCTCAAGGGGTGGCCCAGCACGGCCCATCTTCATAAGCACAAGCTCAAGACCCTCACGAGGGGCCAAGCCTCGCGAGGCGGACGACAGGAAGCTTCCTCAGGCACGGCCTCGTCAGGCTGGCTCGCGAGGAGGCGGAGAGATCAAGGTGGGGTACCTCACGAGGTGCCCATGACGCAAGCCATGATGACCAAGGGCGCCAGGCGGGAGCCAGCCCGTGCAGTGTCCTCATTTCCTCTTTGGTGCAAAGGAGGCAAGCGCAGGTGAGAGTATCAAGCAAAGGCAACCATTTCGGTGCAACAAGACCAAGACCAACACAACGGCAGGATGGAGGTCATCGTGGAGCCCAATCCGGCGTCATCGTCAGAGCCTTTGACAGGCGAGGACCAACTTTAGTTAGGATAAGTGTACTAGATGTTCCCCTTCAAAATGGCCAATTGTTGGCGCCCTTCCCGCTCAATATTTGGGAAGAGGCCCAGGGCCTCTGCCTATAAATAGGACTAGCCACCCACGAGGTCGAGAGGGATCGGAGGTCGAGGATCTGGAATCCAGAGAGAGAGAGAGAAGCGACTGAACCCCCTAGCAGTTCATCGCACCGGCCAAGAACAGACCCTCGTGAGGCTGTTCTTCCTTGTGTTGTTCATCATCAGCCCCTGAGGCAATCCACCACACCACACACTGGAGTAGGGTATTACACCACAATGGTGGCCCGAACCAGTATAAACCTTGTGTCCCTAGTGTTGCTCTTTGTGTAGCTAGATCTGTCGGCGTTCTGGGAACGGGGGTCCCCAGACTTGCCTGCCTGCGGCGTGGCTCGAAGGAGGCCCAGCACGGCCCATCTTCATCAATGCAAGCTCAAGACCCTCGCGAGGGGCCAAGCCTCATGAGGCGGACGACAAGGAGCTTCTCGAGCACGGCCTCGTCAGGGCTGGCTCATGAGGAGGCGAAGAGTTCAAGCGAGGTACCTCATGAGGTGCCCATGGCGCAAGCCATGGCGACCAAGGGCGCCGGTCTGGCGCCAGCCGCGCAGATGTCCTCCTTTCCTCTTTGGTGCAAAGGGAGCAAGCGCAGGCGAGAGCATCAAGCAAAGGCATCCGTTTTGGTGCAACAAGACCAAGACCAGCCCAACGGCTGGAAGGGAGTCATCGTGGATCCCAAGCAGGCGTCACCACCAGAGCCTTTGGCAGGCGAGGACCAACTTTAGTCAGGATAAGTGTACTTGATGTTCCCCTTCAAAATGGCCAATTGTTGGCGCCCTTCCTGCTCAATATTTGGGAAGAGGCCCAGGGCCTTCGCCTATAAATAGGAGTAGCCACCCCCAGGGCAGAGGGATCCGAATCCTCATCAAGAAACCAGTAGCTAGAGCGACTGAACACCACCTAGCAGTTCATCGCACCCGCCAAGAACAGACCCTCATGAGGCTGTTCTTCCTTGTATTGTTCCTCATCAGCCCAAGAGGCAATCCACCACACCACACACTGGAGTAGGGTATTACACCACAATGGTGGCCTGAACCAGTATAAATCTCGTGTCTCTTGCGCTGTTCCGTTTAGTAGTTTAGGTCCCAGCGATTCGGTGAGGTGCGAGTCGGTGGAGGGTTGGATCTCCGCGCGGACCCCAGTGTTCGAACCTCAAGGGTCTGCCGGAACCCGAATCTGACAAGATCCTTGCAAGGCGATGAGGTGCAGGTAGGTAGGGGGTGAGATCTCCGCGTGCACCGCAGAGTTCGAACCTAGAGGGTCTGCCGGAACCCAAAATCCGACATTTGGCGCGCCAGGTAGAGTACGCCGAATCCATTGCCGCGCGGCGCCGTCGCATTATCATCATCATGTCCGGCGACTCAGCGGGCAACCCTGATCCCTGGGCGGCCTGGCCCGCCCACGCAGAGCCGCTTGCCCAGGGCGACCCCATGCCCCAGGCAGCTCGCGGTCCGCAGGGCGCTGCGGGCCGCGGGCGACATGGTCAGGCAACGTCAGCTCTCACGCCGCGGCAGACGCGGTCGGTGGAGAGGGCCTCGAACCATGCCGCGGCCACGGCGCCGTACACCCGACGAGAGCAGGCGAACTCAAGGGCCGCGCTCACGGTGGCCCGAGAGCTACTGCAATGCAGGCTGCTGGAGGGCGGCCGCGACGTCTTCTTTGGAGCGGGTGGCGAGCTCCTGGCTTTGCCGCATCGAGGCTCACCCTTCGCACCCAACTGCCACCTCAGGTCCAGGGCGGGCCCGCGGAGGCCCCACGACGCCGCGCAGGTCCAAGCGGAGTCAAGGCCACTCTAACGCCAACCAGGCCGTCGGCCACGGGCTAGCGGCGCTGCCTCCGCCCCCGGCCAGCAAAGGAGGACTCACCACAGCCCACGGCCCCGGTGGGCCACCGCGCTACCACCCCCAGGTGGGCGCCTCAAGCAGGGCTGCGTGGCACACGTGGCACTACGGTGAAGCATTCGGGATGGCGGCCCCGGAAGAGTACGTGCCCTACATGATGGATCAAGGGCACGCGCAGGAGGACGAACATGGCTCGCTCCTCGGCCCAAGCTGGGGGACGAGGCACCCGAAGCTGAGCTCTTCCAGGAGCCCCGGGAAAGCCCCGTCGACTGCGCCGGAGGCAACAATTATCGGGTACCACTAATTCCTCATGAGCAGGCATACGCTAACCATGGATCGCAGGAGGTACAGGTCGTCGCAGCGGACGGCTGCGCCAATCCCGCAGTTTCCTACCCCCCAGGAGGAGGGCGCCGGGGGCTGCAGGAGAGGGGCCGAGATCAGGCATCACCACCGCGGCGTTCGGAGCAAGGCGTCCTCAGGAGGTTGGCCCTCTGCTGGGGAGGTGCCTCAGGGCCTACCCCCGGCAGAGGACCCATGGTCGTCGGGGGAACCGCTGGCGACCGCTCTACCCCATCGGCGGCGTCCTCGGTCTCCAGTCGTCGTCGATGGCACTAGAGTGTGGCGCAAAGGCGGGCCCTCGTCTGGCGATATGAAGCAAGGCGGTACTGTGAAGAAGGCCAGTGCTGTGAAGCTCGCCGTCCGTGACACTCTCACGTAATAATGAGTGGGGCTGTACACGCCCGGAGTCTCGAGGCGCCGGCCTCGGGCCCCGGGCTCCCTCACGCCTGGCAGCACTTAGCTCGCGCTGGTGAGAAGATGTCCAAGACTAGACTAGGTGTCGGACGCGGCTTTTTTCTGCTTTTCTTGCTTTTCCCCTTGGCTGTCGCTTTTTCCCCCGTTTGGATTTAAGTTGGATTTGAGCTTACGATTTGCGTATGTTCGGGGAAGGGGTGTTTAGTCTCATTCGAGCAATCTCTCGCGTTCTGTTTACCACTTTGCCTCAGCTGCCTCCCCTCGTGAGCCCCTCGTGAGCCGGGCCAGGCCTAGCATGCGTGCAGCTCGGACCGCCGTCACTGCGCCCTCTGAGGAGGTCCTCATCACAGGATCAATGGGCTCGTTCAGGGAGCACTCGGAACACCGCAGCCCTCCGCAGGCTATCTCGGGGCCCACGCGGGCCGAAGGTAAACAAGCCAGCCAGCTCGTCACAAGGCCAGCCACTTGGCGCAGGCGTACGGGTGATATCGCATCTACTAATACGCTAACTGCAAGTTTTTACACGAGGGGCTCCCCCTCCCAAAATGCTCTTACAACCTTCAGGGCCAAACCCGAACTCTATCTGCGCAGGATAAGAAAGCAGGAGTAGCACGCGGTCAATCGGATAAATCCCCCAATGCATCCTCAAGGTCACCTCCTGAATCGTCGCTGGCGTCGCTGGCCTCGCCATCGCCCTCCGCGTCACTGTCAGCAGCGTCAGGGCCGTTCACCACGCCGCCTTCATCAGCGGCCACGACCACACCGTCGTCGTCAGTAGCGAAGGCCCTGACGAGGGCATCCATGTTGTCTTCCACCCAATGCGCCAGGTCGTCCCAGACGGCCTGGAGTACTGGGGCAATGGCGGCATCAAAGTCAAAGTTGGGATCCATGTCCCGAAGATGGCTGAAGACGCGAGAAAAGGCACGCCCGAGCAGGGCGCGACTCCTCTCCTCCACCAACCTGTTGGCTCTGCCCGACCGCACCTCCAGCTGCGTCACCACATCAGTGAAGAACTGGAGGTTACCAGCATAGTTAACTGCATGAGGCTCGCCAACGGCCGCCTCGCAGATGTTGCCCAAGGCCGTGTTAGCTCTTTCCCGGAGCGTGCGGAGCATAGGGCCATGCTCGTGCTCCAGGATCTGCCGCTGGCGTATCTCGTCCTCGTTCTGCCGCGCAACGGCCTCGGCCGCATCCACCCGCTGACGTAGGAGAAGCACCTCGGTGCGGGAGGAAGTCAGCTCCTCCTGCGCCACGCCAAGGGCGGCCCGGGAAGCGTCAGCCCGCCGCGTCACTTCATCCAGCTTGGCCCTCAGGGCAGCGGTCCTGCCTTCCGCTTCGGCCCTGATCAACCCCAGCCTCTCCTCGAACTCGCGCTCGAGGTTCAAGCGGGTCGCCGCCACCCGGCGATCAACCTCTTCCCGGACTCGGGCCTCCCACGCAGCGACATCATCATCCGCCTGCGTCACCAAGCGCTCCCTCGTCTCCAGCTGCTCAAGATCACGGGCGCGCTCGGCAGCTTCCAGCGTCAGTGCCTCCTCACGTCTCGGGAGCTCCGCCTGGTCGACCGAAGCCCCCTTCATCGATGCAAGGGCCGTCTCATGCAGCTCCACCTGCTGCTCCAGGGAATTGCTCTAGGCCTGGGGCTCCCGCGCCCGCTCCTCCGCCGCCTCACGCCGCCGGTCAGCCTCCCGGGCCTCCTCGACGGCCCGGGAACGGGCCTCCCGTGAAGCCGCCAGCGACAACTCGGCTTTCTCATTGTCGACGTCACACTGGTGGCGTGCAAGGGCAATGGCCACCTTCAGCTTGCCCTCTCTTCAGCTAGGCGCAGGCCCTCAGCTTGAAGGCGCGCGTCTTCGTCAGCAAGCTCTACACCAAGCTGGCTCACTGCATCAGCCGCCCTCTGGAGAAACCCTTGGCGAAGGGCACGACACTCCTGGGCGCGCTCGAGCACGTCTTTCGCGTCTTCCTCTGCCACAGGTGTGCGCGGGGGGCCGCGAATCAGCACTCCCCCACTGGGCAGGGGGCTGGGGGCTGGCGCCCTCGCGATGGCCGGGCACGCCTTGCCAGAAGCCCGGCCTAGAGCCGGCTCGTCCCCAAATGAAGAACGAAGGGTCGACCTCAGCCAATCGCCGTCCATGACCAGTCGAAGAGCCCAAGGCAGGCTGGCTATACCCCGGGAAGGCTCGCGAAGGAGGGTCGCGAGGTGCGCAGAACCATGATGCGTCACAGGATGGCTCACCTCTCCGGCCGGCCTCACCACGAGGGCAGTGCTTGAGCTCGGAGCGCTTCGGGACGGTGGAGAGGGCGAGGCCTGGGGGATGGCTCCTCAGCCATCTCCGTGAGCTCGGCAGGAAGGGCCCTGCAGAGCGAGGATCAGCCGAAGCAACGGGAAAATAAGGAACTAGGAAAAGAGAAGGCTTACTCATGAATGGCGAAATACTTCCTGCGCTTCAGAAGCGGCAAGGTAATCATCACCCAAGGCCTCATTTCTCTTCGGAGAGCCTCGAAGTCCACGCTGAAGCTGCTCAGAGCTCGGCGCGAGGTCAGCTGCTGACGAGGAAGAAGCACCAAGGTGACCAGCGTCAGGGGCGTCGTCCTGGCGCACGCTGCCAGTCGCCTCACCAAGAAGGGTAGCCGGGGCCTCAGGGGCCTCTGCCATGGGAGACGCGAGCTGCGGCTCAACGCCTTCAGCCGCAACAGTGCGGGCCTCAGGAGCTGCCACCTCAGGAGTGCCGCCTGGCGTCGTCATACCGGCGGAGGCCCCCTCCGCCTCCGGTGGCCCTTGCCTCCCTGCTCCACCACTCAAGGAAGGACCATCGTGGGAACTGGAAGGGCAGTCACCACAACTGGGTTTTCACGAGGTCCCACGAGGCCTGCGGGGCGCAGCCCCCATTCGTCGAAGCTGGGCATCTGCTTCATGAAATCACCCCTGTTCGAGCAAAGGTACAGCAGAGCACCCCCTTGCCGGATGCTGCCAGGGGAAGGGTCCCCAGTCAGGATCATGAGGACCTTCCTCAGCACTTCAGGCGTCAGGTCCTCCTCCTGGAGCCTCATGCGGTCCTCACACCCGCTGAAGGCCCACATCCGGCGGGAATGGCGCTGGAGAGGGGCAACGCGGCATAGGAGGAACTCATTCACCACCTTGGGCACCGTCACGCCGAGCGCCCTCAAGTACGCGAAGCGATGCCAGACGAAGACGAGCCGAGGGCTCGTGAGCGTCTCCTGGCCCCAGCCCGAATTGGGGATAGCGGGTAATGTTGGCTTCGAAAGCACGGGGCTGGGCACCCCGACATCCACATACAGCCACCGCTCGCAGAACCCAGGCTCAGGCAGAGGAAGGATGAAATCAATCCCTGAAGCCGTTGTTTCTGGTGCGGCAATGAAGCTCACGCACCCCGAGCATTGGGTGGGGTCGCTGAGGCGCAAAGAGAAGAAGTGGCACACCAAGGCAACTGAAGGAGGGATGCCCATCATCGCCTCGCAGACAAAGGCGAAAACGGAAAGAAAAGTAATGGATTCGGGATCCAAATGCATCATATGGATCTGGTAATGGGAAAGCACAGCGTTGAAGAAATTGGAAAAGGGGGGAACCAGTCCCGCCCACAGGGCGTCGGCGAAGTACCGGACCTCGGTAACTATTCTGGCAATGGAGAAGTGAGATGCGGGCCAGACCGTCGTCCTCCCGCACTTGTTGAAGATAGTGGCGAGGGCAGAACTGACCTTGTCCAAGCCTTCTCGGTTGAGTATGATCGGCCGATCGACAGCAGGAGCCGTCGGCGACGGCGAGCGGGACGGAGGCACAGGCTTTTTCCCTTTCCCCTTCTTCGTCGGAGCCATGGCGACAGGAAGGGGGAGGATTCGAGATTGGATTGGAAGCGGAGACTGGAGCTCGAGAGGAGGAAGAGCGGGAGACGCTCGAGCGGCGAGAAGAGGGATGACTATGTGCAACCACGGTACGCCTAGCTGGGCGCAAAATAAGGAGGCGTGGGGAACAGGGACACCACGTCAATCAACCGCCATGCGGCGCGCCGAGGCATGAGCTGTTAGGGCCATGATTGCCGCACTTGCCCCTTCGCTTCTCTGCTAAGCCAAGTCCAGTGCGCCTTGGGCCCGGGGCTCTTGTCGGTGTTCTAGGAGCAGGGGTACCAGACTTGCTCACTGCGGCTGCAAGCGTGGCTCAAGGGGTGGTGACATGGCCCATCTTCATCAAGCACAAGCTCAAGACCCTCGCGAGGTCAATCCTCGCAGGCGGACGACAGAAGCTTCCTCGAGCACGGCCTCGTCAGTGGCTCACGAGGAGGCGGAGAGATCAGCTGGGTACCTCACGAGGTGCCCATGGCGCAAGCCATGACGACCAAAGGCGCCGGTGAGGCGCCAGCCAGCAAGATGTCCTCATTTCCTCTTTGGTGCAAAGGAGGAAAGCACAGGCGAGAGTATCAAGCAAAGGCAACCATTTCGGTGCAACAAGACCAAGACCAACACAATGGCAGGAAGGAGGTCATCGTGGAGCTCAAGCCGGCGTCATTGTCAGAGCCTTTGACAGGCGAGGACCAACTTTAGTCAGGATAAGTGTACTAGATGTTCCCCTTCAAAATGGCCAATTGTTGGCGCCCTTCCCGCTCAATATTTGGGAAGAGGCCCAGGGCCTCTGCCTATAAATAGGACTAGCCACCCACGAGGTAGAGAGGGATCGGAGGTCGAGGATCTGGAATCCAGAGAGAGAGAGAGAAGCGACTGAACCCCCCTAGCAGTTCATCGCACCGGCCAAGAACAGACCCTCGCGAGGCTATTCTTCCTTGTATTGTTCATCATCAGCCCCTGAGGCAATCCTCCACACCACACACTGGAGTTGGGTATTACACCACAATGGTGGCCGGAACCAGTATAAACCTTGTGTCCCTTGTGTTGCTCTTTGTGTAGTTAGATCCTTGCTAGGCGACGAGGTGCAGGTAGGTAGGGGGTGAGATCTCCGCGTGCACCCCAGAGTTCGAACCTAGAGGGTCTGCCGGAACCGAAAATCCGACACAAACGCCTCATCATGGGCCTTAAAACTTTCCTATTCCCAAGGAATCGTGCCAACGGAGCGGTTGGATTATCCACGCCCGTATTGATGAAAATCCCGTAATAAGGGGACACGATCTCTCTTCGACAAGACGTGCCAATAAAACCGCATCTTGAAACATGGAGCGAGAGGCTAAAGAAAAAAATGGTTCAAAATAATGACCGGGCGGGACGTGATGTCACGCTGCAAAAGTTGTCAGCAGATTGGACTCGTGAAATATTATACTCTCTACGGTCGTGTGTGGTATTTGTTTTGTAGAGCCGGACACGTTTTCTGTGTTCGAAGGCTATTTTGGAGTATACGGAGGAGGAACCCGCCTTGCAATGCTGAAGACAATCTGCGCGCTGGACACATCGTCATTGAAGCCTGGTTCAGGGGCTACTGAGGTAGTCCTGGATTAAGGGGTCCTCGGGCGTCCGGCCTATATGACATGGGCCGGACTGATGGGCTATGAAGATACACGACAGAAGACTTCTTCCCGTGTCCGGATGGGACTCTCCTTTGCGTGGATGGCAAGCTTGGCGTTCGGATATGTAGATTCCTTCCTCTGTAAACCGACTTTCTACAACCCTAGTCCCCTCTATTGTCTATATAAACCGGAGGGTTTAGTCCGTAGAGGCAATCACAACATACAGGCTAGACATCTAGGGTTTAGCCATTACGATCTCGTGGTAGATCAACTCTTGTAATCCTCATATTCATCAAGATCAATCAAGCAGGAAGTAGGGTATTACCTCCATTAAGAGGGCTTGAACCTGGGTAAACATCGTGTCCCCTGTCTCCTGTTACCATCGACCTTAGACGCACAGTTCGGGACCCCCTACCTGAGATATGCCGGTTTTGACACCGACAGGGGGGCTGCTAGCTACTTCGCACTTTGCTAGGGTGAACCTCAGTTGGGGGGCATGCATTCATAGCTTAGGATTCCCTTCGTGCCGACACAAGGGAGGAGGGGGGCTGCTAGCTACTTCGCACTTTGCTAGGTGAACCTCGGTTGGGGGGGAGGGGGCATGCATTCATAGCTTAGGATTCCCTTCGTGCCGACACGAGGGGGGTGGGGGCAAGCAATACCGTGCACTTTGCGAGATAAGTGCCACATCGAAGTTGCATTTGGTATTTGAAAATCAAACCACCCTTTTCATACATAAATTTGGTCCACATGCAAGTTTGTTCGTGTTCTGACCCTCTCCCGCGTCATTTTTCGCCAAATTTAGGAACATTAGACAAGTTGGATGACGCAACAGACACGGTTCACTCAAACGAACCGTGTGCCACGCCGGTGCCCTGCTACGTCTCGAGCTTGCCTTGGTTTTCCCCGAAGAGGAGGGGATGATGCAGCCTGATGGCGTAAGTATTTCCCTCGGTTTTGAGAACCAAGGTATCAATCCGAAGAGGCAAGTGCAAGTCCTTCGTACTTGCACAAAACGATAGCTACTCGCAACCAACGCGATTAGGGGTTGTCAATCCTTCACGGTCACTTACTTAGAGTGAGAACTGATAGAGATAATATTTTGGTATTTTTGGTATAAAGATGCAAAGTGAAAAGTAAAAGCAAAGCAAGTAAATAAAGTGATGGAGATTGATATGATGAGAATAGACCCGGGGCCATAGGTTTCACTAGTGGCTTCTCTCAAGAGCATAAGTATTCTACGGTGGGTGAACAAATTACTGTTGAGCAATTGATGAATTGAGCATAGTTATGAGGTTATCCAGGCAATGATCATGTATATAGGCATCACGTCCGTGACAAGTAGACCGAAATGATTACGCATCTACTACTATTACTCCACTCATCGACCGCTATCCAGCATGCATCTAGAGTATTAAGTTAAAAACAGACTAACGCCTTAAGCAAGATGACATGATGTAGAGGAATAAATTCATGCAATATGATAAATACCCCATCTTGTTATCCTCGATGGCAACAATACAATCGTGCCTTGCAACCCCTTACATCACTAGGTAAGGACACGCAAGATTGAAACCCAAAGCTAAGCACTTCTCCCATTGCAAGAACTACCAATCTAGTTGGCCAAACCAAACGGATAATTCGAAGAGACTTGCAAAGATAACTTAATCATACATAAAAGAATTCAGAGAAGAATCAAATATTTTCCATAGATAAGCTAGATCATAAGCCCACAATTCATCGATCTCAACAAACACACCGCAAAAAGAAGATCACATCGAATAGATCTCCACGAAAGAGGGGGAGAACATTGTATTGAGATCCAAAAAGAGAGAAGAAGCCATCTAGCTACTAACTATGGACCCGAAGGTCTGAAGTAAACTACTCACACTTCATCGGAGGGGCTATGGTGTTGATGTAGAAGCCCTCCATGGTGGATGCCCCCTCAGGCGGAGCTCCGGAACAGGCCCCAAGATGGGATCTCGTGGATACAGGAAGTTGCGGCGGTGGAATTAGGTTTTTCGCTCCGTCTCTGATCTGTTGGGGGTACGTAGGTATATATAGGAGGAAGGAGTACGTCGGTGGAGCGTCAGGGGGCCCATGAGGCAGGGGGGCGCGCCCAGGGGGGAGGGCGCGCCCCCACCGTCGTGACCGTCTCTGGCACTTCTTGGAGTAGGGTCTAAGTCTCCTGGATCACGTTCGGTGAGAAGATCACGTTCCCGAAGGTTTCATTCCGTTTGGACTCCGTTTGATATTCCGTTTCTTCGAAACACCGAAATAGGCAAAAAACAGCAATTCTGGGCTTGGCCTCCGGTTAATAGTTTAGTCCCAAAAGTATATAAAAGTGAAAAATAAAGCCCATTATAGTCCAAAACAATAGATAAAGTAGCATGGAGCAATCAAAAATTATAGATACGTTGGAGACATATCAGGCATCCCCAAGCTTAATTCCTGCTCGTCCTCGAGTAGGTAAATGATAAAAAGAGAATTTTTGATGCGGAGTGATACTTTGGCATAATTTCAATGTAAATCTTCTTAATTGTGATATGAATATTCAGATCCGAAAGATTCAAGACAAAAGTTCATATTGACATAAAAATAATAATACTTCAAGCATACTAATCAAAATAATTATGTCATCTCAAAATAACATGGCCAAAGAAAGTTCATCCCTACAAAATCATATAGTTAGGCTATGCTTCATTTTTGTCACACAAAGATGTTCCCAACTTCTATACCCCCGATGACAAGCCAAGCAATTGTTTCATACTTAAATAATCTCAAACTTTTTCAACCTTCACGCAGTACATGAGCGTGATCCATGGATATAGCACTATGGGTGGAATAGAATATGATGATGGAGATTGTGTGGAGAAGACAAAAAAGGAGAAAGTCTCACATTGACGAGGATAATCAACGGGCTATGGAGATGCCCATCAATTGATGTCAACATGAGGAGTAGGGATTGCCATGCAACGGATGCACTAGAGCTATGGATGCTCAACAAAAGAAAACTCATGGGTGTGCATCCAACTTGCTTGCTCGTGAAGACCTAGGGCATTTTAGCAAGCCCATGTAGGAATATACAAGCCAAGTTCTATAATGAAAAATTCCCACTAGTATGAACAAGACAACTTATGAGACTCACTATATGAAAAATATGGTGCTACTTTGAAGCACAATATATGTGACTCACTACATGAAGAACAAGGTGCTACTTTGAAGCACAAAATATGAGACTCACTACATGAAGAACAAGGTGCTACTTTGAAGCACAAAATATGAGACTCATTACATGAAGAACATGGTGCTACTTTGAAGCACAAGTGTGGAAAAAGAGATAGTAGCATTGCCCTTTTATTTTCTTTTTTTTGGGCCTTTCTTTTTTTTGGTCTTTCTCTTTTTTTATTTGGGCAATGCTCTAATAATGATGATCATCACACTTCTATTGATTACAACATAAGGATTACAACTCGGAACTAGAACAAGGTATGACTCAATATGAATGCCTCCGGCGGTGTACCGGGATGGTGCAATGAATCAAGAGTGACATGTATGAAAATAACGCATGGTGGCTTTGCCACAAATACGATGTCAACTACATGATCATGCAATGGCAATATGACAAAAGTAATGTATGTCATAATAATGATGAACGGAACGGTGGAAGTTGCATGGCAATATATCTCGTAATGGCTATGGAAATGCCATAATAGGTAGGTATGGTGGCTGTTTTGAGGAAGATATAGGAGGTTTATGTGTGATAGGCGTATCATATCACGGGTTTGGATGCACCGTGAAGTTTGCGCCAACTCTCAATGTGAGAAAGGGCAATGCACGGCATCAAGAGGCTAGCAATGGCGAGAAAGGTAAAAGTGCGTATAATCCATGGACTCAACATTAGTCAAAAGAACTCATATACTTATTGAAAAAATTTAGAAGTCATCAAAAATCAAGTACTACGCGCATGCTCGTTGGGGGATAGATTGGTAGGAAAAGACCATCGCTCATCCCCGACCGCCACTCATAAGAATGCACAAGCCAGGTAAACTTCATGCTTCAAATTTGTTACACAACTTTAACCATACGTGCATTCTACGGGATTTACTAACTTCAACACAAGCATTTCTCAAATTCACAACTACTCAACTAGCATGACTTTGATATTATCACCTCCATATCTCAAAAAAATTATCAAGCATCAAACTTATCTTAGTATTCAACACACTCAAAAGAAAGTTTCACTATCTTGAATACCAAGTATATTAACATTAAGCAAATTACCATGCGATTAACGACTCTCAAAATAATATAAGTGAAGCATGAGAGATCAAGTTTATTTAAAACAAATCCACCACCATGCTCTAAAAGATCTAAGTGAAGCACTAGAGCAAAAATTATCACGCTCAAAAAGATATAAGTGAAGCACTATGAGCAAACTATCAGGCTCAAAAGATATAAGTGAAGCAAATAGAGTATTCTATCAAATTTCAAATCATGTATGGCTCTCTCAAAAGGTGTGTACAGCAAGGATGATTGTGGTAAACTAACAATCAAAGACTCAAATAATACAAGACGCTCCAAGCAAAACACATATCATGTTGGTGAATAAAAATATAGCTCCAAGTAAATTACCGATGGAAGTAGACGAAAGAGGGGATGCCTTCTGGGGCATCCCCAAGCTTTGACTTTTTGGTGTCCTTGGATTATCTTGGGGGTGCCATGGGCATCCCCAAGCTTAGGCTCTTGCCACTCCTTGTTCCATAATCCATCAAAAGAATTCACCCAAAACTTGAAAACTTCACCACACAAAACTCAATAGAAATCTCGTGAGCTCCGTTAGAGAAAGAAAACAAAAGACTACTTTAAGGTACTGTGATGAACTCATTCTTTATTTATATTGGTGTTAAACCTACTGTATTCCAACTTCTCTATGGATTGTAAACTATTTTACTAACCATAGATTCATCAAAATAAGCAAACAACACACACAAAACAGAATCTGTCAAAAACAGAACAGTCTGTAGTAATCTGTAACTAACGCAAACTTATGGAACCCAAAAAAATTCTACCAAAATTAGATGACCTGGAAAGTTTGTTTATTGATCAGCAGCAATTGGAATCAGTATTTTATCACGTTCTGGTGATTTTTAACAATTCGGGCACTGAGCACAAAGATTCTGGAAATTACAGCAAGATCAAATAACTATCATCCAAGAAAATCCAATAGGTTCAACTTGGCACAAACACTAATTAAAAGATAAAACCACATCTAAACAGAGGCTAGATGGATTATTTATTACTAAACAGAAGCAAAAACAAAAAACACAAAATAAAATTGGGTTGCCTCCCAATAAGCGCTATCGTTTAACGCCCCTAGCTAGGCATAAAAACAAGGATAGATCTAGGTATTGCCATCTTTGGTAGGCAATCCATAAGTGGCTCCCATGATAGATTCATATGGTAATTTTATTTTATTTGTAGGAGAGTATTCCATGCCCTTTTTTAAAGGGAATTGGAATGTAATATTTCCTTCCTTCATATCAATAATTGCACCAATCGTTCTAAGGAAAGATCTACCAAGAATAATAGGACATGAAGGATTGCAATCTATATCAAGAACGATTAAATCTACGGGCACATAATTACTATTTGCAACAATAAGAACATCATTAATTCTTCCCATAGGTTTTTTAATAGTGGAATCCGCAAGATGCAAGTTTAGAGAGCAATTATCAAAATCACGGAAATCTAGCAAATCACACAAAGTTTTGGGAATAGTAGAGACACTAGCACCCAAATCACACAAAGCATGAAACTCATAATTTTTTATTTTAATTTTGGTAGTAGGTTCCCACTCATCATGGAGTTTCCTAGGGATAGAAATTTTCAACTCAAGCTTTTCTTCATAAGATTGCATCAAGGCATCAACAATGTGTTCGGTAAAAGCCTTATTTTGACAATAAGCATGAGGAGAATTTAGCACGGATTGCAACAAGGAAATGCAATCAATTAAAGAGCAATTTTAGTAATTAAATTCCTTGGGATCCAATATAGTGGGTTTAACAACATCTAGATTTCTATTTCTTTCAATCCCACTTTTATCAATTTCATCATTAAGATCTAAAAACTCCGAATTCTTAGAACGCCTTCTAGGTAAAGGAAGATCATATTCAGTTTCATCAAGATTCATATTGCAAAACAAAGATTTAATAGGGGACACATCAATAACTTTTAGATCTTCATCTTGATTTTCATAGGAATTAGAAGAACACGCTTTAATAAAGGCATCTTTGGAAGCACGCATCCTAGCGGTTCTTTCTTTGCACTCATCAATGGAAATTCTCATAGCTTTGAGAGACTCATTGATACCATGCTTAGGACGGAATAGATCTAAGCTTTAAAGAATCAACATCAAGAGAAATTCTATCAACGTTCCTAGCCAAATCATCAATTTTAAGTAATTTCTCTTCAAGCAAAGCATTAAAATTCTTTTGTGAATTCATAAACTCTTTAACACTACTCTCAAATTCAGAAGGCATCTTATTAAAATTTCCATATGAGTTGTTGTAGGAATTTCCATAATTATTAGAAGGATTACTAGGATAAGGCCTAGGGTTAAAATTCCCTCTATACGCGTTGTTACCAAAATTATTCCTACCAACAAAATTCACATCCATAGATTCATTATTATTCTCAATCAAGGTAGATAAAGGCATATCATTAGGATCAGAAGAAACACTCTTAGTAGCAAATAATTTCATAAGTTCATCCATCTTTTCACTCAAAACATTGATTTCTTCTATAGCATGCACTTTTTTATTAGTAGATCTTTCAGTATGCCATTGAGAATAATTAACCATAATATTATCTAGGAGTTTAGTAGCATATCCTAAGGTGATTTCCATCAAAGTGCCTCCCGCGGCCGAATCTAAAAGATTTCTAGAAGCAAAATTTAATCCAGCATAATTTTTTTGTATAATCATCCACAAATTCAAACCATGAGTAGGACAATTACGTATCATTAATTTCATTCTCTCCCAAGCTTGTGCAACATGTTCATGATCAAGTTGCTTAAAATTCATAATATCGTTCCTAAGAGAGATAATCTTAGCAGGAGGAAAATACTTAGAGATAAAAGCATCTTTGCACTTGTTCCAAGAATCAATACAATTTTTAGGCAAAGATGAAAACCACGCTTTAGCACGATCTCTAAGCGAAAAAGGAAATAGCTTCAATTTAATGACATCATTATCGACATCTTTTTTCTTTTGCATATCACACAAATCAACAAAGCTATTCAGATGAGTAGCGGCATCTTCACTAGGAAGGCCGGTGAATTGATCTTTCATAACAAGATTCAACAAAGCAGTATTGATTTCACAAGATTCAGTATTGGCAAGAGGAGCAATCGAAGTGCTAAGGAAATAATTATTATTGGTATTGGTGAAGTCACACAATTTGGTAGCATCTTGAGCCATCGCGACAAACAAGCAATCCAACACGCGAGCAAACAAAAGGCAAAAGGAAAAGAGGAGGAGATTGGCAAAGAGAGGGCGAATAAAACGGCAAGGGTGAAGTGGGGGAGAGGAAAACAAGAGGCAAATGGCAAATAATGTAATGCGAGAGATAGGGATTGTGATGGGTACTTGGTATGTTGACTTTTGCGTAGACTCCCAGGCAACGGCGCCAGAAATCCTTCTTGCTACGTCTCGAGCTTGCGTTGGTTTTCCCCGAAGAGGAGGGGATGATGCAGCACACTAGCGTAAGTATTTCCCTCAGTTTTTGAGAACCAAGGTATCAATCCAGTAGGAGGCCACGCTGTAACGCCCCCGATGCGGCTATATCTCCCACGTGTCGAGGCACGACTTAGAGGCATAACCGCATTGAAAGCAATGTCGCAAGTGAGGTAATCTTCACACAACCCATGTAATAATTAAGGGAAAGATACATAGTTGGCTTACAGTCGCCACTTCACACAGTACATAAATAACATCCATCATTCAGAGTACACTCAAGGTCCGACTACGGAACCAAAATAAAGAAGATACCCCATATGCTAACACAGATCCCCGAATCGTCCCAACTGGGCACCACTACTGATCATCTGGAAAAGACACACAGTAACGACCACGTTCCTCGTCGAACTCCCACTTGAGCTCGGTGGAAATACCTGCACTGGCCTCATCGGAACCTGCAACTGTTTTGGAAGTATCTGTGAGCCACAGGGACTCAGCAATCTCACACCCGCGAGATCAAGACTATTTAAGCTAATAGGAAGGACAAGGTAATACAGTGGAGCTGCAGCAAGCGACTAGCATATATGGTGGCTACTTCGCAAAAGAGAGCGAGAAGAGGAGCAAAGCACGGTCGTGAAACTAGTAGTGATCAAGAAGTGATCCTGAACTACTTACGTCAGACATAACTCCAACACCGTGTTCACTTCCGGACTCCCGAGAAGAGACCATCACGGTTACACCTTGATTGATGTGTATTTTATTTGAGGTCAACTTTGGGTTATCTACAACGGACATTAACAAATTCCCATCTGCCTCATAACGCGGGCACGGCTTTGAAAGATATTACCTGCGCAGGGTGTCCCAACAGCCCATTATAAGCTCTCACGGTCAGCGAAGGATATTCCTTCTACTGGGAAGACCCGATCAATCTCGAATCCGGACTACAAGACATTTCGACAGCAATAAAACAAGACCAGCAAAGCCGCCCGATCGTGCCGACAAATCCCGATAGGAGCTGCACATATCTCGTTCTCAGGGCACATCCGGATGAGCAGTCCATACAACTAAAACCAAACCTCAAGTTGCCTTGAGGGGCGCCTGAGGGCTCTAGTTCGGGCCAGCACTCGAAGGAGCACTGGTCGAGGGGTTAAAATAAAGATGACCCTCGGGCTCGCGAAAACCCGGGGGAAAAAGGCTTAGGTGGCAAAAGGTAAAACCAAAGTTGGGCCTTGCTGGACGAGTCTTATTCAAAGCGAACTGTCAAGGGGTCCCATAAATCACCCAACCGTGTAAGGAGCATAAAATCAAGGAACATAACACGGTATGGCGGAAACTAGGGTGGCAAGTGGAACAAAACACTGGGCATAAGGCCGAGCCTTCCACCCTTTACCAAGTATATAGATGTATTAAATTATAGCAGATATATATATTGTGATATCCCCAACAAGTAAACATGTTCCAAAAGGAACAACATCTCCATGTTCAACAAGGAACAAACTTCACTTCACCTGCAACTAGCAACGCTATAAGAAGGCTGAGCAAAGCGGTAACATAGCCAATCAACGGTTTGCTAGGAAAAGGGTGGTTAGGGGCTGACATGGCAATATGGGTGGCATGATATAGCAAGTGGTAGGCATCGCAGCATAGGCATAGCAAAAGAGCGAGCAACTAGCATAGCAAAGATAGAAGTGATTTCGAGGGTATGGTCATCTTGCTTGCAATGTTCTCAGAGTTGTCGAAAACTTGATCCTCGAAAGCGTTCTCAACAGGTTCCTCGTTCACGTACTCGTCTCCCGACTCTACCCAAAGCAACAACACAAACAAAGGAACCACAATAAATCACGGTGCAATGCACAATCAACATGATGCAAACATGGCATGATATGCATGATGCGATATGCAATGCTTATGTGCGCTCCGGAAGGTAAATGATGAACCAGGCATCAACTTGGAAAACCAAGAATGCCACTGGAAAGATGAGATGATTTCGGTTGAAATCGATATAAAGATCACCGGAATCGGATGCACGGTTTGGAAATGGCAAGCAAAACAAGAATGGCGCAAATCTGCCATTAACAGCTTGATGCCACTTTGCAAGCAACAAATAATTAAGCTACTGCACCCAAACGTATCAACAAAGCACATGGCAGTGATCTACACATGATGCTCGACAAAAGATGAGCACTGAGCTACGGCTAGTTCACATCATAACATGTTCAAACAAGCATGGCAAAAATGCTCAAAGTAACAGGCTGGACATGGCAAAAACAGTAACAGGTTGCAATGTTCAGAGCATCAAAACTACATGCTACAGGACCTTAAAATAGCAAAACATGGCATGGCATGAATCTACTCAAAGCATATTTCAAAAGTCCCTTACTGACCATAAGCCAAAAGGACTAGAAAATATAGTAACACCCATGTCAATATTGAAAGTCTCGTTAACAGATTCAGCAACTTGACATGTCAAAACTGATAACGAGATGGCATGTTTACAAGCTCAATGCACTCACTACAGAGCCTCAAATGATAAACTAAGCATACATACATCAAGAAGACATGACATAGAAGACATACATGGCAAGAACACTAACGTAGCATATATGGATCAACCACAACAAGCTAGGCAAAATTGAATAACATGTATACAATCTGCCAGGAAACATTTGATAGCAAAAGTAGAGCTCGATTGACTCAAGCTATGGCATCCCATAATTGCAAACAAAGGCATGGAGGGATAGAGCAAGTCATGCTTTACAAAACACCCTTACTGAAGTATCTCAAAATATGCATAGATCTCTTGGTATCATCAAGCAAACATGGCATCAAAATCAGCTAAAACAGGGCTGAAATCAGCAACAATAGGACACCTACTTTGCATGCTTGTGCTAGTCACCACATAGATCACAAAAATACATGGCATATACCCCTGGAAAGATGACATGGCACTTTACAAAACACATGTAGGAATCAAATTCATAGGGTGCACATATTAATCATGGCAAAAATAACAAAAGTGCAACTTCTGATAAAAATCAGAAACTATCAGCACATAGCACTCTTCCAACAGCATTTCAGGCATCAAGATGAGCTCAAATGAAAATGATGCAATGGAATGAAATGATCTACTCTTCGAGACGAACATTTTGACATATTGTACGCGAAAAATGGATCTACGGATGCGAAGATATAGCATGTTGAAATTTGCACGAAATTACAAAGATCTAAGGACTTAGAAGGAAAAAGGGGAAGGGAAGAAGTCAACGCGATTCCCGAGGTTGGATCGGGCGGATCGACCGGATCGGGCGCCGGCTGGGCTGCTCGCCGGGAGGCGGAGGGAGGTCGCCAGGTGGGCGGCGTGGCGTGGGCGTGGCGGGCGGGCCGCGGGAAGCGGAGGAGGTCGCCGGACTCGGCGAGGCGACGCCGGCCGGGCGGCGTGGAGGCGCTTGGCATGAGGGAGGCAATGGGCGCCCGCCCAGCGAGGGGAGGCGCGTGAGGGGGCGCGGGCGAGCGGCGGCGACTCCATGTGGTGGCGGCGTGCGGGCAGGCGGAGTGAGGCGCGCTGTGAGCAGGCAGGGGCTTGCGCCGGGGCAGGCGGGCCTTGTGTGGCGGAGAGGCCACGTGGGGACGTGGATTGGGCGGGGCATGAAGCGTCCGGCCTTGCCGGACGTGTCCCGTGTGTGAAGCAGTTTTCTAGGGTTTCGGGAAGGGATGATCCGGATTCGGGAGGTGTTTAAATAGGCATAGAGGAGCTAGGAGAGTCCAAATGAGGTGTAGTTTTCTACCACACGATCATGATCGAGCGACGGAGAGCATGGAGGTGACTTAGATGGGTTATTGGGCTGTTTTGAAGGGTGTTGGGCTGCAACTTAAAAGAGGCCTTTGCGAGAGTGCGGTTAACCGTTGGAGTACCAAACGAGCTCAAATGACCGAAACTTGACCGGTGGTCTCCGGTGTTATACCAAGGCCACTAGACAAACCTCGGTCCATTTCGAGACGGTTTAATACACGCACGGAAAAAGCGTAAAAGGGACCGCCGGGGAGATAGGAGTGCGGATTGCAAAAGCGGACAACGGAAAAATGCTCGGAATCATGAGGCGAACACGTATGCAAAAGCGATGCACATGATGACATAATATAAAATGCATGACATGGACAAATGCAAAAGGAGAAAAACCCAACCACGGAGGAATATCATATATCAATGCGAAAATGGCAAGAGTTGGAGTTACAAATATGGAAAGTTACTTCCGGGTGTTACAACACTCCACCACTACAAGAGGATCTCGTCCGAGATCTAGGACTGAAAGAACTCCGGATACTCGAGCGGAGGTGATCCTCGCCCCGGTAGCTTCTCGGTCGGAATGGTGTGACCACTTCACTTTCAGGAATTTGATTGACTTGTTGCGAGTCTTGCGCTCGGTTTCTTCAAGAATAGCAGCGGGTGCTCATGATAAGAGATCTTCTTGAAGGTCAATCTCTTGAAGTTGATAGTGCGTTCAGAGTCTTGAAGCACTTGCGAAGCTGTGACACGTGAAACACATCGTGCACGTTTGCAAAGTTGGATGGAAGCTCAAGTTGATAGGCGAGATCGCCTCTTTTCCCAATGATCTTGAAAGGACCCACGTATCTAGGGGCAAGCTTCCCTTTGATACCGGGCGGCGAGTGCCTTTCATTGGAGAGGCGGAGGTAGACATGGTCTCCGATTTCAAAAGCCACATCACGGTGCTTATCATCATAATAGCTCTTCCGCGCGATTGCGCGGCTTTGAGATTCTCACGAATGACCTTGCACATTTCTTACGCTACGTGATCAAGTCATTGCCAAGAAGTTGGCGTTCACTGTCTCGAGACCAATTGAGAGAGTACGGCACTTTACGCCATAGAGAATTTCGAATGGGGCCTTGCCGAACTCGCTTGGAAGCTGTTGTTGTAAGAGAACTTCGGCATAAGGAAGACAATCTTCCCACTTCATACGAAGGAAATGACACAAGCCCGAGCATATCTTCAAGAATTTGATTAACTCGCTCAACTTGGCCACTTGTTTGAGGATGGAAAGCTGTCTTTGAAACGAATGTTGGTGCCCATGGCCTTACGAAAAGACTCCCGAACTTGGAGGTAAAGATGCTGCCACGGTCAGAAGAGATCACTTGGGGAATGCCGTGCAAGGAGACAATCCTCGAGGTGTATAGCTCGCCAACCGAGCTGCTGTGATGGATTCTTTGATAGGAAGAAAATGAGCCACTTTAGTAAGCTTGTCAATGACAACGAAGATAGCATCATTTCCACGCTTGGACTTTGGAAAGCCATCCACGAAGTCCATTTCAATGTGATCAAACTTCCATTCAGGAATAGCAAGAGGTTGGAGGAGACCAGCTGGTCTTTGGTGTTCGCTTTCACTCTTCTGCAGACATCACACTCATTCACGAATTGAGCAATTTCTCGCTTCATTCGAGTCCACCAATATGATTGCTTGAGGTCATGGTGCATCTTCGTACTTCGGGATGAATGGATAGAAGCGAATTGTGAGCCTCGTTCATAATGACTTTTCTCAGATCACCCTTAGGAACCACAATCCGGTCCTCAAAGAACAGAGTGTCTTTGTCATCAACGGAAGCACTTGTACTTGAAATGCCCTTGTCGATACCACGTTTCACTTTCTTCACCATGGTATCCGAAGTTGAGCCTCACGAATCTGATCTTCCAAAGTAGGAGAGACTATGAGGTTGGCAAGAAAGTCTTGAGGAACAACTTGAAGATTCAGCTTATGGAAAGATTCACAGAGATCCGGTGAAAGGGCTTGAGGATTAGGCATTGCGAAGCTTTCTGCTCAAAGCATCTGCAATGACATTGGCTTTGCCGGAGTATACTCAATACTTGGGTTGTACTCTTGAATCATTTCGACCCATCGAGTCTGCACGAGGTTGAGGTTGGGCTGGGTGAAGATGTACTTGAGACTCTTGTGATCGGTGAAGATGTCCACTTTCCTTCCCAACAAGAGATGTCTCCACGTAATCAATGCATGGACAACTCGCCGCCAACTCAAGATCGTGAGTGGGGTAGTTCTTCTCGTTGGGCTTCAATCTGGCGAGAGGTATAAGCCACAACTCTCTTCTCTTGCATTAACACAGCACCGAGACCTTGAAGAGAAGCGTCACAGAAAACTTCATATGGCTTGGATTCATCAGGAGGAGTCAAGACAGGAGCTGTGACGAGTTTCTCTTTGAGGGTATTGAAAGCAACGTCACACTCGGGAGACCAGACATACTTCACCTGCTTCTGGAGAAGGTTGGAAAGAGGCTTTGCAATCTTGGAGAAGTTCTCAACGAATCTTCGACAATAGCTTGCAAGACCAAGAAAACTGCGGAGCTGCTTGACATTCTGAGGAGGTTCCCAATTCACAATTGCGGACACCTTCTCGGGATCAACAGCGATGCCCTTGGCAGAGATGATATGACCAAGATAAAGCACTTCATCAAGCCAGAATTCACATTTGGAGAACTTAGCATAGAATTGGTACTCTCGAGCTTGTCTAGTACCAATCGCAAATGTTTGGCATGATCCTTCTTATTCTTGGAAGACCAAAATATCATCAAGATAGACCAAGACGAATTCATTGGTGTAGGGGTTGAATATGAAGTTCATCATCCGAGAGAATGTTGGAGGAGCATTGACGAGGCGAAAGACATGACAGTATATTCATAAGAACCAAAGCTTTACGAATCTGTCTTGGGAATATCTTGTTCACGAATGCGAATCTGATGATACCCCATACGAAGGTCAAGCTTAGAGAACACTGTAGCACCTTTGAGTTGCTCGAAAAGCTCATTGATGTTGGGAAGTGGATACTTGTTCTTGATTGTCTTCTTATTCAATGGGCGGTAATCGGCGCAAAGTCGGTCCGTGCCATCCTTCTTCCGGACAAAAGAACACCACAACCCCAAGGAGATGAACTCGGTCCGATCAAACCCAGACGCTCTTGTTCATCGAGCTGCTTCTTCAATTCCTTCAGCTCATCAGGTCCAAGCTTGTATGGGCGCTTGCAAGCGGGTTCGATGCGGGCTCAAGATCGATACTTGAACTCAAGCGGCGATGAGGAGGCATACCGGAAGCTCTTACGAAAAGACATCTTGGTACTCACAAGCGATGGAATCGAGAGATGGCATTCAATTCGCCCTTCTCATTGAGAGAAAACAACCGAATAGTTTCATCACGAGAGGCATAAATGATCACATCATTAGAAGAATGAGTCAATTGAATTTCCACAGCAGCACAATCAAGCTGAGCTTTGTCTTGATAAAGCCATCCATTCGAGAATAAGATCAACATCCGAGTCACCAAGGACAATTGGTTTAGAAAGAAATCTATAATCGCCCATCTTGATAGAAACATCCGGACGAAAACTCGAGAAGTCATCTCCTTAGCGGAGAAACAATAGACAAAGGTCTAGGCAAGGCTTGAGTAACCAAATCATGCATAGCCACAAAAGGTCTTGAGATGAAAGAATGCGATGCACCAAAGTATCAAATAAGACTTTTGCAGGAATGTCATTAAGCGAGAGATTACCCATTAACACATCTCGAAGAATCCTCTGCTGAGCTGCATTCATCATATTGACCTTCGCAGAATTCGGATTATGCTTGACCCTTTGCATTGCTGGAAGATTTCACAGAGGAGGAGGCGGAAGGCGCCTGGTTGAAGCACTTGTTAGCATAGTGACCCTTCTGCGACACTTGTTGCAAGTGACCTCGAGAGCGGACGGTGGTAAGGAGCACTTGACCTTGGAGCTTGAGAATTAGACTTGTTACGATAGCTTGGGTTGGGTGGGTGGGAAGATCCACGGCCACCTGAGTTCTTCTATTTGGTAAGGCCGACGGAACGGAGGAGGGGCAGGTAAAACTTCTGCTGCTTGGCTGCCACTTGAGAGGACGAGGAGGACTGAACTGCATCCTGATTCTCTTCTTAGAAGCCTCGCATTTGAGTTGTGCAGCTTCTTGCTTGAGAGCCATGTTGTAGAAATCATCATACTTATCTCGCTCAAACAGCACAAGAGGTAATTGCAGATCCTCTCTCGGACCACCTCGAGGCGATAGATCATACTCCTTTCATCGGTACATCTTGCTTAGCAAAGCGCGAGCGAAGCTCGAACTGGATATTGTATTGATAGACAGACATGTTGCCCTGCTTGAGATTGCGGAACTCCTCACGCTTGCTCTCAACAACACTCTTGAATGTGATGAGCTCGAAATCACGGCGGAACTCATCGAGTAATGACACGGCCTCCTCTGGAATCTTTGTATTCTTGGAACCACTCAGCAGCCTGATCCTTGAGTTGAAGCGATGCAAACTTGACAAAGTCCTCAGTCCGACATTGCTACTGATCAAAGTGCTTGCAGATGTCCACTAACCAATCATCAGCGTCTGTTGCCTCAACACAGAAACTGAAAGACTTCGGCTGATTAGCGAGGAACTGACCGAGAGTAGCAAAGTGTGGCTGATTGTTGCCTTGACCTTGATTGCCTTGATTGCCTTGATTGCCTTGCCCCTGAGTACGTTCTTGCAAGAGCTGCAAAATCATCGAGCATTGGCATTGGTGGCTGCCATGATAGCTTGCCACGCCTCGGAGGCGGAGGTGGAGGTGGAGGTGGAGGATTCGGTGATCCCCATCATTGCGATCCGGATTCGCGTTGGCGGAGCCATCTGAAGAGGGTGACATCCGTTAGTCCTTTGATAGACAAATAGATAAGTAGAATCAGCGGATAGAAATTGCAACATATAGTCTTCACAATAAACATTGAACAAAATGAGCGAATGAATTCCAAAGTTAATCATCACACGTCCATTAAGGTGAGAAGCCACTTAGATAAAGATATGGAAACAACAACTGTCTTAACAACAAATCGAATATCACAATTGAAAACAAAGATTGGCTTCTAGAATGAGCGGAACAAACACATGATAGAGATTTACGCTCAAAGTGTTCGTGGTGGGGCCCACACGGACACGACGTATAGCGGACGTCACGAATGACTAACAAGGCGTCCCGAATCATCATAGCCAAGGATTCTTTAAGGCGTCTCGCGACTTTGTAAATCGACCGTGAATGGGCGGACCACTAGACGTTGAACCCCAATCTCAAATCATACATCATCGGAAAGAATATCCCGTAAGCTACTAGAATTCCCACCTATAAACTCCGAAACTTTCGGTTATGCAATCTGGTGTTGGGGATACAGGGGACACAAAATATATCACCCAAACTAACAATACCTAGATCCATTTGTATCCATCCGTCAACACATAACCAAGAAATCCTCGAAATCGTGTACCTCGACCTTGAAAAACATCCATTATGCAAGTCATGGCAATACTCCCTTTTCGCCACAATCTTTGGGCTATCGAGGGTTATCTCACCAACAACTGCACAAAAGAGATTTCGATGTCGGCAAAAACTCAGGTATTCGAGACTGCAGCGATAAAATTGTGGCGACAACACCTCGGAGCTCAACTCCCGGGACACCGCCACAACCCCTAAATGTCGGGAGGCACCAAGAACAATGTTCTCGTCACAAAACCATCGGAACGATTCCAAGATACCCACGTGATCCTAAAAAATTTTTAGTGAAATTTGAGGAGAGAAGAGTCAAAACTCTCGTCGGGATACCTCACCAGAGCGACGAAGGGATGGGAAGTAAAAGAATCCTACTCTCCGATATATATAATCCTAAGACTCAAAACATTTTCCATTCTAGACTCAACAACGTCGACAAACAATCAAGTAGGGGGCTCCTAAGTCGGGAAGGCTCGATTACCAACATAGCGCCCCGATGCGGCTATATCTCCCACGTGTCGAGGCACGACTTAGAGGCATAACCGCATTGAAAGCAATGTCGCAAGTGAGGTAATCTTCACACAACCCATGTAATAATTAAGGAAAGATACATAGTTGGCTTACAATGCCACTTCACACAGTACATAAATAACATCCATCATTGAGTACACTCAAGGTCCGACTACGGAACCAAAATAAAGAAGATACCCCATATGCTAACACAGATCCCGAATCGTCCCAAGCTGGGCACCACTACTGATCATCTGGAAAAGACACATATAACGACCACGTTCCTCGTCGAACTCCCACTTGAGCTCGGTGGAAATACCTGCACCGGCCTCATCGGAACCTGCAACTGTTTTGGAAGTATCACGTGAGCCACGGGACTCACAATCTCACACCCGCGAGATCAAGACTATTTAAGCTAATAGGAAGGACAAGGTAGTAAAGTGGAGCTGCAGCAAGCGACTAGCATATATGGTGGCTACTTCGCAAAAGAGAGCGAGAAGAGGAGCAAAGCACGGTCGTGAAACTAGTAGTGATCAAGAAGTGATCCTGAACTACTTACGTCAGACATAACTCCAACACCGTGTTCACTTCCGGACTCCGCCGAGAAGAGACCATCACGGTTACACACCTTGATTGATGTGTATTTTATTTGAGGTCAACTTTGGGTTATCTACAACCGACATTAACAAATTCCCATCGCCTCATAACATGGCACGGCTTTGAAAGATATTACCTGCAGGGTGTCCCAACAGCCCATTATAAGCTCTCACGGTCAACGAAGGATATTCCTTCTACCGGGAAGACCCGATCAATCTCGGAATCCCGGACTACAAGACATTTCGACAGCAATAAAACAAGACCAGCAAAGCCGCCCGATCGTGCCGACAAATCCCGATAGGAGCTGCACATATCTCGTTCTCAGGGCACATCCGGATGAGCAGTCCATACAACTAAAACCAAACCTCAAGTTGCCTTGAGGGGCTTCACAGGGCTCTAGTTCGGGCCAGCACTCGAAGGAGCACTGGTCCGGGGGGGGGTTAAAATAAAGATGACCCTCGGGCTCGCGAAAACCCGGGGGAAAAAGGCTTAGGTGGCAAAAGGTAAAACCAAAGTTGGGCCTTCTTTGGACGAGTCTTATTCAAAGCGAACTGTCAAGGGGTCCCATAAATCACCCAACCGTGTAAGGAGCATAAAATCAAGGAACATAACACGGTATGGCGGAAACTAGGGTGGCAAGAGTGGAACAAAACACGGGCATAAGGCCGAGCCTTCCACCCTTTACCAAGTATATAGATGTATTAAATTATAGCAGATATATATATTGTGATATCCCCAACAAGTAAACATGTTCCAAAAGGAACAACATCTCCATGTTCAACAAGGAACAAACTTCACTTCACCGCAACTAGCAACGCTATAAGAAGGCTGAGCAAAGCGGTAACATAGCCAATCAACGGTTTGCTAGGAAAAGGATGGTTAGGGCTGACATGGCAATATGGGTGGCATGATATAGCAAGTGGTAGGCATCGCAGCATAGGCATAGCAAAAGAGCGAGCAACTAGCATAGCAAAGATAGAAGTGATTTCGAGGGTATGGTCATCTTGCTTGCAATGTTCTCAGAGTTGTCGAAAACTTGATCCTCGAAAGCGTTCTCAACAGGTTCCTCGTTCACGTACTCGTCTCCCGACTCTACCCAAAGCAACAACACAAACAAAGGAACCACAATAAATCACGGTGCAATGCACAATCAACATGATGCAAACATGGCATGATATGCATGATGCGATATGCAATGCTTATGTGCGCTCCGGAAGGTAAATGATGAACCAGGCATCAACTTGGCAAACCAAGCATGCCACTTGAAAGATGAGATGATTTCGGTTGAAATCGATATAAAGATCACCGGAATCGGATGCACGGTTTGGAAATGGCAAGCAAAACAAGAATGGCGCAAATCTGCCATTAACAGCTTGATGCCACTTTGCAAGCAACAAATAATTAAGCTACTGCACCCAAACGTATCAACAAAGCACATGGCAGTGATCTACACATGATGCTCGACAAAAGATGAGCACTGAGCTACGGCTAGTTCACATCATAACATGTTCAAACAAGCATGGCAAAAATGCTCAAAGTAACAGGCTGGACATGGCAAAAACAGTAACAGGTTGCAATGTTCAGAGCATCAAAACTACATGCTACAGGACCTTAAAATAGCAAAACATGGCATGGCATGAATCTACTCAAAGCATATTTCAAAAGTCCCTTACTGACCATAAGCCAAAAAGGACTAGAAAATATAGTAACACCCATGTCAATATTGAAAGTCTCGTTAACAGATTCAGCAACTTGACATGTCAAAAACTGATAACGAGATGGCATGTTTACAAGCTCAATGCACTCACTACAGAGCCTCAAATGATAAACTAAGCATACATACATCAAGAAGACATGACATAGAAGACATACATGGCAAGAACACTAACATAGCATATATGGATCAACCACAACAAGCTAGGCAAAATTGAATAACATGTATACAATCTGCCAGGAAACATTTGATAGCAAAAGTAGAGCTCGATTGACTCAAGCTATGGCATCCCATAATTGCAAACAAAGGCATGGATGGATAGAGCAAGTCATGCTTTACAAAACACCCTTACTGAAGTATCTCAAAATATGCATAGATCTCTTGGTATCATCAAGCAAACATGGCATCAAAATCAGCTAAAACAGGGCTGAAATCAGCAACAATAGGACACCTACTTTGCATGCTTGTGCTAGTCACCACATAGATCACAAAAATACATGGCATATACCCCTGGAAAGATGACATGGCACTTTACAAAACACATGTAGGAATCAAATTCATAGGGTGCACATATTAATCATGGCAAAAATAACAAAAGTGCAACTTCTGATAAAAATCAGAAACTATCAGCACATAGCACTCTTCCAACAGCATTTCAGGCATCAAGATGAGCTCAAATGAAAATGATGCAATGGAATGAAATGATCTACTCTTCGAGGCGAACATTTTGACATATTATACACGAAAAATGGATCTACGGATGCGAAGATATAGCATGTTGAAAATTGCACGAAATTACAAAGATCTAAGGACTTAGAAGGAAAAAGGGGAAGGGAAGAAGTCAACGCGCGATTCCCGAGGTTGGATCGGGCCGGATCGACCGGATCGGGCGCCGGCGCGGGGCTGCTCGCCGGGGAGGCGGAGGGAGGTCGCCGGGCGGGCGGCGTGGCGGGCGGCGGCGGAGCCGGCCGGCCGGCGGCGGCGAGGGAGGTCGCCGGACCGGCGAGGGAGGCGACGCCGGCGGCAGCGTGGGCGCGCTGCTGGCGAGGAGAGGCAATGGGCGCCCGCCGGGCGAGGGAGGCGGGCGGAGGGGGCGCCGCGGCGGAGGGGTGACCGACCTGCTCCATGCGCGGCGCGGCGGGCGGGGCGAGGCGGCGGGCGGTGGTGGTGGGCGGGCGGGCTGGCTGGGCCGGGCGGCGGGCGGTGGTGGCGGCGAGAGGCCACGTGGCGGACGTGGATTGGGCGAGGGCGGGCGGCGTCCGGCCGGCGGACGTGTCCGTGTGTGAAGCGATTTCTAGGGTTTCGGGAAGGGATGATCCGGATTCGGGAGGTGTTTAAATAGGCATAGAGGGAGCTAGGAGAGTCCAAATGAGGTGTAGTTTTACCACACGATCGTGATCGAACGACGGAGAGCATGGAGGTGACTTAGATGGGTTATTGTGCTGTTTTGAAGGGTGTTGGGCTGCAACTTAAAAGAGGCCTTTCTTGAGAGTGCGGTTAACCGTTGGAGTACCAAACGAGCTCCAAATGACCCGAAACTTGACCGGTGGTCTCCGGGTGTTATACCAAGGCCACTAGACAAACCTCGGTCCATTTCGAGATGGTTTAATACACGCACACGGAAAAACGTAAAAGGGACCGCCGGGGGAGATAGGAGTGCCGGATTGCAAAACGGACAACGGGAAAAATGCTCGGAATCATGAGACGAACACGTATGCAAAAGCGATGCACATGATGACATAATATAAAATGCATGACATGGACAAATGCAAAAAGGAGAAAAAACCCAACCACGGAGGGAATATCATATATCAATGCCGAAAATGGCAAGAGTTGGAGTTACAAATATGGAAAGTTACTTCCGGGGTGTTACACACGCGCAAGTCCCTCGTACCTGCACAAAACGATAGCTACTCGCAACCAACGCGATTAGGGGTTGTCAATCCCTTCACGGTCACTTACGAGAGTGAGATCTGATAGAGATAATATTTTTGGTATTTTTGGTATAAAGATGCAAAGTGAAAAGTAAAAGCAAAGCAAGTAAATAAAGTGATGGAGATTGATACGATGAGAATAGACCCGGGGCCATAGGTTTCACTAGTGGCTTCTCTCAAGAGCATAAGTATTCTACGGTGGGTGAACAAATTACTGTTGAGCAATTGACAGAATTGAGCATAGTTATGAGGTTATCCAGGCAATGATCATGTATATAGGCATCACGTCCGTGACAAGTAGACCGAAATGATTCTGCATCTACTACTATTACTCCACTCATCGACCGCTATCCAACATGCATCTAGAGTATTAAGTTAAAAACAGACTAACGCCTTAAGCAAGATGACATGATGTAGAGGAATAAATTCATGCAATATGACAAATACCCCATCTTGTTATCCTCGATGGCAACAATACAATACGTGCCTTGCAACCCCTTCTGTCACTAGGTAAGGACACTACAAGATTGAACCCAAAGCTAAGCACTTCTCCCATTGCTAGAACTACCAATCTAGTTGGCCAAACCAAACGGATAATTCGAAGAGACTTGCAAAGATAACTTAATCATACATAAAAGAATTCAGAGAAGAATCAAATATTTTCCATAGATAAGCTGGATCATAAACCCACAATTCATCGGTCTCAACAAACACACCGCAAAAAGAAGATTACATCGAATAGATCTCCACGAGAGAGGGGAGAACATTGTATTGAGATCCAAAAGAGAGAAGAAGCCATCTAGCTACTAACTATGGACCCGAAGGTCTGAACTAAACTACTCACACTTCATCGGAGGGGCTATGGTGTTGATGTAGAAGCCCTCCGTGGTGGATGCCCCCTCCGGCGGAGCTCCGGAACAGGCCCCAAGATGGATCTCGTGGATACAGGAAGTTGCGGCGGTGGAATTAGGTTTTTTGGCTCCGTCTCTGATCTGTTGGGGGTACATAGGTATATACAGGAGCAAGGAGTATGTCGGTGGAGCGTCAGGGGACCCACGAGGCAGGGGGCGCCCAGGGTGGGAGGGCGCGCCCCCCACCCTCGTGACCGCCTCTAGCACTTCTTGGAGTAGGGTCCAAGTCTCCTGGATCACGTTCGGTGAGAAAATCACGTTCCCGAAGGTTTCATTCCGTTTGGACTCCGTTTGATATTCCGTTTCTTCGAAACACTGAAATAGGCAAAAAACAGCAATTCTGGGCTGGGCCTCCGGTTAATAGGTTAGTCCCAAAAGTAATATAAAAGTGGAAAATAAAGCCCATTATAGTCCAAAACAATAGATAAAGTAGCATGGAGCAATCAAAAATTATAGATACGTTGGAGACGTATCATGCCCTTGTCACGCACACATCCACACAGTACATTGGGATCCACGAGGCTCCCCCTCTCAAAAATATCTGCTCGCCTCGAGGGTTTTTCTGCAGTTGTTTACTCCGGACCGTGTGCGATATTTCTTGTTCCCAATCCCACCTGCATCCCTAGAAAATATCTACCCGTCTCGAGGGTTTTTCTGTTTCATAACACAAGGTTGTTATCTACGGACCGTGTGCGATGTTTTTTGTTCCCAATCCCGCCTGCATCCCTAGAAAATATCTGCCTGCCTCGAGGGTTTTTCTGTTTCATAACACACAGCTGTTATCTCCGGACCGTGTGCGAAGCACTGTCATCAAAATTTTCAATAGCCCCGGCATTTCACTCCCGCGTAGTAAAATTTTCAGTACCCACGTCATTTCCTCAAACACCCCCGCCCCCCTCCACACACACACACACACACCAAAACCTCCTCGGGCGTGCGTGCAAACACACACACCCCCTCCCTCCCTCGAAACCCTAGCAAGATCCCCCCCACCCCACCACGGCAAGGCCTCCATTGTCAACATCTGCCGGTTTGCCGATGCAGCTTACCCACCGTTCTCCATACCAAGGCCGCCCTGAGTTTCTTAGATGACGCCTGCTAAACGCCCCCTATACCACAGATCCCCATCCCCCACTCCAGAGCATCACAGCCTAAGCCCGGCTACGCTTCCCGTGGAGCTCGAGGAGCGACTGGCCCAAAAGAGGTGTATCGCGGTTTCTTTGCCCGACGTCGCCGAGGAAGCTGACGACCATTACTGGCGGCAGGCACTCAAGCAGCGGGCTAGAGTATGCGGGCATGTATCAGCCGCTGGCTACGACATCGAGGTCATCGACAGCGACGGCCTGAGGCGGGCTATGTCACAGGTTAAGTGGCCCACCCCCAACCCCTCGGGTTCAACCGCCGTCGATCTCATCCATGACCCCACCAGTGATCTCCTCTGGCTCGCTGTCAACAATTTTCCATCCTACATCACCATCGAGCCCCTTTTGTCATTTCTGAAGGACATATTCTGCGACGCTGGCTTGGGATCCACAGCTTCCAAGTCAGACCTCATCGACGGCGACCATGAGGAGGGACCCTCTCCGACTCTTCCAAGGGGAAAGAGCCCATCTACTCTTCCAAGGGGAAAGCGCCCGTCTATGACATCAGGGAGGGCACCCTACAGCCATGCTCTTCCAAGGGGAAGGAGCCCATCTGCGACAACATGGAGCGCATCCAGGGTCCGTGCTCTTCCCACGGGAACGAGCCCATCTTTGACAAGTGAGAAAACCCATGATTTGTTTTGTCGTGCCTCTTCACAGGGGGAAACCCATGATTTGTTTTGTCGAGTCCCTTTTGTAGTGTAGTGAGAATATGTCCAGTTTTAATTGCTATATCTGGTTTTTTGCAGTATGCCTTGTTTATTTCAGTTGTTCACAATGTGATGCTCTATATGTGCAATTATTTACTGTGCAGTACATTTCATCAATCTAGTTTTAAACATACCGATAGGAATGCATATATTTGCTTGCTGTTAAGCCTGTTATAGCTAGCATATGCCTCATTTAAAGTTTTTTGATTGTTCGATTGTTTGTAGTTAGCATATGTCCAGTTTCAAATGCTATCTTTGGTTGTTCATAGTATGCCTTGTTTATTCCAGTTATTCACAACGTGATGTTCTATATGTGCAAGTATGAACTATGCAGTTCAATTTCATCAGTACCACTTTCAACAATACCACTATGAATGACAACATTTGGTTGATGCATCTTGTAGATAACATGCCTTTCCATTTTTATTTAACAATAACGAGTGTACTTAGACCGACATAATACCAGTATGAATGACTATGTTTGCTTGTTGTTAAATGTTAGGCATGTTGCAGTGAACACACCTATCCACTTGTTTTGCTTTACTAGCGTGCTTAAACCTGCACACTGAAGCTATCTTTTGGAGATTATTTTGTCTGCCATGGATAACTTTGGTTGATGTTTAGCCTGTTGTGCTTAACATGCTTCTCGATGAACCTACACAGGACAATTTTGGGAATGACTGTTGTATTCCATCGAGGTTAGTTTCATCCCATGGCTTATATTTGCTCACTGTTCAGGATATCGGTAGCTGGTACCATATAGGCCGGGGGCTGATAAGGGTCTAATCGGTGAATTAGACTTTTAACTGAATATATATGCAACCCATTTATCGTTAAATTAACTAGGGCCATATGTAATTTATCTGAGGCTACATAACAACATGCACTATACTTAATGTCTAAATATGCAATCCTAGGCTACATAGCAACAAGGAAGAGTGTTACATTAATGTTCTAATGATGTCTAGATATACGTAGAAGAGCAGCAGCAACAACAACAACACAACCCTGTTTGGATATTCAACATAGCTAAAGGTTAGAGTTAGTGTCTAGCTCATGACTAACCCTGAACTAACTCCATCCAAAGAGTTGCTTGGATGGCAGGGTTAGATTGACAATAAATGCAGAACTAGCTCTAATTAGCACCTCGTGGGTTGGGTAGTTTTTTGGGTGGGTTATAGATGCAACTAGCTCAAACTAGCCCTCATGTTTAGATATACTTTAGGGCTATTTGAGCCCGAACTAGCTCAAACTATCTGTAACCCATAGATGCAGCAGCAGTTAATCAACCGATAATTTGTAAGAATGCACTAAACTCCTTACGACCCATAATATAAGATGTTAATTTATCTACTCCCTCCGTTCCTAAATATTTGTCTTTTTAGATATTTCAAATGGCTACCACATACAGATGTATATAGACATATTCTAGAGTGTAGATTCACTCATTTTTCTCCGTATGTAGTCACTTGTTGAAATCTCTAGAAAGACAAAAAATTAGGAACGGAGGGAGTAATATGTGAGTATATTGGATGTTATAAGATACTCCCTCCATTCCTTAATATTTGTCTTTTTAGAGATTTCAAATAGACTACCACATACAGATGTATATAGACATATTTTAGAGTGTAGATTCACTCATTTTGCTCCGTATGTAGTCACTTGTTGAAATAGCTAGAAAGACAAATATTTAGGAACGGAGGGAGTATTATAAAATAGTGTTGTACTACATCATTGTGCAATTGTTGTTTAGATTCTAATATTAACTTGGTGCTTTTAGGTACATATGTCATTGGTAAAGATCCGCGGTTCGACCCTTTCTGCGTATGGGACAATGAGATATCGATGAACCAACATCAAGTGAGGAAGCTGATAAAGAATGTTAAAAAAATGGGTCCAAAGATGGAAATTAAATTATTTGTTTACACTTTATCCAAGACAACAACAAACTGCGGGATGGTAAGTAAGAACTCTACAGCCTTCTTTTTACTGCCCATAATGAGTCGTGTTAGATGACAATGTCTAAATCTTTTTCCTTCGCAGTGGTTGCCAAAGCAGTTTACTCAAGATTACCTCTCAAACTACATGATTGGTGGGCATGCAAAGGTTAAAATATTTCTACCAGAACACGATGATTATCTAGATGTTTTCATGAAGACCCTGAAGGATGGGCGGTCGGCCATCACAAGGGGTTGGACTAGAGTCGTGCGTGCCTTCTGCATGGAGGAGGGCACAATATGGGCATTCCGCTTCACCTTGTTCAGCAACGAGAATATATTTCGCCTCTTTCTTTACCGTCTTCAATACTACAAGTATACAACTGTGGTTCATCATTCTTTATTTGGTTCTTATGTAATTCTTGAACATATGTACCTATGAATCGAATAATGCATTGGTTGTTTGAACCCGGTGGATATGAATAAAGCCGCAACATACATTCAAATTCAAATTTAAATATGGTACAATTTGAAATATCAGCAATTAAATTACGGTAAAATTATGCTCTGCAGGTTGTTACGGCACACACATTTGATAAAACACAAACGTTTACAATATACACCATAATCCGAGATGGTTCACAGAGAGGAAACATGTGCAAGAATGCACACAGTTGCCATTTGTGAAAGTGCGTTATATCGACTAGAGGGGGGGTGAATAGGCGATTTTTATGAGTTCTTCACTGAGGAATTTGCCGGTGAGGAAATTCCTTAGCGAAGAACTACTTGCAGCGGAATAAGTACTCAGAAGTAAGCATAACAGAATACGGGCATGGTCATCATGATGAAATGAAGACAAACAAAGAGTACAGAAAAGCGTAAACACAGGATAGCTCAAGATAAAGACAAACAGACTGAAGAAATTGAACTGAGGAAATTGAGAAAGTCTTCAGTCAAAGTCTTCAAACACATATATGAATAAACACTCAACACAGTAATGAGGAAATGAAAGGGTTGAGGAGATAGAACCAGTAAGGTTGGTGAAGACAATGATGTGACGCCCTCGATTCAATCGTACACTAATCATGCACGCAAATGTGTACGATCAAGATCAAGGACTCACGGGAAGATATCACAACACAACTCTACAAATAAAATAAGTCATACAAGCATCATAATACAAGCCAGGGCCTCGAGGGCTCGAATACAAGTGCTCGATCATAGGCGAAGTCAGCGGAAGCAACAATATCTGAGTACGAGACATAAGTTAAACAAGGTGCCATAAGATGGCTAGCACAAACTAGGGATACAGATCGAAGAGGACAGGCCTCCCGCACGGGATCCTCCTAGGTCACTCCTGGTCGTCGCCGGGCTGCACGTAGTAGTAGGCGCCTCCGGAGTAATAGTCGCCGAGTCGGTGGCGTCTGGATCTGGCTCCATCGTCGATTGCAGCAATCGAACAGAGATAGGGAAAAAGGGGAACAAGGCAACCGTGAGTACTCATCCAAAGTACTGCAAGCAAGGAGCTACACTACATATGCAAGGATATATGTGTAAAGGCCATATCGGTGGACTGAGCTGCAGAATGCCGAATAGAGAGAAGGCCTAGTCCTAACGAAGACTAGCATCTTCCGAAACCACCATCTTGCAGCAAACAAGAGGGAGTAGAGTAACATAACTTAAAGTAGCAGTAGTGTTATCAACCTCGGCGAGATCCTTTCTCGACTCCTGCGAGAAAGAAATCCCGAGCCATACTATCCGATTATCATCACAATCCAAATCTCATCGCAATCCATTGCTCATATCCATGTCTCATCTCAAGTCTCCGGTTCTAGTTGTATCGATCGGGATACAACTCCAGCGTCTGTTCAGAGGACAGGCTATCGATAGATGTTTTCTTCCCTGCAGGGTGCACCAACTTACCCACCACGCCGCTTAACTCGGCGGACACACTTTCGTGGTCATGCCCGCCTCGGTCAAACAATACGCCGCAACCCGACCTAGGCTTAATAGAGAGGCCAGACGCGGACTAAACCTATGCCCTCGGGGTCATGGGCCATCTCCCAGGAACTCACAGACGTTGCGAGGGCGGCCGAAGCAGACCTAGCCTAACAGCGCTCCAGCCCAATCCGGCGCCGCCCGACGCTGACGTCTAATAAGCTTCGGCTGATGTATACGACGCAGAACGCCCATACTTAGCCCACGTGATGGTTAGTGCTATCAGGCCAGAGGCCCCTCGGATCAAATATCCAAATCGTAGTGGATTAGGACCGCGCGGTAACAAGCAGAACTCACGAAAGATGTGACCCCGTTGCCCCGTCTCGAGGACTTGTGGCAAGGGCTAGGAATGCCCGGCCACGCCTCGTAAGTATCTCGCGGGCACCATCCAGGTCAACCCGTCTCCACATCACTCGCAATTAAGCGCGCGGGTACCCCTCAGGGTCGACCCGTCTTTCCAAGTAACAGCGGTACAAGTCCAAGTAACCGTGAGTCCAAACACCAAGGGGAAAACACGAGGAATCACCCCCGGTGTATTCCACTCAATGTAGTCGTCAAGGTGAACATAAGAGGATTCACCCTCGAGGTCCACACTTGAGGGGTTGCACGACAGTCGATCGGAAGTGGTTAAAGAGGAAATCACCCTCGATGACCACAACCGAATAACTGCATACTCTGAGGTTAATATCGAAGTCTGCAGAGGTTTCACCCTCGGTACTCGATAGTAACCTAGTAGTGTCGAGCAACTAAGGGGAAGTGATGTGCGGTGTCGGGGCCTGGTCTCGATCCCGTTGATCGGGTCTTCAATGATGAAGCAGGGGCAACAAGGACAAGGTGGGGGTCACTGATGGGTATCTAACCAACCTATACTAAGCAGTTTAGGATAAGCAGGTAGGTAACAAAAGCAGGTTACAATAAACAGGCTATGCAACAGAATAGGAGCAAACAATAACAGTAGCAAAATCTAGTGCAAGCAATAAGAGAATGGAATGGGCGATATCGGGATGATCAAAGGGGGCTTGCCTGGTTGCTCTGGCAAGAGAGTGATCGTCAAGATCAGAGTCGAACCGCCAGCTGCAGCGTCGGCCTCGTAGTCTACCGAAGAGAAGAGGGGGAAGAAACAATGAATACACGATAACAGATGCAAAACGATGCATGACATGCCAGAAGCGATGCTAGGCGTGCCCTAACGTGGTAAGAGGGGTCTTGGTTTAGGGGGAGCATCCGGAAGTTATCCTGTTAGGACGTCTGCCAGACGGATGAACCGGAGAGGAAAGTTTGCAGGTTCGATAGGTTAGAGACGTGCGGTGGACGAACGGACTGCGTATCCGGATTCGTCTCGTCGTTCTGAGCAACTTTCATGTTGAAAATATTTTAATCCGGGCTACGGATTAAAAGTTATGAATTATAAAAGGTTTTATTAATTTCGGAATTTTAAATTAATTAATTAATTAATTTGAAAAAGTATTTATGACAAGAAGATGAGGTCATGCCGGCGTCATCGACCAACAGGTTGACTAAGTCAACCTCGCCAGTGGGTCCCACATGTCATACACTAATTGCTTAATTAACCTAATCGGATTAATTAATCTAGTTAATTAGGTTAATTAAGTTAATTAATAATTAGTGTTAATTAATGCAGAATTAATTAGTTTAATTAATTACCCAATTAATTTAACTAATGATTAGGTTTAACTAATCCGAATTAATTAGTTTAATTAATTACCCAATTAATTAATTAATTAATTATTTAGTTAATTATTTTAATTACTTTTAATTCAATTTTTCAATTCATTAATTAAAACATTTTGGGGTGGGGCCCCTAGTCGAGGGCACGTGGCTCCAACGGGCATGGCGCTTGTGGTGAAGTGTGGTGCCTGGTCGGACTGACCCGGCCTGGTCTGGCATTGTGGGCGGACTGCTGGTGGCCAAAGTGGCCGGGTTGACTGGCACGCCCGCCAAGAAGTGTGCCAGTGAGGGGGGGACGGGAGGCAGTGACGGCTCGGGAGTAAAAAGGGGGATCGGGGTCGGGACGGGCGGGAGTGGCGCCGAACAGGGAAAAAGGAGCTTGGGCTCTGGGCGGCCGGAGCCGGAGGAGCCGGAGAGGACCGGAGGGAGGGGGCGACAGGTGGCGTGGGGCGCGACCACTGGTGTGTGAGGCAGCAGCATGGTGAGGTGCGGCGCAGGGGCCATGGGGGAAAGGGAGAGGGCGCGACCTCGCACGACGGGACAGGGAGGGAAGGGTGGCGCGAGCTCACTGTGGCCGAGGGGGATGGCGATGGGGCTGGGAGGAAGGCGGGGACGACCCGCCGTCGGGGCAGTCCGGGCGAGGCAGGCCGTCGACAGGCAGGGGCCTCGGCGGCTTCATGGCGAGGGAGGGGCGAGGAGGCGAGGCGGCGGTTGGTGGCGGCTTCGGCGCCGCTGGGTGGCGAGGACGAGGCGTGGGGCCCAGCGCCACTGGCTGGGGGGGTTGGGCGCCGTCGGGAGGCCCGCGTGTGGGAGCGGAAGGAGGGGGAGGAGGGCGGGTCGGGTCTCGCCGAACTGACCGGGCTGGGAGCAGGGGAGAGGCGGGTCCGGCGTGGTGGCCCCGGCGACGGTGCCGTGCGGCGAGGGCGAGGCGGAGTGGGGCGGCGTGGTTCCCCCCGATCGATCCCGAACTGGATCGGGGGAGTGGGGAGGGGGGGGCGAGCGAGTGGTGAGGGGGAGGGGATCGATCCGATCCGATCGGGCGAGTGGGGAAATGGGTGGACTAGGGTTTGCGGTCGGGGGGGGGGAAGGAGTGGCCTATAGGCGGGGGTGGTCGGTGGGCGGTGGTGGGGGCTGGTAGGCCCGGTGGCAGGTGGTGTGATGGGGGGCCTTTTCTTTTCTTAGCATTTTTTTAATCATTTTTAAAATTGCTTAGGCATTTTCTAAAAATGTGGTTACTTCACCACAATTACCTTGTAATATTTAGCAACCACCGAACAATTTTGTTTTAATTTCTGAAAACTTTTATTCTTAATTGTAATTAGAAATTGAACGGTTTCGGGATGACGTGGCATGATTAGCGCAGGATTACTGTAGCAAGATTACCCGGGCGTCACAATTCTCCTCCACTACAAGAAATCTCGTCCCGAGATTTAAGAGGGGAGCAAGGGGGAGAGGTCTGGTTACGATAATCTAACGGATCTTTTCGAAGAAGTTAATCCCCTTCGTTGATGTCTTCAATCCTTTATTCCGATGCATCATGATAAGCTAGTCATCATTTCTTCGGGAATTCCATCGTACTTACGAAAAGATAAGGGGCAGCTCACTACGACATAATGCTTTTGAGGGAAACAATGGGGTTAACCCATGAATTAGTATAGAATTATCTCTCGAGTTGAACATATGAATACCTCGAGAGTAAGGTCTGAAGGTACCATAATAGGCTCCAAGCGGGCAGGTAGTTGCTCAAGCACGAACGAGTGAGGAAGGGGTTCAGAGCAGCGAGAGTAAGTATTGCGTCTGATACCATAATAGATCACTATGACGGTGGCCCGTGAATTACATACGAGTCCACGCGGGAGGAATAACTTTGGGAACAGGGGGGGTACAGGAGAGTCCGGTTTCGATCTGTGAAACTCAGGTTATGGGCCCACCATGTGGTAAAAAGTAGAAAGGTTGGTGTCAATTTGCACGATCATGTAAGCAAGGCATGTCAGAGGAGACCCTGAGGGGTCATGTCGGCAACAACTTAGGTACCAAGGGCGAGAGACGAAGAGAACCATTTTCCTGCTCGTTGAACGAGGCGGACCAATAGGCAAGGTTCTCGTCCATCGGTGGTTACCGGAATGTCATCAACAATAGTAATAGGGTCTTACTTACGGAGTGGTACAACGAGGTGATTAACTAAGCAGAGGATTATCACTGCTTAGATTATATAGGTCACAAGAAGGGTCAAACAGACCCATGGGAAGGAAAATGTGATCATTAGGTTAAACCGAACAATGGAAAGGAAAAAAAAATGTGCTTAAACACATATTTCATGGGGTATACCCTTCCCAAGGATAAGCAGAGCAAGATATCCACGATAGGAGATAATGTAGAAAACCCTTTAGGTAAGGGGAGAGAAATTTCATGACAATACCCACACAACGGTGTTCGGATAATTGAGCAAGAAACATTTAGCATTGGGCTTAGAATGTTCTTGTTGAAAATCAGAGTATCACAGACATGCTTCGAGATAGCATTGACATGGTCTTCAGGTGATGATCATACTTGGAATCACGAAGGATTCATCAGAATAACTGGTAGAATAAGTCTTACAATTACCTCATGGTTGAGCGGATAACCCCGCGAAAAGGAATCTATAATGATAGGTCCTCCAGCAGGGGTGCTAGGCATGACATCATGCTACCGGTTCATCAAGGACCAATAACATAAACCTTGGAAAGTTGTCCCAACCATCATATCTGACCGAGTTTCAGATCCGATTGGTGTCAGGATACCTCAGACTTATGATACCTGAGAAGAAAAGGTGTAACGCAAATTGACGAGATGACAATGTAAGATTCTCGGGGAAATGAACTATGTAGTGATTTCCGCTAACAAGAGTCCATCATTAACCCAAGGAGAGGACAAGGTGGTGTCTGGTGAGCTCAATGGTAATTCATCGAGATTCCCAAAAGATGGATTTCCACAATTAAGTGAACAAGGAGATAACATTTGTCGGACCAAATGATACAAGGAAGTATGCTCGAGGAAAACATACACAAGTAGACATTGGTTGAAAGGTGCGCCCGATGGGTTGGGTTGCACGATCAATGTCAGAATGGTGATTTAATAATCGATAGCCTGAGAATTTCACTTCAAAGCAAGAGGCTTGCTAGAAGGGCAGAATTCAAACAGCATCGTTCACTTGTTGGTACACCGGTTAGAAGCAACGCGGGGACCAAGAAAGAATGGTGATGGTGAGAAGCATCTCAATACCAAGAATTTCTTAAGATGGTAATACTCCAAGGTAAAGAAGAACGACTGCTGGGTAGCAAGAAACTCAAGGTATAACACCAAACACGAACAAGCTTGTGTTGGTGGGAAGGCAATAAAGTGGTCGATGATAATGCAAATCATCGAGGGCAAGGATGGTATTTCTCATCATGATTTCAGTTGATATCCTGGATGAGCTCAGAATGTTGGTGATCACGACACAATTGTCGAGTGACTTCATGAAGATGTAATCGATCGGTGACGACATCAAGTCAAAGTAATGCTGACGTGAAAGGTTATTAGAACCAAGGGTACGACACAAACTCGATACCAAGCTTGTTGTCCAAGGTGAAATGATAAGACGATGAGGATCGACGTAAGGTTAATTCACCGTCGAAAATTGTGTTCCATGAAGAAGGAACGGGTAGTACAGTTAAAATCATCACGACAACGATATAGCCAAACAGGCTAGGAACGGCGTGATCGGGTACCAACTCGTACTTATAGAAGCTCACTGAAGAGTTGTTGAACCGTAGTGCGTACTCGGTTCATTTATCGGTGTCTTTGAGTGTTTAAAACTCAGAGCCCGTGAAAAATTGGAATCAGTGGGAAGGTAGCACTTGAAGAACTCATAAAAGTTATGCAGTTCCATGACAATCTCGAGATACCAGGGGGGTAATACTCGACACAAGATCAAAGTAAGGTTGGACTGGTGTATTGATCCATAGGAGACAATTGTTTTAACTTGTCCGAGAAATGAGAACAAAGAAGAACAATCATGGTCGGAACCACGATTGAAAAAGGCCAGATCCCAGATATAAGATGAACTTATACCAAAGGAATAATTAATTTAAGAGAAGTTTTAATGATAAGATCTACATCGTGTCCATGGGCATGAACACAAGGTTCAAGGTCGACTCCCACTTTTCCAATGCATACTCTTCCATTCACTTCTCGCTCTGATGAAGGCATTGGTGTTGAAGGTTGTACCTGGTGAAATACCAGATGAGTATGACTCGTGTAAACTTCCGAGTTCACACATATAAAGGAAGGCATAGGTTCAACCCGGCAGGGTAACACGGAAACATATACCACAAGCTTCAATAGTAAATACCACTAGCTCGAAAGCGGAGCATGGTTGGCAAAGGGGAAGGATGCAATTTACCAAAGGCATTGTGTATCAGAGGAAAAGCTCACAAGGTTAATGAATATGAAGGCGTTGTCGGATAAAATCCAACAAAGGACACGGTGGTCCACAGGGATCCGATGTGAGCATCAAGACTCATCTAGGGAAGAAGAATGCAAGGAGATCAAATTGTAGAAACAATGACTAACTCAATTGTCAAATGCAAATGAATTATGATTCCCAAAACAAGGGATCGAAGCAATGCTCGATTTAGGGGGATAAGTTGAATAGCCTTAGGGTACAATCAACGGCAATTGGATTGGTCAAGAACCAATTCCGGGTAAAAGAATGGCAGCTCAGCCGGAAAAGTAATTTATAAGGATCAATGATGATTGCGGTTATTCGCAAACATATTGAGTCAACAGACCCAAAATGATAATGACAAGGAATGTCAATAAGACTACCAGATTTATGGGGTTAACCATAATGCAAGCAAGCAAGAATTTCGTGAGCCAAGGCTCCAGAGGATTTTCGGAAGACCGAATAGTAAATTGAAGACTTTTGTGAAGCACATGAACAACTGGGGACGAGCGGATACTCGCCAAGTGCTAGGATTTATTTGAAGGGGTATTCATGTGGCAGGGAACTGCTAGGCAGTAGGCACAAAGTATTCTCGGAACAATAGAGAAAACTTCGGGGAATCTTATAATAACAAGATCAACGGGGGATGATCGTATGAATGGCAAGTGTAAGTAGTAATCCATACGGATTTATCGGTGGTCAGGAATAGCATAAGTAATGAGCACAAGGCCTCGAGAGGACATCAGATAGTATCTTCGGAATCTTCTGATTAGCAGACGACCATCTGAAGTGAGGGGCTCTCCGGAAGAAGTACTTGCGAGAACCTAAAGTTAGTGTTGTTTTTAACAAAATCGTTTAACCCGAGTAGAAGAGAGTGCAGAGCCCCAGAGTAAAGGTCGAGGAGTAAAAGATCCTAATACCACCCGATGGCGACGTGGGCCCGTAAGGCACACAGCCAAGTTAGTAAAAGTTTTACAATGTCTAGACTCGACTTCGGCCAAGGAGTGTGGAAGGGGGATTCCTACAGGCAGTCGGCTCTGATACCAACTTGTGACGCCCTCGATTCAATCGTACACTAATCATGCACGCAAATGTGTACGATCAAGATCAAGGACTCACGGGAAGATATCACAACACAACTCTACAAATAAAATAAGTCATACAAGCATCATAATACAAGCCAGGGGCCTCGAGGGCTCGAATACAAGTGCTCGATCATAGACGAGTCAGCGGAAGCAACAATATCTGAGTACAGACATAAGTTAAACAAGGTGCCATAAGATGGCTAGCACAAACTAGGGATACAGATCGAAAGAGGACAGGCCTCCTGCCTGGGATCCTCCTAGGTCACTCCTGGTCGTCGTCAGTGGGCTGCACGTAGTAGTAGGCGCCTCCGGAGTAGTAGTAAATGCGAGTCGGTGGCGTCTGGATCCACAGGCTCCATCGTCGATTGCAGCAATCGACAGAGATAGGGAAAAAGGGGAACAAGGCAACCGTGAGTACTCATCCAAAGTACTACTTAAGCAAGGAGCTACACTACATATGCAAGGATATATGTGTAAAGGCCATATCGATGGACTGAGCTCGCAGAATGCCGAGAATAGAGAAGGCCTAGTCCTAACGAAGACTAGCATCTTCCGGAAACGACCATCTTGCAGCAAACAAGAGGAGTAGAGTAACATAACTTAAAGTAGCAAGTAGTGTTATCAACCTCGGCCAGAGATCCTTTCTCGACTCCCTGCGAGAAAGAAATCCCAGAGCCATACTATCCAGTTATCATCACAATCCAAATCTCATCGCAATCCATTGCTCATATCCATGTCTCATCTCAAGTCTCCAGTTCTAGTTGTATCGATCGGGATACAACTCCAAGCGTCCGTTACCGTAGGACAGGCTATCGATAGATGTTTTCTTCCCTGCAGGGGTGCACCAACTTACCCACCACGCCGCTTAACTCGGCGGACACACTTTCGTGGTCATGCCCGGCCTCGGTCAAACAATACGCCGCAACCCGACCTAGGCTTAATAGAGAGGCCAGCGCCGGACTAAACCTATGCCCTCGGGGTCATGGGCCATCTCCCGAACTCCCAAGACGTTGCGAGGGCGGCCGAAGCAGACCTAGCCTAACAGCGTTCGGCCCAATCCGGCTAGCGCCGCTCGACGCCGACGTCTAATAAGCTTCGGCTGATGTATACGACGCAGTAACGCCCATACTTAGCCCACGTGATGGTTAGTGCTATCGGGCGAGGCCCTCGGATCAAATATCCAAATCGTAGTGGATTAGGGCAGCGGTAACAAGCAGAACTCACGAAGATGTGACCCGTTGCCCGTCTCGAGGACTTGTGGCAAGGGCTAGGAATGCCCGCCGCGCCGTAAGTATCTCGGGCACCATCCAGGTCAACCCGTCTCCACATCACTCGCAATTAAGCACGCGCGGGTACCCCTCAGGGTCGACCCGTCTTTCCAAGTAACAGCGGTACAAGTCCAAGTAACCGTGAGTCCAAACACCAAGGGGAAAACACGAGGAATCACCCCCGGTGTATTCCACTCAATGTAGTCGTCAAGGTGAACATAAGAGGATTCACCCTCGAGGTCCACACTTGAGGGGTTGCACGACGTAGTCGTGTCGAAGTGGTTAAAGAGGAAATCACCCTCGATGACCACAAGGTAGCTGCATACTACTGTGGTTAATATCAGAAGTGCTGCAGAGGTTTCACCCTCGGTACTCGATAGTAACCTAGTAGTGTCGAGCAACTAAGGGGAAGTGATGTGCGGTGTCGGGGCCTGGTCTCGATCCCGTTGATCGGGTCTTCAATGATGAAGCAGGGGCAACAAGGACAAGGTGGGGGTCACTGATGGGTATCTAACCAACCTATACTAAGCAGTTTAGGATAAGCAGGTAGGTAACAAAAGCAGGTTACAATAAACAGGCTATGCAACAGAATAGGAGCAAACAATAACAGTAGCAAAATCTAGTGCAAGCAATAAGAGAATGGAATGGGCGATATCGGGATGATCAAAAGGGGGGGGCTTGCCTGGTTGCTCTGGCAAGAGAGAGTGATCGTCGATCCTTGTGGTCGGCCACCGCAGCGTCGGCCTCGTAGTCTACCGAAGAGAAGAGGGGGAAGAAACAATGAATACACGATAACAGATGCAAAACGATGCATGACATGCCAGGAAGCGATGCTAGGCGTGCCCTAACGTGGTAAGAAGGGTACTGGTTTAGGGGGGGGAGCATCCGGGAAGTTATCCCGGTTCCGGACGTCTGCCAGACAGATGAACCGGAGAGGAAAGTTTGCAGGTTCGATAGGTTAGAGACGTGCGGTGGACGAACGGACTGCGTATCCGGATTCGTCTCGTCGTTCTGAGCAACTTTCATGTTGAAAATATTTTAATCCGGGCTACGGATTAAAAGTTATGAATTATAAAAGGTTTTATTAATTTCGGAATTTTAAATTAATTAATTAATTAATTTGAAAAAGTATTTATGATGATGACATGAGGTCATCTTGGCGTCATCGACCAACAGGTTGACTAAGTCAACCCTGCCGAATGGAGTCCCACATGTCATACACTAATTGCTTAATTAACCTAATCGGGATTAATTAATCTAGTTAATTAGGTTAATTAAGTTAATTAATAATTAGTGTTAATTAATGCAGAATTAATTAGTTTAATTAATTACCCAATTAATTTAACTAATGATTAGGTTTAACTAATCCAGAATTAATTAGTTTAATTAATTACCCAATTAATTAATTAATTAATTATTTAGTTAATTATTTTAATTACTTTTAATTCAATTTTTCAATTACATTAATTAAAACATTTTGGGGTGGGGCCCCTAGTCGAAACACGTGGCTCAACGGGCATGGCGCATGGTGAAATCTTGGTGCCTGCCTGGTCAATGTGACCCTGCCTGGTGGCCAGGATGGGCGGACGTGCTGGGCGGCCAAAGTGGCCGAAGCACTGGCGGCGCCATGGCAGCAGTCTTGCAGTGAGGGGGGACGGGAGGCCGTGACGGGCTCAGGAGTAAAAAGGGGGGATCGGGGGCGGACGGGCGGCGGAGTGGCGCCGAACGGGGAAAAGGGGCCTTGAGGCTCGGGCGGCCGGAGCCGAGGAGCCGGAGAGGACCGGAGGAGGGGGCGACAGGTGGCGGGCGCGACCACGGGCGCAGGGGCAGCAGGCGAGGTCTGGCGCAGGGGCATGGGGAAAGGGAGAGGTGCGCGCGACCTCGCACGACGGGACAGGGAGGGAAGGGTGGCGCGAGCTCACTGTGGCCGTGGGGGATGGCGATGGGGGCTTGGGAGGAAGGCGGGACGACCGGTGTCGAGGGGCAGTCCGCGAGGCAGGCCGCCGGCGAGGGGGCCTCGGCGGCGACTTCATGAGCGAGGGAGGGGCGAGGAGGCGAGGCGACGGTTGGTGGGCGCTTCAGCGCCGCTGGGTGGCGAGGACGAGGCGTCGGGGCCCGAGCGCCACGGCGGGGGTTCGGGCGCCGTCAGGAGGCCCGTGGGAGCGGAAGGAGGGGGGCGAGCGGCGGGTCGGGTCTCGCCGAACTGCACCGGGCTGGGAGCAGGGAGAGGCGGGTCAGCGTGGTGGCCCAGCGACAGTGCCGTCTTGGCGAGGGCGAGGCGGAGTGGGGCGGCGTGGTTCCCCCCGATCGATCCCGAACTGGATCGGGGGAGTGGGGAGGGGGGGGGCGAGCGAGTGGTGAGGGGGAGGGGATCGATCCGATCCGATCGGGCGAGTGGGGAAATGGGTGGACTAGGGTTTGCGGTCGGGGAAGGTGGCCTATAGGCGGGGGCGATCGGCTGGGCGGTGGGCGGCTGGTAGGCCGGCCGGGCTGGGCCAGGTGGCCCAAGGGGGGGCCTTTTCTTTTCTTAGCATTTTTTTAATCATTTTAAAATTGCTTAGGCATTTTCTAAAAATGTGGTTACTTCACCACAATTACCTTGTAATATTTAGCAACCACCGAACAATTTTGTTTTAATTTCTGAAAACTTTTATTCTTAATTGTAATTAGAAATTGAACGGTTTCGGGATGACGTGGCATGATTAGCGCAGGATTACTGTAGCAAGATTACCCGGGCGTCACAAATGATTTGGTAGACCAGTTCCAACTGATGTCTCAGTTGTACGTCTGGTTGGAGCGGCTGAGTATTTAAACTCGAGGACACACAGTCCCAGACACCCAGTCGCTGAGCACGCAGCTCAGGACACCAAGTCCTCACAGTATTCTCCTTGAACTAAGGTCACATGAGACCTCGCCCAATCACTCGTGGTAAGTCTTGAGCGACTTCCAAACCTTCACAGACTTGGTCACTCGGCGATCCACAATTCCTCTTGGATGCTCTAGACCATGACGCCTAACCGTCTGGAAGAAGCACAGTCTTCAAAGGTAACAAGCGTCGGATCCATGCAGGATCAATCTCTTGATGATGCTCAATCACTTTGGGTTTGTAGGGGTTTGGTTTTGGGTTTTTCCTCACTCGATGGTTTTCGCCAAAGTCCTTAGAGGATGGGTTGCTCTCAAATGACAAGTGTCAAGTTTCTCTCGAGCAGCCAACCCGCTTAGTGGTTGTAGGGCGGCTATTTATAGCCTAGGGAGCAGCCCGACATGATAAGACATAAATGCCCTTCAATGATATGACCGTTAGGTGGATAAGATATTTTGGGACAGGTGGGCCAAGACAAAGCAATGGTCGGAAATTTGAATCTCAAATTCCTCGGGCTATCATGTTCCTCTTTGTGTAGGCAATCCATTGGCGAATTCCTAACTCCTCGGTCGAACAAATTCTCAATGACTGTAAGAGCTTCGTCTCATCCTTTCAAGAAATTGACTGAACTGTATGAGTTTTCCAAAGGCTTCACTCGAAGGGATTGGTAGGTGTAGGATTTTGAGTTGAGCATCACATGGAATTTTTTCCTTAGTATTTCTCGACCCCTTTAACAAAGACGGTGTTTCCTATGACTCAAGAAAGAGAAAATGAAACAACTAAAACGAAAGTCTTCACGCTTCATGTTCCTCAAATGAATACCAAGTCTTCAAGGTCACACCAATTTCTTCACTTTCAAAGTCTTGTAAAGTCTTGAGAATAACAAAGTCTTCAGTCGAAGAACTTCATTTTTAGGGGTCGACTTTCTCTGTAAACATCAAACTCCTCATAGACTTATAGACCTGTGTACACTCATAAACGCATTAGATCCTTAACCTATAAGTCTTCAATACACCAAAATCACTAAGGGGCACTATATGCACTTACAATCTCCCCCTTTTTGGTGATTGATGACAATATAGGTTAAGTTTTCAACGGGGATAAACATATGAAGTGTAAATAATGATAATGAGGAATTTTATTGCAAGATATAGAAGAACTCCCCTTGAAGATGTGCATAGTGAGGAATTTGCTTTTGAGGCAATGCACATTTGAAGAGTTGAATCATGGAGATCTCCCCCTATATCTTGTAATTCATACACGCATTTGACATATAACATGAAGAATTTGAGATGCATGATGAGATATGGTGCTTGACGTAATTCAGCATGCGTGCGATAACATTAATGAGGAACAAGCATGCAAAATCAGAGCATAGTGCAAGAGCACAGTGCATCAAAAGTATCAAAGCACCATCGGGTTTAAGATTATAACTCGATCCAATAAAAGTTTCAGAAGAACGAGAGTTGTAACTTATTGCCCATATAATAGACCCGCTTGAAGACTAACTCAAATTTCTCCCCCTTTGTCATCGAATGACCAAAAGGATCGAAATTTAGGACTAATGCCCCTGAAGAATTTCAAGTTGAAGAAGGAGCGCCAGCGTTGTTGGGGTCGGTGTCGGGGAAGCTGATCGTGACCCACCAACACCTATGGGACCGGCTGACCGAGTCCCTTTTGGTTCGGTGGGGGGCGGAGATTGCACGAAGAGCAGATCGAGGCAATGCGCATGAGCAGTTTACCCAGCTTCGGAGCTCTCCGGAGAGATAATACTCCTACTGCTGCTTGTCTGATTATCTTGTGTTCTTGCTAGGGAGCAATGAGAGCTAAAAAACCTAGCTTGAGTGTCTCTAGTCTCGAATGAGTCGAACCAGCCGAACCCCCACGCGTTGCGCATGGGCCTCCTTTTATAGGCTCAAGGGTCACCACAGTGGCAACGTAAACAAGGGCAAAATGGGAAAAATGAGTTGCGGTTGGTACAGCTACTTTGTACAAGTGTATTCTACCTAACTCGACGGCAAGGGACAAAAGCATTAAATGCCCGCCCATGTCGCCTAAACAGGCGAAAGGACCGTCAAAAGCGCCACCGCTGCCATGATGGCACCTGTCGCTGTTGCTTACCGCTGATCTCCGCTGGCTGCACAGCCTCTTGACACGCATGCCCGAGATGGTCCCATGGCGACACGTTGGTGGATGAGCTGGAGCGGAGATGAAGAGAGGTTTCCTGCCACGGAAAGCGCCTTGCCGCGGCTGAATCCTTGCCGCGCCCGGAAGCTTGTCGCTCACCAAGCCTTCCCGGCAAGCTCCTCTTGCCGGGGTCTTGTCTTCTGCGGGCCTTGAGTGGCCTTCCCGGCAAGCTCCTCTTGCCAGGGCCTTGTTTCCGTGGCTTAAATACTTTTTTCTTGAATGGTTTCAAAGGGACCACGGAGGACCTTGGCGGTCACTAGGCAGGCTCTGCCGCGGGGTGCTGCGACTGCCCGTGCACGAGTTCGGGATACTAGGGTACCCCTACTCTAGTACACCGACAGGAGCCCCGGCCTGGGCCACACGGTGCAGTCGAAGCGCTGTTGGGCCAGGCCCAAAACAGTGTACGGGCACGCGCGGCCTAGATCACGCCGTTACTTGCTCCGGACCCACCACGCCCCCACGTAACAGCATGCGTCGAACGTGGCGTCGTGGGAGAGATCGTGGGGGCTTTCTTTAATTGAAAAGCGAACGTCCGCGCCTCTCCTTCTTATAAACAGGGGAATCAGGGCAGGTCGCCCACCTCGCCATTTGCTGTCCCATCTTGAAAACCACCGCCGCTCCCCCTTCTTCTCTAGCTCGAAGAGAGCAACGCTCCGCCTTCATCGCCACCAACGCCATCAACGCCGCCGGTCTCCTCCACCACCTCCGCCATGGCTCCAAAGCCGATAAGGGAAGGGCGTGAAGTCGGCCGGCGCAGCTGCTCATGGCGCTGCGAAAGGAGCGGGCCTCTTCCTCCCCAGCTCGACGCAAAGGAGCCGAGGGAGGCTACTACCTCTTCGGTCGACGGAGACGCGGCGATCCAGCGACGAAGGTACTTTCCGCCGCCGATCGAGTCAGCTTCGAGCGGGAGCAACTCTCCGAAGAGCGCACAGCCTTCATCCTTGAGAAGGCTTAGGTCGAGGAGCAACAAAGGCTTCTTGGCGAGAAGCTATCAAGAAGAAGGCGAAGTGGCGCAGCGGAAGATCAACCTTGACAGCTATGAGGAAGAGCTTGCGCGAAAGCAATCACTTGGCGGAGCTCTCAAGGAAGCAAAGGACGCGGCCGCAGCTGCCGAGGCCGCCAAGAAGGAGTTGGAGACAAAAGTGACACAGCTGGAGGCCAGCCTGCAGAAGAGCGGCGAAGAGCTTGCCGCGCTGAAGCACGAGCGCGAGAAGGACGCCTACACTCTTGGCGAGTTGCAGGGCCGTCTCGCTGAGAGGATCAAAGAGCTCGATGCCGCCAAGGACTCCAAGGCAGATCTTGAGCTGAAGCTGACTACCCTGATGGAGACGCTGGATGGCACCAAGGAGCGGGAGGTGGCCCTGTTGGAGACGATCAAGACCAACGAGGAGCTTCTGACGAGTGCCACGACTGCCGAGAACACCTTCAGAGAGAACTTGATGCACTGGACGAAGGGTCTTGTGGATACTGCCGCCACCATCAACAAAGAGCTGATGGAGCTGGGGATGGTGGATCTTGGGTACTCTACCGACGAGCGCCTCCAACCCAGCGCCAAGCTCAGCCTGTTCCTCAAGGGCGTGGTGACGGCTCTCCAGCGGCTCTGGGAAGAGATCCCGAAGCAGCTGGCCGAGGAATCGCGCCAGATCTGCGCAGGAGCCCTCCAAAAGGTGTTGATGAAGGTGGCTTTCCGCAATCCAGGCCTCAACCTCAACGGCGTCCTCAGATCCTTGCCGCCAGATGCCGATGTAGAGGCGCTCAAAGCCCTTGTCGAACCCATCGTGGACAAGGTGGGCAAGATCAAGCGGGTTGATGGCGACCGCGTAGACTAGGCCGCCCAATTTATCTTTCCCTTGTCGCTGCTGATCATGTTTAGGAGAACAATTTATTAGATCTGCGACAAGTTATTTTGTAATATACTCTATCTTAGGCAACGATTGCAATGTTATTTCCTTTACTTGATTCCTTCTTTTGTATGTTTGTGCCCTACGCTTTTAGGGAACTTGTCGGCGCGGGCACCTTTGCTGCGAGCGCTGAGTGCGGAACGTCAGCAGCTTGCTGGCGGCGCCGCTTCCGACAAGCAACCTTGTCGCAACTAGTTGCAGCTCACTTAAGTTGTTGAGCGGACTCGAAACAAAGTAAGGGCGCAAACTAGCTACGAGTTGGTTCCTCCGCGCACAGGTTTTCCATACAAAGTACTATCGTTCGAGGAAGATAACTTAAAAATTTAAAACTGATTGCTCAAACTTTGGCAACTTAGCTTTTACGTCGCTTGCTTCCCGCAAGGCGATACTTCCTCTAGCGACGCTTGGTGGCCCACACCATTATCTTCTCCTCCCCGGCTAACTTGTGGGTGGATGAACCTTCCTTTCTTTGAGAAAGATAAAGAAGAGAAAATAAAGTTATGGAGCCTTGTGGCTCGTTATTGCTTACGGTGTGGATGCTGCACAAAATGTTAGATAACACATGCAAAAAGGATTATGAAAGCATGTATTTGACAAGTTGTGCGCAACACATGAGCTTTATCGATGCACGGGTCTGCGCCTCGCTTTGTACAAAGGATTACATGCAACATCGGCAAGACTTGTATAAAGGTGGTTGCGGAACAGGTTCCGCAAACGCGCCTCTATGGGTAAAACTTACGAAGATGCTCAATGTTCCAGGAGTTGCTCACCGAATGCCATCTTCGGTCTCAAAGCATGACAGCGCCGAGCCTAGTGACTCGCTTCACCCGATAAGGGCCTTCCCACTTCAAGGCCAACTTGTTGGAATTCTTGGCGGATTGAACGCTACCAAGAACAAGGTCGCCTTCCTCGAAACTTATGGCACTAACTTTGCGGTTATGGTAGCGGCGCAAAGCTTGCTGGTAACGAGCAGCTCGTATAATAGCTCAAGACGGTCCTCCTCAAGGAGCAAAGCGTCATCTTGTCGCAGCTGCTCTTGCTCAAGCTCATCATAAGCGAGTACTGTGGTGACCCGTATACGAAGTTCCGTGGGGAGAACCGCCTCTGCTCCATAGACTAGAGCGAAGGTGTCCGCCGGTGGCTCGATTTGGCGTCGTCTGATCGACCAAAGAACCACCGCAGCTCCTCAATCCAGTTTCTTCCGCACTTGTGCAGCCCGTCGAAAGTTCTGGTCTTGAGTCCTCGCAGCACTTCAGCGTTTGCCCTCTCGCTTGACCGCTGCTTCTCGGATGAGCAACGAAGCAAAGCAGATCTTGGCGCCAAGATCTTGGACGATTGCATGAAGGTGCGGCTCAGGAACTGTGTGCCGTTGTTGGTGATGATCCTGTTAGGAATTCCAAAACGGCAAACAATTGACCAAGAACTTGATCGCCGATTGCGGCTGTCACCTTCCTCATCTGCTTCCACTTCCGCCACTTTGTGAACTTGTCGATTGCAACGCATAAGTACTCAAAGCCCCGACAGCTCGGGAAAGGGGCCAGGATGTCGAGCCCCTGCATCAAAAATGGCTAGGATAAAGGGATCGCCCGAGAGCTTGAGCTGGCTGGTGTATTTGCTTGGAATGGAACCGCACGCTTCACACTTGGTTACTTGTGCAGTTGCATCCTGGAGGGCTGTCGGCCAGAAGAAACCTTGCCGGAAAGCTTTGCCGGCAAGTGCTCTTGCGCCAATGTGGTGACCACATATGCCTCCATGTATCTCTGCCAACAGCTTCTGTCCATCTTCCCGGTGAATACACTTCAATTTCACACCGTTGAGTCTTCTTATGTACAGCGTGTTGTCGACAAACTGATACATACTTGACTGCCGGGCTACTCTCTCCGCTTCTTCTTGCTCTTCGGGAAGTTCTCCTGTCTGAAGGAAATGGACAATCTGCTCTGCCCATGCTGGAGCTTGCGGCTCGACAACAAGGACTAAAGGCACATCTGCTGCTGCGGGAATATCCGCTTCTACGGCGAGAACCTGCGGCTCAGCCGGAGCTTGATGTTCCCCGGCAAGCTTGCCGGAGCAAAACTTGTCGGGAGCGTCTGCTTCAACGAAATAAACCCTGGGGCTTGTCGGAGCAGACTGCTCCTCAGCACTCTTGGTGTTGATCCTGGGGACCTTCGCGGTGGCGGCTTCGGGTAGCTTTGCCGGAAAATAGTCGCCAGAAACCAACTTCCTCTTCTTGTTCTGTCCAGTTGATGGCGTTACAGCTGGTTGAGTCAGCTTGAGCAAAAATTCCTGGTTCCACACGTAACTTGAGCGCGGCGCACTTTGACAGGCCATCAGCAATATCATTCTGAGCTCTTGGAACATGTTCCATTTGTAGGCCGTCAAAGTGCTCTTCTAGCTTTCTCACTTCATCTTCGTAGGCTTCCATCTACGGACTCTGATAATCTTTGTTCACTTAGCGGACGACAAGCTGCGAGTCACCCCTGACAATGAGCTTCCTGATCCCAAGGTCCACTGCTATCCTGAGTCCGGCAAGCAAGCCTTCATACTCTGCAGTATTGTTTGTTGCTTGCTCCTTGGGAAAGTGCATTTGAACTATGTACTTGATGTGCTCTCCGGTGGGTGCGATAAGCAAGACGCCGGGCACCGGGCGCTTTGCAGCGAGAAGGCACCATCAAAGTACATCAGCCACTCTTTACTTGCCTCCTTGACGGGATGCTCGTCTCTCGAATTTCTTCATCTTGTGTTGGCGCCCATTCTGCTATAAACTCTGCCAATGCTCTGCTTTGGATAGTTGAAGTGCTTTCAAACTTGAGGCCAAAGCTTGACAATTCCAGTGCCCACTCGACAATCCTGCCTGTTGCTTCTGGATTTTGCAGTATCCTCTTCAGCGGAAAGCGAGTGACTACTGGGATCTCATGTGCTTGGAAGTAATGGCGCAGCTTTCTCGAGGCCATGAGGAGGCCGAAAAGCAATTTATGCACACCAGAGTACCTTGACCTAGCCCCCTGTAGAAGGGAACTAACAAAGTACACTGGGCGCTGCACCATCCTTTTCTGAATCTTCTCGCTCGTCTGCGCAGATCCGTCCTTGTCGGGACCAGAGCTTGTCGGTGTAGCCCCCTGCTTGTCGCTGGATGCATCTGCCTCGGTTGCCGGCTCCTCATCTGTCTCCCTCTCCGCTACTAACGCAGCACTAACCACTTGATTGGTTGCCGCTATGTATAGCAGCAACTTCTCTTGTGGCCTAGGTGCGACAAGTATTGGAGTGGAGGACAGGTACCTCTTTAAGTCCTGCAGCGCAGCCTCCGCTCAGAGTCCATTTCATTGGACCTGCCTTTTCAAAATCTTGAAAAATGGCAGGGCGCGCCAAGCACTCTAGAGATAAACTCTTGAGAGCAGCCACGCAACCGCAAGTCTTCGTACATCCTTGACGCGCTTTGGTGCTTCAATCTGCTCGATGGCCTTGATCTTGTCGGGATTGGCTTCAGTTCCCCGCTGAGACACGAAGAACCCGAGAAGCTTGCCGGAAGGGACTCCAAACACGCACTTCTCGGGGTTAAGCTTGAGGTTGATCTTGCGCAGATTTGCAAAGGTCTCATCTAAATCTTGAACCAGAGTTGCCCTGTCCTTGGTTTTGACCACTATGTCATCCATGTAGGCTTCTACATTTCTGCGCATTTGCGGCTCAAAAGCGTCATGGACTACTCTTGCAAACGTTGAACCAGCATTCTTTAGCCCAAAAGGCATCCGTACAAAACAGTAGGTGCCACATGGGGTGATGAATGCAGTTTTCTCTTCATCCTCTTCTGCCATGAAGATCTGATGATATCCTGAATATGCATCAAGAAATGAAAGCAAATCACATCCTGCCGTGGAGTCAACAATCTGGTCGATGCGCGGCAAGGGAAATGGGTCTTTGGGACAAGCTTTATTAACATCTATGAAGTCAATACAAAGTCTCCATTTCCCATTTGCCTTGCGAACAACTACATGATTGGCCAACCACGTAGGATGGAGCACTCCTCTGACAAGGCCTGCTGCTTCCAACTTCTTGATCTCTTCTGCAATAAATTCTTGGCGCCCACCGCACGCTTTCGACTTTTCGCTTGACGGGCCGCGCATGAGGACAGACAGCTAGGTGGTGCTCAATTACTTTCCTGGGAACACCGGGGATGTCAGACGGTTGCCATGCAAACACGTCGACGTTCGCCTGCAGAAAGCAACGAGCGCCGCCTTCCTATTTAGGGTCGAGAGTGGCACCGATGGTGAAGGTACCACCAAGGCCGCCCTCCTTGGCGGGCACCTTCTTGGTCTTGGTGGAGCTACCATCGTCTTCTTGCACTTGCCGGTGGAGCTCGATGGTGCGTCCTCGACGGTAGCGCAGCACTCCAAAGAGGTGCGCTTGCCGGAGTGGGCATCAGAGCTCTTGCCGGACAAAGTGGTCTTCTTCTTCCCCCCGGGAGCTTCAGCGGCAAGTGATTTGCTATCTGTCGCAGCTGCTGCCTCCCGGTAAATCTTGTCGGCGCAGATAAGAGCATCTTTCTTGTCACCATGAACAGAAATGACACTTATCGGGCCTGGCATCTTGAGCAAGTTGTATGCATAATGAGAGGCTGCCATGAACTTGGCGAGTCTTTGGGACGCCAAGTATCCCATTATAAGGCAATGGAAAATCAGCAACGTCGAACGTGACCCTCTCAGTTCTGAAGTTTAGCTCGCTGCCAAATGTTACCGGCAACGTGATCTTCCCCTTCGGCTTGCTCCTTCCTGGATTGATTCCTTGGAATGTGCCAGTCTCTTCGAGCTCGCTGTCAGGGATTTTAAGCTTCGGAGCACCGCGGAGGAGATCAGGTTTGCCGCCCCGCCGCCAACTAGCATCTTGGTGACCTTGAGGTTGCGGATAGTTGGTGAGACCAACATCGGCAAGCAGCCGACCGCAGATTATGCGATCAGGTGGTCCTCAATATCAAAGATGATAGGCGTCTGACCACTTCAGAGGCTTGCGTGACTCTCACGGATGGTTCTCGCTGCATTAACCTCCCGCATCCATTGCTTGAGTTGGCGGTGTGAGGTATGCGAGAAGCACCGCCAACGCAGAGGACCTCTGAGATTTCTGAAACTCCTGCTCATCGGTCTAGTCGTCTTCCATATCTTCATCGCCGTCGTCGTTTCATCCTTGTCGCGCCGCTGGAGGTCTGTCCCTTGCCGCTGCTTGGCCTTTGCTGGCGCCCTCCCGCCGGTCGCTGCTAACTCCCCCCAAGACCTTCTGGGCCTTCTCCTTGTCGCGCCGCTCGTACTCAGCCTTCAGCTGTTCAACAAGCTGCTCGACCTTCTTGCAGCTCTGGAGGTCATGGACCTTGGTACGGTGGATCTTGCAGTACTGTTTGTTGGAGCTGTCCTGCTTGTCGGCGGCCGCCACAGCTTGGCGGTCGGCGCCAGCGGCAACCTCTTTGCCGGAGCCACCAACTTTGGCTTTCTTGGCGGTACCACCGTTACCGGACTGCTCGACAACTAGTACCTCTTTGCCCTTCTTCTTTCTGTTGTTCCGCCGCCGACTCTTTTTCGCCGGGGCGGTCTCCTCATTGTCAGATCCTGCTTCTGTATTCTCTTCTGGGAGTCTCCTCCCTTCCTCAGCACGTGCGCACTTGTCGGCCAAGGCATACAGCTCACTAACGTCCTTGACTTTGCACATCGCCATTTCCTCTCTCATCCTGCGGTTCCACACATTTTGATGAAACGCGTTGATCACCGCGGCAGGGTGGACATCTGGGATGTTGTAGTGCACACGGCTGAATCTCTGGATGAACTTGCGCAGGGACTCTCCTTCCTTCTGGGCGAGCAGATGAAGGTCGCTCTCTTGGCCATGAGGCTTGTGGCCGCCCGTGAAGGCGCCGACAAACTGATGGCATAGATCTGCCCAAGAAGATATGGAGCTGTCCGGCAAGTGCATGAGCCAAGATCTGACATTGGGCTTGAGTACCGCCGGGAAGTAGTTGGCGAGATCTTGTCGTCTCGACCCTGCAGCCTGCACCGCGATGGTGTAGATCTTGAGGAACTCCGACGGATGCGCCCTGCCATCGTACTTCTCCGCACGTCGGCTTGAAATTTTTCTTGTCGGGCCCTTTCGACTGCCGCAGCTCACGCAGTGAACGCAGGGCAACCTACCGCGACTGGCAAGTCATCTGGTTCCCTGGCGCATGCACGCCGACAGAGGGCCCAGCCGCTGGTCGGATTGACGCCGCGCTTCTCTTGGCGCTCGCGCGAGTTCGGCGTCTTCTTGTTGCCGTTCTTGAAGAACTTGGCGCTGATCACGCGAGCTCGTGGATCCGGCGACGCGGTGGAGTCGCTGTCGAGGTGGATCCGACGAGTCGGCGATCTTGGCCTTCGGGATGGAGAGTGCATGGTGGTTGCACCCCCACAGGTCTCGTCGCTACCGGCTCGTGCCTTGTCGTCTCGCCGCGGCAGCGATGTGCTTGGTTGCCGCGGAACATCGCCATTGGCAAAGCCGATGAGACTCTGGATGGTGGCCCTCCATTCGTCGACCTTGTCTGCCGTTGGAGGGTAATCCAGAGCGATTGAGCTCGTGCCAAAGCTTCGCTGAGTGGTGGGTGGCAATGGTGAGCGGTGCGAGGAGCGGGATATGCTCAGACTTCTAAATATGTTAGAAGGAGCAGTATCCCGTCCAGGCGACCGTGCCCCACTCGCACCAGCCTGTTGGCGCGCAAGCTGTTCTTGAGCGTCCCCGGATCCACCAGCTCGATCTTGACCCAACGAAGGCATGGCGCTGCGAGCACCATGACACTGTCGGTCTCGCGCCTCCTGAGATGGACGCGGTACGTGTACGGACGCTGAGGTTTGCGCCGCCTTGTCCTTGGACTTAGCAGCGACACGGGCTCCCTCGTCGATGTCCGCTCTTCCACCGGCGTCTTCCCCACCACACGTCGGCTCCGGTGGTGGTGGGTTTGACGCGGACGGCCCTGCTGCCGCCGAAGCCTTCTTCTTCAGTGGCATGTTGATGAAGATGATGAAGATGATGAAGATGTTGCTCGTGTGAACGCCGGATCAGGTTCACACAGCCTCAACGCCCCCTACCTGGCGCGCCAAAGATGTCGGGGAAGCTGATCGTGACCCACGAACACCTATGGGACCGGCTGACCGAGTCCCTTTTGGTTCGGTGGGGGGCGGAGATTGCATGAAGAGAAGATCGAGGCGATGCACACGAGCAGTTTACCCAGCTTCGGAGCTCTCCGGAGAGATAATACTCCTACTGCTTCTTGTCTGATTATCTTGTGTTCTTGCTAGGGAGCAATGAGAGCTACAAAACCTAGCTTGAGTGTCTCTAGTATCGAATGAGTCGAACCAGCCGAACACCCTCTACGTTGCGCATGGGCCTCCTTTTATAGGCTCAAGGGGTCACCACAGGTGGCAACGTAAACAAGGGCAAAATGGGAAAAATGAGTTGCGGTTGGTACAGCTGCTTTGTACAGTGTATTCTACCTAACTCTGACGGCAAGGACAAAAGCATTAAATGCCCGTCCATGTCGCCTAAGCAGTCTGAGAAAGGACCGTCGGGCGCCACCGCTGCCACGATGGCACCCTGTCGGTTGCGCTACCGCTGCTCTCCGCTGGCTGCACAGCCTCTTGACACGCATGCCCGAGATGGTCCCATGGCGACACGTTGGTGGATGAGCTGGAGCGGAGATGAAGAGAGGTTGCCTGCCGCGGCAAGCGCCTTGCCGCGCCTGGAAGCTTGTCGCTCACCAAGCCTTCCCGGCAAGCTCCTCTTGCCGGGGTCTTGTCTTCTGCGGGCCTTGAGTGGCCTTCCCGGCAAGCTCCTCTTGCCGGGGCCTTGTTTACATGGCTTAAGTACTTTGTTCTTGAATGGTTTCAAAGGGACCACGGAGGACCTTGGCGGTCACTAGGCAGGCCCTGCCACGGGGTGTTGCGACTGCCCGTGCACGAGTTCGGGATACTAGGGTACCCCTACTCTAGTACACCGACAGTCGGTTGTTGTAGTAGGGCCTGCCGCGGTGTCGTCCAAGTCTTCATTTTCATCAGTGTCGTGCGAGGAAGAATAGGATCTGGCCACCAAGGAAGGAACTTTGACCTTCTTGTATTTCTTCGGAGGAGGTGCAGACCAGTCAAATTCTTCCTTGAGTCCCATTGTCGTCAGTTCTTCCGCACTATAGACATGTGAAAGAACAACCCAGGTGCGTTTGAAGGTTTCATGGAGGTAGTAGTGGTTTTTCTTCACTGCATTGTGTGTTGAGGTCATGTTGTGAAGAATTGAACCAAACCGACGCTTGACCCATTTATGATTACGATCAACCTTCCGATGAAAGGCGAGGAGTAACTCACGATCATCATCACCACAGGTGCGATGAGTTTGAGGACTTTGCTTGACCGAGGTATTTCTTGGCGAGTCATGTGTGGCAGAGTCATCATTGGTGGAGTAGGATGCAGCTTTGCGAAACTGTCCATCCAATGGATGAATGCCTTCATCGATCACAGCAGAGGCCTTGCCCTTTTCATCAGCTGAGGTAAATGTCCATTTGAGGACTTCAATCGGGGGCAAGTAACTGCAGTGGTTCAGAGTATCAGCCTTGTAATTGACTGAAGACCTTGTCCTGATAAATCTCATTATCCAAGGCGCATAAGGCTTTAGCTTAAATGGTGACATAGCAATGTTTGCCAGAGTCCTCATGAAGAAATCATGGAAGTTGACGGGAACGCCATGATTTATGTTGAAAAGCATATTCTTCATGATGCCAACGACTTCTTCATCAATCGAGTCGTGGCCTTTGATAGGACTCGTTGTCTTCGTCAGAATCCGATAGACAGTCCGAGGCACATACAATAATTCCTTGACGAGGAATTTGGTTCGTGGGGTCTGCCTTGGCTTCAAAGGCTTCATAAGCACTTGCATACAGTGATTTCAAAGTTCTGGTTCGTTGTAGATACAACGAGCACCGTCAAGTGAAGGACTGATTGGTAGAGCACGAAGCAATTCAGTTGCTGGTGCCTTGTAGTGAGTGTTTTCAGACATCCAGTCTAGCACCCATGAGTTCACGTCTTCAGCATCTCCGGTGATGTGCAGCGTTGCATAGAATTGAAGAATGAGTTCTTCATTCGATCCTGAGATATCAGCAGAAATTTAGAAGTCCTGCGTCGTGAAGAACACTGAGGACTGGCTCAAAGCCTGGCAGAGACTCCATGTCCACATGAGGAATATGAGCACGATCGAAGACTTTGTCTTTATTGAAAAGCACTGAGGAATAGAAATTGGCTTGGCTGGCAGTCCAGAAACGCCTATTCCTTATGCTAGCAGAATCATATGGATTGTAATCAGTGAAGAATACATGCTCGCTGAAGAAGTCTTTAGCCTTGAACTTTTGCTTTGTTGAGAAGGGATCCTTGGGCTTTGGCAGTGGAGTGTCTGTGAGTTGCATCACGACCTCTGGAATCGCTATCTCAAGTTCTTCAGGCTGAGGAATTTCTTGTTCCTCAATAGGTGCAGTCTGAGGATCAGCAGCAGCAGGTTCTCAGCGCTAGTGGCTGGAATTTCTTCAGGGACAGATGAAGTGGGATGAGTTTCTTCAGAGCCCATTTGAACAATAGGAGCAGGGGACTGAGGTATCTGTTGGATTGGGGTGAAGAGTGGAGAATTTGGATGCTGACTTTCCCAAAAGTCATCATTCATTACTGGCGTTGTGCTTCCAATATCCACATCTTCTTAAAGTTCCTTAACACGGGCCTCTTCAGCTGTGAACTGAGGCATAGGTGAGGAAATGACTGGGGTTGAAGGGATTGCTTCCACTTCAATTTCTTCATCTATCTGCTCTGACGAAGCAGCAGAATGATTTTCTTCATCAGATCCGCTTGGGATCACATAATCTTCATCAAAAGGAACAAGGTCCTTTGATGGAATTGAGGAAATTGGAACAGCATCAATTGCATTTTCAAAGGATCTCGTCATTGGCTTCATTTTCTTCGCAGCCGAAGAATTTGACGCAGCTGATGCTTTCCGTTTCTTCACAGCAGCTCGTTCTGCAGCCTTGATCTTCTTCACATCAGAGGCAGATGGAAGAATTGGAGTGGGTGTTGGCACAGGAGGAGCTGAGGAATCTGGATGATTTTCCTCAGGCGCAACTGATGCAGTTGCCCTGACTTGTTCAGTTTCTTCAGGCGCACCACTAGTGGATGCCCTGGCAATTTCTTCAGCGGCTGGAATGGGATCATCAGCCCTGGAACTGGCATTTTCTTCAGCAGCCTGAACTTCATCAGCGGTGCTGGCATGTTCTTCAGTTGGCTGAGCTGAGGCTCCAGCCTGAGGAATTTCATGTTGCGTTGGGGCAGCAACATTTGTGAACTTCTTCGTCAGGTTGACGAATCTGACCTTGGCTCCTTGCCAATCAGCATAATAAGCATCGAAGTTTTTGCTGAGGTCTTGGATTTCATTCTGGACCTTGAGAAGTTCCTCAGGTGTCATTTTGACAACTTTTTCTTCAGGAACTTCTCCTTTATGTATTGAGCTTTCTTGATCTCTCTTGCCTTTTCAAACTTCCATTTCTCTTCTGTGATGAAATGAGTCAACATATGACTTTGTCCAGGGGTCAGATGAAAATCAGGCAAAGGGGTATTTGGATCCTTGTGCCAGAGATCAATATAATCGAGGATTTTCCTCGGATCCAACAGCAGAGGCACATATGTGCCTTTGGCTCTAGCGGCCCTTTCTTGGCGATCTCTGATGATTTCCGCAAGTTCATCATCATCAGCCTCATCATCTTCAGGTGGCTCTTGGAAAGCAACCTGTTTCTTCTTGGGACTTGGCCGAGGACCTCGTCCAGCTGTGGCCTTAGTCTTCAGCAGAGTCGGGCCAGATGAAGACTTTGGTGCAGCTGAGGAACTTGCTGAGACACCAGAGGCAATGGAGAAGCCTGCAGTCCTTTGGCACGTGGCCAGATGCACAGGTGCTGAGGACTTTGTCGGAACTGCTGAGGATGTTGGAGGAGCAGGAGCAGCATGAGGAATTGGCCGTGAGGGCAATGCTGAAGAACTTGGCCGTGAGGGCACTGTTGGTGAAGCACTTGGCTTGTGAGCGGGCTTCTTTGGCATAGATTTTCTTGGCTTAACAGAGGCCTCAGGGGCAGCAGCAGTAGCAGAGTCCTCATTGAATTTCCTCACTGCCTCATTGGCTTGTCTTGCCAACTTGGCTTGGCGCTTGGCCCATTCTTCAGGAAAGTCCTCACCACGCTTGATGTTGGTGGGGTCAGCTTCTTGGCCAGGTGCCAACGGAGCTCTTGGGCATGGAGGATTGAGTGCAAATTTCTTCATGTACTTTGGAGTTACATATCTGTACTCCCTCCATTTCCGTGCCCATCTCCGTTCAATTCTTTGGATCCGCACCTTGCGCTGATTTTTGTTCTCTTTGCCGAACTCGACTTCATCAGGTGTGCAATAATTAGCATAAATTTCCTCAGGGATTTCAAACGCGGTCATGACCTCAGGCCTCTTTCCTCCTTTCTGTGGCTTCTTTCTTTCTGCCATATTCTTCAGCTGAGGAATTTGAACAAATGAATTCTCTGAAGAAGTATGCAACTTTTCTTCGAGGAACGCTGCAAATGAGTTAAGTTGATGAGAACCTAGTGATTCAGCAGCGGACATGAGTACCTGTGAACAGAGTATAGTTGCGAGGAATTTGGAGAGGTCATATGCGTTCTCAGAAGGTTTTTTAAAAAGAACAAGTTTTGAGGATTTTGACCAAATGAGCCTTGAAGAATTTCACTAAGCGTTCTTTGTCTTAGGTTCCAGAGTTGTACAGATCGAGGATCCACACAATTGAGGAATCTTGAAGAAAATGATTGCTTAGAGAAACGAATCAAGAGCATATAACTTGTGAGGTATTTGTGTGTGAGGATTTGAAGAATAAAACATCTTTGAAGATTTTGTAGAGTAAGATTTGGATCAACGAGGGTAGTAAAAGTAACTTTTATTTACCCTTAAATGAAGAACACGACGAACTGGGTGTTGTAGATGTGAAGCTCGTCTGTTCAGATCTTCCACGCCCTAACTTGGCGGAGGAAGACAGCTACTGGCGGCGGAGTGAGGATTTCCTTGATCGGCGTGAGTATCGTCGGCAACGAGGTCGAGGCTGTGAAGCTCTTCCTCACCGGCGACGATGGAGTAGCGGCGGCGCTAGGGTTTGAGGAGCTCGAACGGGAGAGAGTGGTCGAGCGGAGTAAAAGAAGTGAGGATGGAGAGAGGGGTATTTATAGAGGCAGTGAAAAACTGTTCGCCCGAAGATTTAGGACGAACATGCCCCTGACCATTCTCCTTCTCACGACATGTGTCACCCACGTACTGTGTAGTGGAGATCGTGTACGATCGTGGGTGAGTAAACTAATGCATCGTGGGATGCGGAACGGTTTGAGCGGCAAAACCGAAAGTTTGGATAAGATCAGTTTTAAAGTTCCGTTCGCAATTTCTTCAGCTGACAAGGACACAGTGAAGATCTTGAACGAGTTTCAAATAGAACGCACATGAAGAATTTGTGAATAGATTAGGTTGAGTATAGCATAGAGGGGGAAGGGTCCGATCACATTCACTTAGCAGAAAAAACGACTTGAAGAAATAGCCATAAGTGAATGCTGTAGAGGACACAAACCCATATATATATATATGTATTGCCAATGAATAAAAAACGACGGACACATTGAAGATTTTGCAAAGTTGAAGAATTTGAAAAACTGAAGAATTTCAAAAACTGAGGAAAAACTCAAATTGAAGATTTTCAACTTTGGTGGTGGCGTGTCCCACCGTATAAGAATGATGATTTCAGACACAGCGTACAATTGTCGAGGGTTCTCGAGAATCAAATTCTTCATTAATTTCTTCACACTTAGAGTGTTATTCTTCATTGATTGAAGAAAAACGTTTCTTCATGTGTTGCACATCTAAGTCATCAAATTTGCATAACTGTCAGGATGTGTGTCCTTTTCAAAGAACGTTCGAAGATTCTAAGATATTTAGCTCACACCGCAACTTGCTAAATCTCTTCTCATCCAATGGCTTAGTGAAGATATCGGCTAGCTGTTCTTCAGTCTTCACACGCTCGATGGAGATGTCGCCCTTTAACACATGATCACGAAGAAAATAATGACGAATTTGAATGTGCTTTGTCTTCGAGTGCTGAACTGGGTTGTGAGCAATCTTGATGGCACTCTCATTGTCACAGTAGAGAGGCACATTCTTCACGTTGATGCCGTAGTCCTTGAGAGTCTGCTTCATCCACAGCAATTGAGCACAACAAGAGCCAGCAGTAATGTATTCAGCTTCCGCAGTTGACAGTGATACGCAGTTCTGTTTCTTCGAGGATCAATAGACCAAAGATCGTCAGAGGAAATGACAAGTACCAGATGTTGACTTGCGGTCCACATGATCACCAGCATAGTCAGAGTTAGAATATCCAATGAGATCAAAAGTAGAGCCCTTGGGGTACCATAATCCTAGTGTTGGTGTGTGAGCTAGATATCGAAGAATATGCTTCACAGCCTTATGGTGTGATTCCTTCGGTGTAGCTTGAAATCGGGCACACATGCAAACACTAAGCATTATATCTGGCCTAGATGCACATAAGTACAATAAAGAACCAATCATGGAGCGGTATACCTTGTGATCGAAGTCAATACCATTTTCATCAGTGCATAGATGGCCATTTGTGGGCATAGGAATTTTGACACCTTTGCAATCTTGCATGCCGAATTTCTTCAGGACATCTTTGAGGTATTTCTCTTGAGATATGAATATGCCATTGTGTTGTTGACGAATTTGAAGACCTAAGAAGAATTTCAACTCTCCCATCATAGACATTTGATATTCTTCACTCATCATATAGGCAAATTCATCACTATAATGTTGGTCAGTACAGCCAAAGATAATATCATCAACATATATTTGGCACACAAACAGTTCACCATCATATGATTTAGTAAAGAGAGTAGGGTCGAGTGAACCGGGTGTGAAGCCATTCTTCACGAAGAATTCCTTCAATGTATCATACCACGCCCGTGGGGCTTGTTTGAGACCATAGAGGGCCTTTTTGAGTCTGAAGACTTTGTCGGGATTCTTTGGATCTTCAAAACCTGGGGGTTGAGCAACATATACTTCTTCCTCAAGCTTACCATTGAGGAATGCACTTTTCACATCCATTTGATATAAAGTGATATTGTGATGGTTAGCATAGGCGAGTAATATGCGAATAGACTCAAGTCTAGCAACAGGTGCAAAAGTTTCATCGAAATCAATTCCTTCAACCTGGGTGTAGCCTTGAGCTACTAGTCGTGCCTTATTCCTCACCACAAGGCCATTTTCATCATGCTTGTTGCGGTAGATCCACTTTGTGCCTATGATATTATGCTTGCGAGGATCTGGACGTTTGACCAGTTCCTGACATTGTTGAGCTCGAACTGATGTAATTCCTCTTGCATGGCTTGAATCCACTCAGGCTCCAGAAATGCTTCATCTACCTTAGTGGGCTCTGTGATAGAGACAAAAGCATAGTGCCCACAAAAGGTAGATAAATGTGAAGCTTTTGAGCGTGTGAGAGGACTGGCGCTTCAATGTCATCGATGATCTTGTCAACTTGCACTTCTTTTGCAACGGAGGATGAGCTGGTTGTCGTCGAGGAATTTGATCATTTTCCTCAAAGCACCATTGTCTTGAGATTATCTTCAAGTGCATCAGCTCGACGTTCTTCACAGACAAGAATGAATTCTTGACAGATTCTTCAAGAGGAATGACATCCTCGGATGCCTTGAACTTGATAGATTCCTCGGTGCTGGTTCATCTAACATGAAGGTAGGTGCTCTCTTTGCAGCCATTAGTTTCATCGAACCGCACATCTACAAAGTGTCAACAATCTTGTGAAGAGCGATGTTGAAGACTCAGTAGGTGTGCGAGTCCTTTCCGTAACCAAGCATAAAATCTTCATGTGCTTTGGTGCAAATTTAGAATTGTGATGAGGATCTCTAATCCAGCATTTAGCAATCAAGACTTTGGAATAACTTACATTGGGTTTCTTGTCGTTGAGGAGTTCATAGGCAGTCTTCTTGAAGAATTTGTGAAGATATACTCTGTTGATGATGTGGCACGCAGTATCAATTGCATCAATCCAAAAACGACTAGGTGTTTTGTATTCATCACGCATAGTGCGAGCCATCTCAACAAGAGTCCTGTTCTTGCGCTCCACGACGCCATTCTGCTGAGGAGTATAGGGAGCAGCTAACTCATGAGTAATACCAAGTTCATCAAGATAGGCATCAAGACCGGAATTCTTGAACTCAGTTCCATTGTCACTCCTGATGTGTTTGATCTTCACACCAAAGTTAGTTGAAGCCCTCGAGGAAAATCATTTGAAGACTTCCTGCACTTGATTTTGTAAGTAACAATGTGTACCCATGTGTAACGAGAGTAATCATCAACAATAACAAAGCCATATAGAGATGCATCATTAACGACAGCTGAGTAATGATTAGGACCAAAGAGGTCCATGTGAAGCAATTCGAAGGGATGAGTAGTAGTCATGATAGTCTTTGTTGGATGCTTGGACTTGGTCATTTTTCCAGCTTCACAGGCTCCGCACAAGTGATCCTTGAGGAATTTGACATTCTCAATGCCAATGACATGCTTCTTCTTTGCAAGCGTGTTCAAATTTCTCATGCCTGCGTGACCAAGTCGCCGATGCCATAGCCAGCCTTCTAAAGCTTTTGCAAGTAGAAACACGGCTGGTTCTGGTCCTGTAGAGAAATCAACAATATACAAGTCTCCTCTCCTAAAGCCTTCGAAAACTTTGGAACTGTTAGCTTCCATAATCACAACACAACGATACTTGCCAAAGATAACAACCATATCAAGATCACAAAGCATTGAGACTGACATGAGGTTGTATCCTAAGGACTCAACAAGCATGACTTTGTCCATGTGTATGTCCTTAGAGATCGCAACCTTACCAAGACCCAATACCTGACTTTTGCCTTTGTCAGCAAAGATGATATGCTTCAGATGTGACGGTGATGAGGGAGCATCCATCAATAGATTCTTGTCACCAGTCATGTGATTTGTACATCCACTATCGAGAACCCACTCGGTGGCTTTGGGTTGATCATCGTGCGGATGAATTAGTACAACTTACGATCTCATATACTTCATCGGTGAAGAATATGATATCAAGCTCATCGATGAATTTCATCATCAAGATTAATAGATAAGCAAGATGAGGACGTGTGAAATGAAAGTTCATTTCATCATGATTAGCCTGCGTCCTTTCAGGCATTTTGTCAGGCCCCCGGCAAATTCTTCAGACGTTTAAAGCACGTTTGGAGACCTGACCCTGCAGAAGAGGTTAGTTCTTTTTCTTCACCACCCACATCTGAAGGGGTGGCAAAGAGTTCATCACTCTGCGAGCACCATATGAGAATGGTGGCATAGAAGCCAATCCATTTCGTTTCACATAAGAGGGGTTAGGGTAAGCATATGAATAAGCAGAGAAATTCTTCGAGGACTTATGAACATATTGGTTTGAAGAATAATGCACATATTCATAGCCCTTAGCTCTACCCTGCGAAACATAATTGTTAGCACGATGATAATCATATGAGGACTTTGATCCTTTTGAGGAATTTGATCCACGTGAGGAATTTGGTCCGTATGAGGACATGGATCCATATGAAGAATTTGATCTGGGGTTCCTATTCTTCACAGGTGGTGTCATGAGGACATTCACCTGAAGACTTTCAAGGCACTTCTTGGGAACCCATATTTTCTTCATAGGGGAACCGTTCCTGCAGTTAGTGCCAACATATCTAGCAAATACTTCACCATTCTGATTTTTGAGCAGTTTATAGTTGGAGTCAAATGAATGCCCTAGGGTTCCTGTTGAGGATCTGCTTTTTAAGCACATCACAAAGAGTCGATGCCCTTTGAGGCTTTTGTACATACTGTCATGTACAATTCCTTCAGCCTCTGCATCGTCGGTGATACTAGCAATGTCCTCGATGAGGAATTAGTGATAGCAGAGGCAGGTGAAGAATTTGTAACAGTTGAAGCATTTGAACATTCAGGTGAAAAATTAGCAGATTCACGATCAATGCACTTTAAGCATGGAGGAACAAATTCTTCTTGAGAAGCGCTGATTTGTTGAGCAAGTAATGAATCGCGCTCCTTCTGAAGATCTTCATAATTCACTCTTAGCTTCTCAAGATCTTTCTTTCTTTGAAGAAATTCATAAGAAAGTTTCTCATGATCAGATAAGAGAGTGTTATGATGTCCTTGAAGGCTGTCAAACCTAGACTGAAGTCTCTGAAGATTTTCAGTCAAGGCTTTAGTTCGATCCATTTCTTCACCTAACATATCATCACTCTTATCTAGCATGTTTTGAACCTTTTCAAAAGCCCTTTGTTGTTTTACAGCAATCTTAGCAAGTTTTGAGTAACTGGGCTTTAGATCTTCATCAGATTCATTTTCACTAGATTCAGAGGAGGTATATTTGAGTACCTTGGCACCCTTTTTCATGAAGCAATAGGTGGGAGCGTAGTCATCACTATCTTCATCAGCTTTGTTTGTGAGGTCATTTTCTTTAGAGTTGAAGATGGACTTGTTGGACGAAAAGCAAGATGTAGAGCTAGACTCGCCACACCGGACTCAGATTCTTCTGATGCCTCCTCTTCCTCATGTTCCTCAGATTCAGCTTCAGAGTCCATTTCCTTGCCAACGAATGCCCGAGCCTTTTTGGAGCTGCCCTTCTTGTGAGAAGAAGGCTTTGAGGATTTTGATGATGAAGATTTCAATGGTTTCTTCTTCTTCTTCGCGTCATCAGAACTGTAATCCTTGTGTTTCTTTTTCTTTAATTCCTTTTCCCACTGAGGACAATCTTGGATGTTGAAAGTGCGTTATATCGACTAGAGGGGGGGTGAATAGGCGATTTTTATGAATTCTTCACTGAGGAATTTGCCGGTGAGGAAATTCCGTAGCGAAGAACTACTTGCAGCGGAATAAGTACTCAGAAGTAAGCATAACAGATTACAAGCATAGTCATCATGATGAAATGAAGACAATCACAGAGTACGTAAAGCGTAATCACAGGATAACACAAGATGAAGACAAGCAGATCAAGAAATTGGGCGAGGAAATTGAGAAAGTCTTCATCAAAGTCTTCAAACACAGATATGAACAAACACTCAACACAAGAATGAGGAAATGAAAGGGTTGAGGAAATAGAACCAGTTAGGTTGGTGAAGACAATGATTTGGTAGACCAGTTCCAACTGCTATCTCGCTTGTATGTCCGGTTGGAGCGGTTGAGTATTTAAACTCGAGGACACACAGTCCCGGACACCCGATCGCTGAGCACGCAGCTCAGACACCAAGTCCTCACCGATTCTCCTTGAACTAAGGTCACATGACCTCGCCCAATCACTCGTGGTAAGTCTTGAGCGACTTCCAAACCTTCACAGACTTGGTCACTCGGCGATCCACAATTCCTCTTGGATGTTTCTAGACCATGACGCCTAACCGTCTGGAAGAAGCACAGTCTTCAAAGGTAACAAGCGCCGGATCCACGCAGGATCAATTTCTTGATGATGCTCAATCACTTTGGGTTTGTAGGGTTTGGTTTTGGGTTTTCCTCACTTGATGATTTTCTCTCAAAGTCCTCGGAGGATGGGTTGCTCTCAAATGACAAGTGTCAAGTTCTTCGGAGCAGCCAACCAGCTAGTGGTTGTAGGGGCGGCTATTTATAGCCTAGGGAGCAGCCCGACATGATAAGACATAAATGCCCTTCAATGATATGACCGTTAGGTGGATAAGATATTTTGGGACAGGTGGTGCAAGACAAGAACGGTCGGAAATTTGAACATCAAATTCCTCGGGCTATCATGATCCTCATGTGTAGGCAATCCGCCTTTGGCGAATTCCTAACTCCTCGGCCGAACAAATTCTCGGCGACTGTAAGAGCTTCGTCTCACATCAAGAAATTGACTGAATCTGTATGAGATTTCCAAAGGCTTCACTCAAGGGATTGGTAGGTGTAGGATTTTGAGTTGAGCATCACATGGAAATTTTTCCTTAGTATTTCCTCGAACCCCTTTAACGAAGACGGTGTTTCCTATGACTCAAGAAAGAGAAAATGAAACTACGAAAACAAAAGTCTTCACGCTTCATGTTCCTCAAATGAATACCAAGTCTTCAAGGTCACACCAATTTCTTCACTTTCAAAGTCTTGTAAAGTCTTCGAATATCAAAGTCTTCATTGAAGAACTTCATTTTAGGGTCGACTTTCACTATAAATATCAAACTCCTCATAGACTTATAGACCTGTGTACACTCACAAACGATTAGTTCCTTAACCTATAAGTCTTCAATACACCAAAATCACTAAGGGCACTAGATGCACTTACAATCTCCCCTTTTGGTGATTGATGACAATATAGGTTAAGTTTTCAACGGGATAAATATATGAATTGTAAATACGATAATGAGGAATTTGATTGCAAGATATAGAAGAACTCCCCCTGAAGATGTGCATAGTGAGGAATTTGCTTTTGAGGCAATGCACATTTGAAGAATTGAATCATGGAGATCTCCCCCTATATCTTGTAATTCATACACGCATTTAACAATAATATGAAGAATTTGAAATGCATGATGAAATATGGTGCTTGATGTTATGCAATGTAACGCATCAAGAGTATCAGAGCCCAAATCGAGTTGCTATGAAGATTTTCAAAGAGTTCATGAGAATCAGAGCATAGAGCAAGAGCATAATGCATCAAAAGTATCAAAGCACCATCGGGTTTAAGATTACAACTCGATCCAATAAAAGGTTTCAGAAGAACGAGAGTTGTAACTTAATAGAATACTGTATATAAACAAAAACTAGACCCGCTTGAAGACTAACTCAAATTTCTCCCCCTTTGTCATCGAATGACCAAAAGGATCGAAACTGAGGACTAACGCTCTTGAAGAATTTCAAGTTGAAGATGGAGCGCCAAAGATTGTTGGGGTTGTTTGTTGAAGTAGGACCAGCCGCGGTATCTTCCAAATCTTCATTTTCATCAGTGTCGCGAGATGAAGAATAGGAGCTGGCCACCAAGGAAGGAACTTTGACCTTCTTGAATTTCTTTGGAGGAGGTGCAGACCAGTCAAATTCTTCCTTGAGTCCCATTGAAGTCAGTTCTTCTTCACAATAGACATGTGAAAGAACAGCCCATGTGCGCTTGAAGGTTTCATGGAGGTAGTAGTGGTTTTTCTTCACTGCATTGTGTGTGGAGGTCATGTTGTAAAGAAGAGTACCAAACTGATGCTTGACCCATTTATGATTGCGATCAACCTTCTGATGAAGACTAAGGAGTAACTCACGATCAGTCATCACCCTGGGTGCAGTAGCTTGAGGATTTTGCTTGACTGAGGTATTTGCGGCTGAGTCATGTGTGGCAGAGTCATCATTGGTGGAGTAGGATGCTGCTTTGCGAAACTGTCCATCCAATGGACGAATGCCTTCATCGATCACAGCAGTAGCCTTGCCCTTGTCATCACCGAGGTGAATGTCCGCTTGAGGACTTCAATCGGGGCAAGTAGCTGCAGTGGTTCAAAGTATCAGCCTTGTAATTGAGTGAAGACCTTGACCGATGAATCTCATAATCCAAGGCGATAAGGCTTCAGCTCAAATGGTGACATAGCAATGTTTGCGAGTCCTCATGAAGAAATCATGGAAGTTGACGGGAACGCCATGGATGATGTTGAAAAGCATATTCTTCATGATGCCAACGACTTCTTCATCGTTCGAGTCGTGGCCTTTGATAGGACTCATAGTCTTCGTCAGAATCCGATAGACAGTCCGAGGCACATATAATAATTCCTTGACGAGGAATTTGGTTCTTGGGGCCTGCCTTGGCTTCAAAGGCTTCATCAGCACTTGCATATAGTGATCTGAAAGTTCTTTTTCATCGTAGATACGACGTGCACCATCAAGCGGAGGACTGAGTGGTAGGGCACGAAGCAATTCAGTTGCTGGTGCCTTGTAGTGAGTATTTTCAGTCATCCAATCTAAGACCCATGAGTGCACATCTTCAGCGTCTCCGGTGATGTGAAGCGTTGCATAAAACTGAAGGATTAGCTCTTCATTCCAGTCATAGATATCAGTGCAGAAATTGAGAAGTCCTGCGTCGTGAAGAACACTGAGGACTGGCTCAAAGCCGGGCAGCGACTCCATATCCACATGAGGAATATGAGCATGATCGAAGATTTTATCCTTGTTGAAGAGCACCGAGGAATAGAAGTTGGCTTGGTGGCAGTCCGTAAGCGCCTCTTCCTAATCGCGGCAGAATCATATGGATTATATTCATGAAGAACACGTGCTCGGCAAAGAAATCTTCAGCCTTGAACTTTTGCTTGCTTGAGAATGGATTCTTTTGCTTGGGCAGAGGGTGTCGATGAGTTGCATCACCACCTCGTGAATCGTAAGTGCAGGTTCTTCAGGTGAGGAATTTCTTGTTCCTCAACAGTGCGATCGAGGATTAGCAAGAGCAGCAGTTTCATCAAGACTAGTGGCTGGAATTTCTTCATGCACAGAACCAGTGGGTTGATTTTCTTCAGAGTCCATTTGGACTGTTTGTGCAGGGGACTGAGGAATCTGTTGGAGCGGGGTGAAGAGAGGAGTATTGGGATGCTGACTTTCCCAAAAGTCATCATTGATCACTGGTGTGGTGCATCCAATATCCACATCTTCATCTTCAATTTCCTCAGCACCAGCCTGAGGAATTTCATAGTCTGGTGAGGGAATAACTGGGGTTGAAGGGATGGCATCCACTTCAATTTCTTCATCAACCTGCTCTGACGAAGCAGCAGACTGATGTTCTTCATCGGATCCGATTGGGATCTCATAGTCTTCTCCAAAAGGAACAACTTCCTTTGATGGTATGGAGGAAATTGGAACAGCATCAATTGGATTTTCGAATGAGCTGGTCATTGGCTTCATTTTCTTCGCAGCCGAAGAATCTGACGCAGCTGATGCTTTCCTTTTCTTCACATCAGAGGTAGATGGAAGAATTGGAGTTGGAGTTGGCGCAGGAGGAGCTGAGGAATTTGGTTCAGTTTCTTCAGGAGCAACTGATGCAGTTGCCCTGTCTTGAGCAATTTCTTCAGGCGCACCACTAGTGGGTGCCCTGGCAATTTCTTCAGCGGCTGGAATGGGATCATCAGCCCCGAATCAACATTTTCATCAGCAGGCTGAACGACATCAGCGGTGTTGGCATTTTCTTCAGTAGGCTGAGCTGAGGCTCCAGCCTGAGGAATTTCATGTTGCACTGGGGTGGCAACATTGGTGAAGTTTTTCGTCAGGTTGACAAATCTGACCTTGGCTCCTTGCCAATCAGCATAGTATGTATCGAAGTTTTTGCTGAGGTCTTGAATTTCAGTTTGGACTTGGAGAAGCTCCTCAGGTGTCATCTTGACAACGTTTTTCTTCAGGAACTTCTCCTTCCTGTATTGAGCCTTTTTTATTTCCCTTGCCTTCTCAAACTTCCATTTTTCTTCAGCGATGAAGAGTCAACATATGACTTTGTCCAGGTGTCAAATGAAGGTCAGGCAGAGGGGTATTGGGATCATTGTGCCAGAGATCAATAAAGTCGAGGACTTTCTTCGGGTCCAATAGCAGTGGCACAGATGTACCTTTGGCTCTAGCGGCCTTTACTTGACGGTCTCTGATGATTTCCGCAAGTTCTTCATCAGATGCTTCATCATCAGATGGTACATGGAATGCAACCAGTTTCTTCTTTGGGCTAGGCCGAGGACCTCGTCCAGCTGTTGCTTTGGTCTTCAAACGGGAGTCGGGCAGATGATGAAATGGGAGCGGTGAGAACTTGCGAAATGCTCGAGGCAATTGAAAAGCCAGCAGTCCTTTGACATGTAGCTAGGTGCACAGGAACTGAAGGTTTTGACGGAGCTGTTGAGGACTTTGGTGGAGCAGCAGCAGTGTGAGGAATTTGCTTGGAAGGTGATGCTGAGGAACTTGGCCGTGAGGGCGCAGATGATGAAGCACTTGGCTTATGAGCAGGCTTCTTTTGCATCTGTGGCAGTAGCAGCGGCAGAATCCTCATTGAATTTCTTCACTGCCTCCTTTGCTTGCTTTGCCAGTTTTTCTTGACGTTTAGGCCATTCATCAGGAAAGTCCTCACCTTGTTTGATGCTAGTGGGATCAGCTATTTGGCCGGGTGCCAAAGGAGCTCTTGGGCATGGAGGATTAAGAGCGAATTTCTTCATGTACTTAGGAGTTACATATCTGTATTCCCTCCATTCCCGTGCCCATCTCCGTTCAATCTTCTGAATACGCACCTTGCGTTGATTTTTGCTTTCTTCATCCGGTGTGCAGTAGTCAGCATATATTTCCTCAGGGATTTCAAATGCTGTCATAACCTCAGGTTTCTTTCCTCCCTTCTGTGGCTTCTTACCATCTGCCATTTTCTTCAGTTGAGGAAATTGAACAATTGAGTTCTCTGAAGAAGTGTGCAGTTTTTCTTCGAGGAACGCTGCAAATGAGTTAAGTTGATGAGAACCTAGTGATTCAGCAGCGGACATTTGTACCTGTGAACAGAGTATAGGTGCGAGGAATTTGGAGAGGTCATATGTGTTCTCAGAAGGTTTTTCAAAAAGAACAAGTTTTGAGGTTTTTGACCAGATGAGCCTTGAAGAATTTCACTAAGCGTTCTTTGTCTTAGGTTCCAGAGTTGTATAGATCGAGGATCCACACAATTGAGGAATTTTGAAGAAAATCATTTCTTAGAGAAATGAATCAAGAGATTTGAGGTGTTCATATGTGTGAAGATTTGAAGAATAAACACCTTTGAAGAATTTGAAGAAGATTTGAGAATCAAAAGCGAGTAATAAAAGTAACTTTTAATTACCCGAAGTGAAGAACACGACGAACTGAGAAGAACAGTTGAGAAGTTCGTCCGTTCAGATCTTCCACGCCCTAACTTGGCGGAGGAAGACAGCTACGGCGACGGCGGAGTGAAGATTTCCGCGGTCGGCGCGAGTACGTCGGCGACGAGGTCAAGGCAGTGAAGCTTTTCCTCACCGGCGACGATGGAGTAGCGGCGGCGCTAGGGTTTGAGGAGCTCGAGCGGGAGAGAGAGGTCGAGCAGAGTAAAAGTGTGAGGAAGGGGAGAGGGGTATTTATAGACGCGGTGAAAAACGGATCGCCCGAAGATTTAGGACGAACATGCCCCTGACCATTTCCCTTCTCACGACATGTGTCACCCACGTACTGTGTAGTGGAGATCGTGTACGATCGTGGGTGAATAAAGTAATGCATCGTGGGATGCGGAACGGTTTGAGCGGCAAAACCGAAGGCTTGGATAAGATTCGTTTATAAAGTTCTGTTCGCAATTTCTTCAGCTGTCAAGGACACAGTGAAGATTTTGAACGAGTTTCAAAGTAGAACGCACATGAAGAATTTCTGAATGGATTGGGTTGAGTGTAGCATAGAGGGGGAAGGGTCCGATCACATTCACTTAGCAGGAAAAACGACTTGAAGAAATAGCCATGAGTGAATGCTGTAGAGGACATAAACCCATATATATATATAGCCAATGAAGAAAGACGACGGAAACAGTGAAGATTTTGCAAAGTTGAAGAATTTGAAAACTGAAGAATTTCAAAACTGAGGAAAACTCAAATTGAAGATTTTCAACTTTGGTGGTGGCGTGACCCACCATATAAGAATGATGATTTCAGACACCGCGCATAATTGTCGAGGGTTACGAGAATCAAATTCTTCATTAATTTCTTCACACTTAGAGTGTTATTCTTCATTGATTGAAGAAAACGTTTCTTCATGTGTTGCACATCTAAGTCATCAATTTTGCATAAGTGTTAGGATGTGTGCCTTTTCAAAGAACGTTCAAGATTCTAAGATATTTAGCTCACACCGCAACTTGCTAAATCTCTTCTCATCCAAGGGCTTAGTGAAGATATCAGCTAGCTGTTCTTGATCTTCACGTGCTCGATGGAGATGTCGCCTTCAACACATGATCACGAAGAAAATGATGACGAATTTGAATGTGCTTTGTCTTCGAGTGCTAAACTGGGTTGTGAGCAATCTTGATGGCACTCTCATTGTCACAATAGAGAGGCACATTCTTCACGTTGATGCCGTAGTCCTTGAGAGTTTGCTTCATCCACAGCAATTGAGCACAACATGAGCCAGCAGCAATGTATTCAGCTTCCGCAGTGGACAGTGATACGCAGTTCTGTTTCTTCGAGGACCAATGCACCAAAGATCGTCCGAGGAAATGACAAGTACCAGATGTTGACTTGCGGTCCACACGATCACCAAAGATAGTCGAGTCAGAATATCCAATGAGATCAAAAGTAGAGCCCTTGGGGTACCATAATCCTAGTGTTGGTGTGTGAGCTAGATATCAAGAATATGCTTCACAGCCTTATGGTGTGATTCCTTGGTGTAGCTTGAAATCGGGCACACATGCAAACACTAAGCATTATATCTGGCCTAGATGCACATAAGTACAATAAAGAACCAATCATGGAGCGGTATACCTTGTGATCAAGTCAATACCATTTTCATCATTGCATAGATGGCCATTTGTGGGCATAGGAATTTTGACACCTTTGCAATCTTGCATGCGAATTTCTTCGGACATCTTTGAGGTATTTCTCCGAGATATGAATATGCCATTGTGTTGTTGATTTAATTTGAAGACCTAAGAAGAATTTCAACTCTCCCATCATAGACATTTGATATTCTTCACTCATCATATAGGCAAATTCATCACTATAACGTTGGTCAAGACAGCCAAAGATAATATCATCAACATATATTTGGCACACAAACAGTTCACCATCATAAGATTTAGTAAAGAGAGTAGGGTCGAGTGAACCGGTGTGAAGCCATTCTTCACAAAGAATTCCTTCAATGTATCATACCACGCCGAGGGGCTTGCTTGAGGCCATAGAGGGCCTTATTTAGTCTCAAGACTTTGTCGATTCTTTGGATCTTCAAAACCTGGGGTTGAGCAACATATACTTCTTCCTCAAGCTTACCATTGAGGAATGCACTTTTCACATCCATTTGATATAAAGTGATATTGTGATGGTTAGCATAGGCGAGTAATATGCTAATAGACTCAAGTCTAGCGATAGGTGCAAAAGTTTCATCGAAATCAATTCCTTCAACCCGTGTAGCCTTGAGCTACTAGTCGTGCCTTATTCCTCACCACAAGACCATTTTCATCTTGCTTGTTGCGGTAGATCCACTTTGTGCCAATGATATTATGCTTGCGAGGATCTGGACGTTTGACCAGTTCCCTGACGTTGTTGAGCTCGAACGATGTAATTCTTCTTGCATGGCCTGAATCCACTCGGCTCCGAAATGCTTCATCTACCTTAGTGGGCTCTGTGATAGAGACAAAAGCATAGTGCCCACAAAAGTTAGATAAATGTGAAGCTTTTGAGCGTGTGAGAGGACTGGCGCTTCAATGTCATCGATGATCTTGTCAACTTGCACTTCTTTTGCAACGCGAGGATGAGCTGGTTGTCGCCGAGGAATTTGATCATTTTCCTCGGCACCATTTTCTTCAAAGATTATCTTCAGTGCATCACTCGACGTTCTCTTCACAGACAGGAATGAATTCTTCAGCAGTTTCTTCAAGAGGATGACATCCTCGGTTGCCTTGAACTGATAGAATCCTCGGTGCTGGTTCATCTAACATGAAGGTAGGTGCTCTCTTTGAGAGCCATTAGTTTCATCGAACCGCACATCTACAAAGGTCAACAATCTTGTGAAGAGCGATGTTGAAGACTCAGAGGTGTGCGAGTCCTTTCCGTAACCAAGCATAAAACCTTCATGTGCTTTGGTGCAAATTTAGAGTTGTGGTGAGGATCTCTAATCCAGCATTTAGCAATCAAGACTTTGAAATAACTTACATTAGGTTTCTTGTTAGTGAGGAGTTCATAGGCAGTCTTCTTGAAGAATTTGTGAAGATATACTCCGTTGATGATGTGGCACGCAATGTCAATTGCTTCAATCCAGAAACGACCAGGCGTTTTGTATTCATCAAGCATAGTGCGAGCCATCTCAACAAGAGTTCTGTTCTTGCGCCCACGACGCCATTTCTTTGAGGAGTATAAGGAGCAGATAACTCATGAGTAATACCAAGTTCATCAAGATAGTCATCAAGACCGGAATTCTTGAACTCGGTTCCATTGTCACTCCTGATGTGCTTGATCTTCACACCAAAGTTGGTTGAAGCCCTCGAGGAAAATCGTTTGAAGATTTCCTGCACTTGATTTTTGTAAGTAACAATGTGTACCCATGTGTAACGAGAGTAATCATCAACAATAACAAAGCCATAAAGAGATGCATCATTAGTGACAGCTGAGTAATGATTGGGACCAAAGAGGTCCATGTGAAGCAATTCAAGGGCGAGTAGTGGTCATGATAGTCTTATTTGGATGCTTGGCCTTGGTCATTTTTCCAGCTTCACAGTTCGTGATAAGTGATCCTTGAGGAATTTGACATTCTCAATGCCAATGACATGCTTCTTCTTCGCAAGCGTGTACAAATTCCTCATGCCTGCGTGACCAAGTCGTCGATGCCATAGCCAGCCTTCTGAAGCTTTTGCAAGTAGGCACATGGCTGGTTGTGGTCCTGTGGAAAAGTCAACAATATACAAGTCTCCTCTCCTAAAGCCTTCGAAGACTTTGGAATTGTCAGCTTCCATAATCACAACACAACGATACTTGCCAAAGATAACAACCATATCAAGATCACAAAGCATTGAGATCGACATGAGGTTATATCCTAAGGACTCAACAAGCATGACTTTGTCCATGTGCATGTCCTTAGAGATAGCAACCTTACCAAGACCCAATACCGACTTTTGCCTTTGTCAAGAAAGATGATATGCTTCAGATGTGACGGTGATAAGGGAGCATCCATCAATAGATTCTTGTCACCAATCATGTGATTTGTACATCCACTATCGAGAACCCACTCGGTGGCTTTGGGTTGATCATCCCGCAGATGAATTAGTATAACTTACGATCTCATATACTTCATCGATGAAGAATATGATATCAAGTTCATCGATGAATTTCATCACCAAGATTCAGATAAGCAAGAGGAGGACGTGTGAAATGAAAGTTCATTTCATCATGATTAGCCTGCGCCCTTTCGAGCATTTTGTCGTGCCCCAAAGAAATTCTTCAGACGTTTAGGCACGCCCGAGACCTGACCCTGCAGAAGAGATTAGTTCTTTTCTTCACCACCCACATCGAAGGGGTGGCAAAGAGTTCATCACTCTGCGAGCACCATATGAGAATGGTGGCATAGAAGCCAAACCATTTCGTTTCACATAAGAGGGGTTAGGGTAAGCATATGAATAAGCGGAGAAATTCTTCGAGGACTTATGAACATATTGGTTTGAAGAATAATGCACATATTCATAGCCCTTAGCTCTACCTGCGTAAACAGAGTTGTTAGCATGATGATAATCATATGAGGACTTTGATCCTTTTGAGGAATTTGATCCATGTGAGGAATTTGGTCCGTATGAGGACTTGGATCCATATGAAGAATTTGGTCCATATGAAGAATTTGATCTGGGGTTCCTATTCTTCACGGTGGTGTCATGAGGACATTCACCAAGACTTTCAAGGCACTTCTTGGGAACCCAGATTTTCTTCATAGGGAACCGCTCTGCAGATTAGTGCCAACATATCTAGCAAATACTTCACCATTCTGATTTTTGAACAGTTTATAGTTGGAGTCAAATGACTCATCAACAGAATGAGGAAATTCGCATGTAAAACCAGATAAGGTAGATGGATCAACTGGAGGTCCCTTTGCAGCAACCCATGAGGTTTTGGGATACTGCTCAGGCTTCCAATATGTTCCATCAGCATTGAGTTTCCTCTCAAAGGCAATACCCTCTTTCCTAGGGTTCCTATTGAGGATCTGCTTTTTAAGCACATCACAAAGAGTCGATGCCCTTTGAGGCTTTTGTACATGCTGTCATGTACAATTCCTTCATCCTGCATTGTCAAGTGATACTAGCAATGTCCTCGATGAGGAATTAGTGATAGCAGAGGCAGGTGAAGAATTTGTAACAGTTGAAGCATTTGAACATTCAGTGAAGAATTAGCGATTCACGCTCAATGCACTTTAAGCATGGAGGAACAAATTCTTCTTGAGAAGCGCTGATTTGTTGAGCAAGTAATGAATCGCTCCTTCAAGATCTTCATAACTCACTCTTAGCTTCTCAAGATCTTGCTTTCTTTGAAGAAATTCATAAGAAAGTTTCTCATGATCGATAAGAGAGTGTTATGATGACCTTGAAGGTTGTCAAGCCTAGATCAAGTCTCTGAAGATTTTCGATCGGGGCTTGAGTGCGATCCATTTCTTCACCTAACATATCATCACTCTTATCTAGCATGTTTTGAACCTTTTCAAAAGCCCTTTGTTGTTTTATAGCAATCCTAGCAAGTTTAGAGTAGCTGGGCTTGAGATCCTCATCAGATTCATTTTCACTAGATTCAGAGGAGGTGAAATTTAGTACCTTAGCACCTTTTGCATTGAAGCAATAGGTGGGAGCGTAGTCATCATCATCCTCATCAGGCTTGTCGACGGAGTCGGTTTCTTCAGTGTTGAAGATGGACTTGCTAACAAAAGCAGTAGCAAGAGCCAGACTAGCCACACCTGATTCGGATTCTTCAGACTCCTCCTCTTCCTCATGTTCCTCAGATTCAGCTTCAGAGTCCATTTCCTTGCCAATGAATGCCCGAGCCCTTTTGGAGCTGCTCTTCTTGTGAGAAGAAGGTTTTGAGGATTTTGATGATGAAGATTTCGATGATTTCTTCTTCTTCTTCAAGTCATCAGAACTGTAGTCCTTGTGTTTCTTCTTCCTTAATTCCTTTTCCCACTGAGGACAATCTTGGATGTAGTGACCAGGCTTCTTGCATTTGTGACAAAGTCTTCTCTTGTAGTCACTAGATGAGGAATCACTGCTTCTTGAGGATTTTCCAAAGCGACCACGTCTTGAGAATTTCTGGAATTTCTTCACGAGCAGTGCTTGCTCTCGCCAAATTCTTCAGATCTCCAAGGCTACTACCGAGTCTTCACTCTCGATTCGACACAGCCTTGGCCTTGTGGCACGTGTTTTTCCATAGCCGAACCATAGAGATCTCTCTTTTCAGCAAGTGGAACTCGTGAGTATTTAGCCTTCGAGGATATCGGCAGGATCAAGAGACTTGTAGTCAGCTCGTTCTTGTATCATCGGTGCCAAAGTATCAAATGAGGAATCAAGCGATCTTAATAATTTCTTCACCACCTCATGGTCGGTGATGTCGGTGGCACCAAGTGCTTGAAGCTCATTTGAGATGTCGGTGAGGCGATCAAGGTTTGTTGAACATTTTCGTTGTCGAGTCTTTTGAAGCGGTTGAAGAGATTCCGAAGAACATCAACTCGAGAGTCACGCTCAGTTGAGACACCTTCATTTACTTTTGACAGCCTGTCCCAGATGAGTTGGCAGATTCCAAAGCACTCACTCTTCCATATTGACCTTTGCTCAGATGGCCACATATGATATTCTTCGCTTGAGAATCGAGTTGCTTGAATCTCTTCACATCAAGATCATTCGGAGAAGGTGTGGTGAGGAAACACCTTTTGTCACAACATACCGTAGATCGTTGTCAATTGCTTCAAGATGCATTCGCATTTTGTTCTTCCATGAGGGGTAGTCCGTCCCATCAAAGGTAGGACACCATGCTGAGACCTTGATCATACCTGCGGTCGACATAACTAAAACTCCGGTGGTTAAACTAAAATCACACGTAACAAGGGAGTACCTTGCTCGATACCAATTGAAAGTCGTTATATCGACTAGAGGGGGTGAATAGGCGATTTTATGAATTCTTCATCGAGGAATTTGCGGTGAGGAAATTCCTTAGCTAAGAACTACTTGCAGCGGAATAAGTACTCGAAGTAAGCATAACAGATTACAAGCATAGTCATCATGATGAAATGAAGACAATCACAGAGTATGTAAAGCGTAATCACAGGATAACACAAGATGAAGACAAGCGATCAAGAAATTTAAGCGAGGAAATTGAGAAAGTCTTCACCAAAGTCTTCAAACACAGATATGAACAAACATTCAACACAAGAATGAGGAAATGAAAGGGTTGAGGAAATAGAACCAGTTAGGTTGGTGAAGACAATGATTTGGTAGACCAGTTCCAACTGCTGTCTCGGCTTGTACATCTGGTTGGAGCGGTTGAGTATTTAAACTCGAGGACACACAGTCCCGGACACCCGATCGCTGAGCACGCAGCTCAGACACCAAGTCCTCACCGATTCTCCTTGAACTAAGGTCACACAGACTCGCCCAATCACTCGTGGTAAGTCTTCAGCGACTTCCAAACCTTCACAGACTTGGTCACTCGGCGATCCACAATTCCTCTTGGATCCTCTAGACCATGACGCCTAACCGTCTGGAAGAAGCACAGTCTTCAAAGGTAACAAGCATCGGATCCACGCAGGATCAATCTCTTGATGATGCTCAATCACTTTGGGTTTGTAGGGTTTGGTTTTGGGTTTTCCTCACTGATGATTTTCTCTCAAAGTCCTCTGAGGATGGGTTGCTCTCAAATGACAAGTGTCAAGTTCTCTCGAGCAGCCAACCAGCTAGTGGTTGTAGGGGCGGCTATTTATAGCCTAGGGAGCAGCCCGACATGATAAGACATAAATGCCCTTCAATGATATGACCGTTAGGTGGATAAGATATTTTGGGACAGTGGCGCGCAAGAAGACAAGAACGGTCGGAAATTTGAATCTCAAATTCCTCGGGGCTATCATGTTCTCATCGTAGGCAATCCAGATCTTTGGCGAATTCCTAACTCCTCGGTCGAATAAATTCTCGTGACGTAAGAGCTTCGTCTCTCACATCAAGAAATTGACTGAATCTGTATGAGATTTCCAAAGGCTTCACTCAAGGGATTGGTAGGTGTTGGATTTTGAGTTGAGCATCACATGGAAATTTTTCCTTAGTATTTCCTCGACCCCTTTAACAAAGACGGTGTTTCCTATGACTCAAGAAAGAGAAAATGAAACAACGAAAACAAAAGTCTTCACGCTTCATGTTCCTCAAATGAATACCAAGTCTTCAAGGTCACACCAATTTCTTCACTTTCAAAGTCTTCAGAAAGTCTTCAGAATAACAAAGTCTTCAGTCGAAGAACTTCATTTTTAGGGGTCGACTTTCTCTGTAAACATCAAACTCCTCATAGACTTATAGACCTATGTACACTCATAAACGCATTAGATCCTTAACCTATAAGTCTTCAATACACCAAAATCACTAAGGGGCACTAGATGCACTTACAATTTGCAAAGTGTGGCGATGTCAGACAATATCACAAATGGTGCAGGCAAACTAAACGTTTGTGTTAGTTGCCTTATCGTACATGATTCGCAACCATGAACTGTTTCTGATGAAGTATGCATCATAAATGTTGCACCACAGAATAGCGTGTGCGATAGTTGTCGTGTACGACAATGTTACGACGGTCCGACATTTCATAATCCTGTCCGACACTCGTACGATGATTAGCTAATCTTTTTAATAGTGAACCGTTTGTGATGGGCCGCGCATCATACATGTTCTATAATAGTGAACCATTTGTGATGGGCCGCGCATCGTAAACATAGCACCATAGAATACCGACTGCGATGGCAATGCGAGCAGAAACGAGTAGGAGTACTCTAGGGTCCCTATCCCCGACGGTTTCTGGGTTGTGCCTGAAGGACCCCCTATCTCCGTCACTCACTAGGTGATGGTTCCAAATGCCATCGTCGAAAGGGGTTAAAAACCGTTTTTGTAGCACCGACACATACTAGTGTAAATCTTCGGGTGCGGCCACATCTTGAAAGATGAATAAAGCGGAGTGATTGTATTCATTGTCCACTTATTCTCTTGGGGTGAAGTTGTTTGGATCATGCGGGTAGAAGCCTTTCTCAATGATTCTCCAAAGGTTAGTTGAGCAGTGATTCAAATGAGACATAATGCAAAAAACCCAATTAGCAAAATCACCCTTAACAAGCTTGGGAGGAGGACCATAATTATTAATGCGAGGTGTAGGGACCGGTCCTCCATAGACCAGGGGAGGGGGGACCGAGGCAAAGGTTCCCGTCCCATTCTTGTCGTGAGGGGAAGAAGTTTGAGTACCTTTAGCCGCTTCCTTGCCAGAATTGGCCTCTGACTCCGATGCGGTGGGATTAACCACAAGCAATGGACCGGGAGTAGTTTTCAACCCCTAAAGTAATTCTTTAAACACGGATTTTACCTGGGTCATCATGGAAGTCTTAAGTAAAGCCATCGCTTCGTTTAAGTTGTCCCGAGTGATCGAGTTCAATTCCACGGCCTCGGGCACTTCATCCCCAATACCACCATCATCAACCGTACTCTTCGGGTGATGAAATACTTAATAAAGAGACGAGGCTCTGATACCAATTGTAAGGATCGATATGGTTGACTAGAGGGGGGGTCACTAGTACGCGTCGTTGCTATACAAATAGTTTTAAACCCCTTTCCACGACAGCATTTGGAACCGTCGCCTAGTGTGTGACGGTGATAGGGGGGTCCTTCCCACACGACCCAGAAACTGTCGGGGATATGCCCTCCTAGCACACACGCCCAGCAAAATGAGGTCGTGTGCGACCGGTGAGTGCTCAAATATGGAAATACGTACAGTAGAGCTAAGAAAATACAATTATACGGGAGAAATTGTTTCCGGTCACAAGTACATCCCACAAAGTCAGTCCCCGCTAAACGTTTCCATTCGTATGTACATCCCACACAGTCGCTCCAAGGAAAACGTTTCCATTTGTAGGTACATCACACACAATTTTTCCCGTTAAATCGTTTGTGATAGCGTTGCCATTGCACACGATATTAACAATTTGATCGTTTGCGTTATTGAATGCATCACACACGGTGCGTAGAAGAAACTGTGTGGCAAAGGCTGTCCATCACACACAGTTTTTTTATGTGGTAAACATTTGCGCAAGGTGGCTTAACGCAAACAGTTTTCAAGAGGATGTCATGTGTGCAGTGGAGATTGATCGCACACGTAGTGGATCCTAGAAACGTTTCTGATCTCCACGTCTATCGCAGACGTTTTGCTATCGCAAAGCGTGTGCAGTGTAATCCCTAATTAATCCCTAATTTAAAAATCACATGTTTTCATTTTGAAAGTAGGCAATCACTTTATTTCATATCCAACCATGTTTATTACAAATATAGGTTCAACCATGAATGCATAATTCGATGCACATGTACATATACTGAAGACCTATAGAAGCACCAAGTAAAGAATGATGAACCACGGTTGTACTAAAGACTGTAAAGAGAGAGGCAAAAGACATTATGTTGCTGGAGAAGGTGAAGCGGGATGCCCATATTGTGCCCTCCTCCATGCGTAATGCGCGCTCGACTCTAGGCCAACCCCTTATGATGGTTGCCCATCCGTCCTTCACTGTCTTCATTACGACTTCTTGATGCTCATTGTAGTCTGGATGAAATACTCTAACCTTCATTGCGTGTCCACCAATCATGTGCTTTGTGAGGTAATCTTGAGTGAACTGCTTCGGGAACCACTGGGAACGAAAAATATTCAGACATTGTTGTCTACCAACTCATTATGGGAAGTAAAAAGAGAGGGCTGCAGAGTTTGTAGTTACCATCCTATAGCTCACTGTTGTGTTGGGTAGAGCATAAAAAAATAATTTGCTTGCCACCATTCGTATCTTTTTGCTAATAATCCTTATCAGTTTCCTCACTTGATGCTTGTTCATGAATATCTCATTGCCCCCTACGCAAAAAGGGTCAATGCGTGGATCCTTGCTAAGGGCATATGTACCTACAAGCAACAAGTCAATATTAGAAGCTAAAAAGTGTCCAGGCCTGGATCTATATGCACTACATTATGGAACGACGGGGAGTATGTTTAGGATGAAGCTAACCTTGGCGGAAAATGGTGGCCACTCCCGTTGTTGTCCTGCATAAGTAGTGGAAAGGCATGATAAGTACAGCAACCTTAACATCAAACAAATATAGCAAAGGTAAACAACATCATCTCCAAATGATAGCTTGAATGTGTTGGTTTCAGCATGCTGTTAAAGTAGATATAAAATGGAAGGCAATGTTACCGACAACAGGCTTAACAACCATAAAATATTGCAATTCAAACTGGTATTGTTGAAAATGAATAGAACATAGGTAATGCTTAAACATCACACCATATAAATGTGTAAAACTGAAATAAAGGTCATGTGTTAACTACACCAGGAATAACTGGAACCAAATATAGACGTTCAAACTGGTATTGATGTAGTCGAGCGGCACAGTTCCGAAATAAACAAGGCATAAATGACCAGTATAACAACCAAATATAGCCATTGAAAACTGGACATAGTCTCACTGCAACCAACCTAACAAGCAAATACAGATAAATAGGGCATATGCTTGAAAACTGGACAAATGCTCACTGCAACCAACCTAAAAACCAAATACAGACAAACAAGGCATCTGCTTGATAACTGGACAAATGCTCACTGCAACCAAACTAAGAACCAAATACATATAAACAAGGAATCTACTCGATAACTAGAAAAATGCTCACTCTAACCAACCTAACAAGCAAATGCATATAAACAAGGCATCTACTCACTATAAACAACCAAATATAGCCCTTCGTGATACTGAAGTGGACAATTCATACTTAAACATCACATAGCCCTATTGAACAATACATTTTTGCATAGCTGAAATAATTAAACACGACACTGTTAAAGCACCACACGACAAATGCTACTACAACAAAGGGTACGGGTTGGCAAGCTAGAAAAGGTAAGATTTGCTGATAGAATGTTAACTCACATTTCATGGACGGGATCCTTCCAGTTGGAAGAGCACAGACCCATGGTGCACTCTCTGATGTCATAGATCGGCTGTTTCACCTTGGAAGAACCTTCGTAGGTGCCCTCCTCGTGGTCGTGGTCGATGAGATCTGACTTGGCAATTGAGGATCCCAAGCCGCCGCCGTAGAACATGTCCTTCAGAAATGGCAAAATGGGGTCGATGGCGTATAAAGCTCACAAATCCTTGACTTCTTGGCGGAGGAGATCAGTGGTAGGGTCGTCGAAGAGATCGACAACGGTTGAAAGCGGTTGGGGATGGATCACTTAACCCGTGACATGGCCCACGTGAAGCCGTCGCGGTGGACGAGCTTGATGTCGTAGCCAGCTTTCCCGAGATACAGTAATATGCTAGCCCGCTGACATGAAGCCTTCGGCAGCACCAACGTTCGCCGGAGAGGCCATGACAAACCTCTTCTTGGCCGAATGCTCGTCAGGCTCCCCGGGATACGTGGTCGAGCTTAGGCTGCGACATTGTGGGGCAAGGAATGTCTATCTTGTGGGGAGGGACACCGCAGGCCTCATCTAAAAACTCAGCGAAGTGGGGCGACGGTATGGGAATCGCTGGGTAACCTAAAATTTATTATCTAAGCTAGGAGGAACGGGCAGACCGGCAGGGGTTGGCGGCGGCCGCGAGCTAGGGTTCGAGGGGGAGGGGAGGGGGGACTGTGGAGGGGGGTTGGTGTTTGAGGATACGCCGTGGCTACTGAAAATTTTAGTAATGGTGGGTGGAGATGGTGGTGGACGAGGGAGGGCGACGGTTCAAATGCCTCGGCTACTACAATTTTACTATAAGGTCGGTGCTGGAGGAGTGTGGGCGACGGTTGAAGTACGGCGGCTGCTAAAATTTGGGTAAAGGAATTGATGCGGGGCGGGAGTGTCCAAGATCGCGCATGGTCCAATAACAATATGTGTGTATGATAATAAGGAAAAGTGGCGCGAAACCGCCGATTTTTGCAACGCTCAAGGCGGGTAGTTTGTTTTTATATTTCTACCTAGCTGGTCTATCGCACACGATTCGTCCTAATTTCCAAATAAACTTACTCGCCTTTATCTTGCATAGGTGGTGGTTTTACAGCGCACTTGCATCGCACACGGTTAAGCCAGTACCTCCACCCTTTGCTCGCGCTTGCGCGGTCGTGGTGATTTCAGCGCACTTGCATCGCACACGGTTGAGCCAGTACCTCCACCCTTTGCTCGCGCTTGCACGGTCATGGTGACTTCAGCGCACTTGCATCGCACACGGTTGAGCCAGTACCTCCACCCCTTTGCTCGCGCTTGCGTGGTTGTGGTGATTTCAGCGCACTTGCATCGCACATGGTTGAGCCAGTAGCTCCACCTTAATTTGCTCGCGCTTGCGTGGTCGTGGTGATTTAAGCGCACTTGCATCACACACGGTTGAGCCAGTACCTCCACCTTAATTTGCTCGCGCTTGCGCAAGCATGGTGATTCACAGCGCACTTGTATCGCACACGGTTAAGATATTATACATGTGTCCGTTGAGCGTCATCGGAGTCTTTGCAGCAAAAAATAACGTTAGAGAGGGTCAGAAGACAGCCACACCAGCATGTGGCCCAAATATATATGAGTGAAAAGGGTGGTCTGTGATGTTCAAAATTCCAATGCACAACTTTGACCGCGCGGGCCCACGGTTGGGCGCATCGTCGAAGATCGATGAGAGGGGCCAGAAGTCAAGAACCACCTGGAAGTGGCCAAATATATGTAGGAATATTGGGGATGTTTAAAACTTTAAATACACAATGCATAACTTTGGTGGCACCTGCCTCGCAAACCCGAAAGCACCATTGGATATATATATATATATATATATATATATATATATATATATATATATATATATATATAATGACATAATGTCGTACCTAGCTAGGATGCTTGGCCCACCACCTCCCACTTCATGCCAGTGGGGCGGATGCACGTAATGATCGATACTTTGGTCATACATGCATGTCACCATGACCCACCATAAGACGGACCAATGAATCTATCGTTTGGTCAAACGACAGTTGTTGTTGTCAATAAACCGCTTGGGCCAATAGATTAAACCATCATAAAAATTGCATAAGAGGGACCATAAAATCAGCACCTCTTGCATGCGGCCCAAAATGATGTACATTGAGAAGGGGTGATGTGTGTTTTCAATATAGAATAATGTACAATTTAGATGTGGTGCATACCTCTCGACATGCATAACAACCATGAAGGCAAGGTAGTTAAGGACTAGATACGAGGGTTTGATGTAGGTCGAACCCAGCAATCCGAGCATGTGGGAGGAATCGACAACGCATGAGCTCGAGCTTTGGTTGAGTGACATGTGACGGTGAATGGCTCTAACACTAACTAGGAGGAATCAATTCATGGCCAACACATACCCCTCATTATCGGTCAAAGGATGATATATATATATATATATATATATATATATATATATATATATATATATATATATATATATATATATATACACTGGGAGCCCACAGATATGCGTGTCGTCACAAAAAACCGCACAAGGGAGACGTGGTCAATCAGAAGACCTTGTATACACTGCATGCGGCCCGAAAATATGTATGGGTATGGTGGTGAGTGATGTGTTTAAATCCCAGATGGACAACTTTGATGGGCAACCAACTACATTACAAACCGAACACCATACCCGACTCCAAGCCTGGTTCAATACGTACGAATATCAGTTTCCCAACTTCGAGGCGGCGGCGGCAGGGGGGACGTCCCACGCATGCGCTCAAACTTTATTTGGTCTAGCATGGGACACACACACACACACACACACACACACATACATATATACATCTATACACCTATATAGTGTGCGAATAACTTTGAAAGTTGGTCGTTGGATGAAGCCAATCCGACGGTACAGAGATGGCAAATCCGAGCACTATTGGCCATTGGATATCATCTACATTCCACCAGATTCTGCCACATGTACAATCTCGAAGACTCCATGGTTGAACTTAAGCATAATGCACAAACCTCAAAACACAAGCAATTCTCCTTTGTTCTCTAGAATCTTCCATATCTTAATTGCCCAAACTTTTTTTTCTCAATGAATTGTCACTTTTTGATTTACCTCTACAATGCACAATTCCATGAATCTTAAAATATTTTTTTAATAAAACTAATTGATTTTGGATGAGATGAACTATAAGAATTAAACGAACATCTACATCATGCATATATGACTCAAAGCTTACATGCTATAGTGTGGTTTTATTCATAATTTGGTTACCAAATCTCATGCGTGCAATGAACGTGTACCTTACTAGTATATATAGGAAACCATCATGGTTAAACCCTTGTAGTTGTTGGGTCAAAGGGATAGATTGTGTGGGGCCCCCTAATTGTCGGTAAAGGATAGTATATATACCTCAGGGAGCGCACATATATGTGCTGTGTCTATAAGCCGCACAAGGGAGACATGCTCGAGAAGAACACCCTGCCCCCTATACCCTGCATGCAACCTGAAAAAGGTTTATATAATGCCATGACAGGTCAAGTCAATCATTCTTTAATTTTTTAGAGGAAAAAATAACCCATAAAAACATAGTAGGTTTATATAATCACCATGACAAGTCCAGTCAATCATTCTTTAATTTTTTAGAGCAAAAAATAACCCATAAAAACATAGTCTACAAATGAGCAAAACAAGGATCCCAAGGTTTATATAATTGCCATGATAGGTCACTATAGAGATATAATATATCTCTATAATGACCATGTCATGGCATTTAAATGAAGCTTGAGATATGCAACTTCCCACCGGGTCACCCATCCTTGGACTACTCTGGCCCAAGCACGCTTAACTTCTGCGTTCTATTCGACTAGGCTAGCGGATGGGAAGCCGGCCCTTGCTGATAAGAATTGCCTCCTTGCCATTAAGGCATTTCACGCTGGTCACCCTATGGGACCTACTCCCTCCTATCACACACATTTGCACTTTTAGAAACTATGTGGGATATTTTACATGGCTGGTGTGTCGCCGCTAGCCTTCAATGAGCACTGATACTAGTAGCGGGAAAATGATGGGAGAAGAGGCGAGAAACCGATGAGAGGAGTGGCGAGAAACAGTAGCCTATTTTGAAAACCTAGTACAGAAGGAAGCGTGAGCTAGCCTGACGCATGCGCATAGTGCTTACCCATGTACTGCATGTGTTGTCGAAAGGGCACAGGGTTGCCATTCGATCTGGGAGCATCCAGCGGTGCACATGTACGATCCGTGGGGTTTGGGTTCTGGTCAATCAGAATGCACGACTCAGATCGCGCGCGCAGCAGGGGGAAGAATATCATACGGAAACCAACATTCGGTGGAAACCGGTGAAAACCACGAGAAAAAGATATTTTGAAGTTTCAAATTTTTTGAAAAATGCAGGATGTTAAGAGGATGATGTTTTATTTGTTAAATTTCAAGTTGAAACATTACGAGATGTGAGCTATGAAAAGACAAAATCAGCGTTGAATAGTGTCGAATAGTAATGTCACTATTCAGGGCCGAATTTTTCTTTTTCATAGCTCACATCTCGTAATGTTTTTCAACTTGAAATTTTGTGTCGCAATAAAACATCACCTTCTTAATATCCGGCATTTTTTTCAGATTTTTATGAAACTTTAAAATATGGTTACCATGAAGTTTTGATTGAATATCGGCTTTCATGAGTGAACCGTGTGCTATTTGAAAACATTTCGTGAGAAGAATCTCGGTTTTTAAATCCCCATAAATCCAAAACTAAGCCGAAAATCGTGAAACCTCGCATGGTGTCATGACATGGCACTTATATGTCAAGAAATTTTTTCGTCCATTGTGGCGCAAGTTTTATTACAAGCCTCTTACAAACCGGAGCTTCTCTCAAATAAGCCTCGTGGTTCCCATAGGGAAACGTTTCGCCCTTGTGGGCGAAATGTAATCACTGCCTCTTTTCGCCTTGTATTTTCTTCTACGGGGACCATGGAACGATAGGATATCCGTGGTAAAATTTAAACTTATTCATGGTTCGTTTGGCCTTTTATACACTAATTGAGTTTCCTAGGCATTTAATGTCCATAATTCAAATATGAACTTCAAATACATGCTCCAGTTCACCAAAATGGCTAGAAAATTTATACATGTGTCCTTGGGTGCATGTTTAGGTCCCATGCCAGGAATGGGAACGAATTACAACCGTACCTGCGTTCTAGCTCGTCCTCAAACATTTGGAATCTCGGTTTTTAAATCCCCATAAATCCTAAACTCACCAGAAAGTCATCAAAGGTGGCATGGTGTCACGTCATGGCACATATATGTCATGGTAAAAACATTGTCCAATTTGGGCCAAGCTTTATTTCAAACCTCTTACATAAACCAGAGCTTCTCTCAAAGAAGCCTCTTGGTACCGATAGGGAAACGTGTTCCCCTTGTGGGCGAAACGTAATCACTGCCTCTTTTCGCCTTGTATTTTCTTCCACGGGTGCTACCTCTTGAGCATGCGTTGGTTTTCCCTTGAAGAGGAAAGGGTGATGCAACAAAGTAGCGTAAGTATTTCCCTCAGTTTTTGAGAACCAAGGTATCAATCCAGTAGGAGACAATGCACAAGTCACCTAGTACCTGCACAAACAATCAAGAACCTTGCAACCAACGCGATAAAGGGGTTGTCAATCCCTTCACGGTCACTCACAAAAAGTGAGATCTAATAAAGATAGTGAAGTAAATAATTTTGGTATTTTGCTGAATATATTGAAAAGTAAAGATTGCAAAATAGTAAACAAGATGTGATGTAAATAAAAGAGATGCAATATAATAAGAAAGAGACCCGGGGGCCATTGGTTTCACTAGTGGCTTCTCTCAAGATAGCATGTATTACGGTGGGTGAACAAATTACTGCCGAGCAATTGATAGAAAAGCACATAGTTATGAGAATATCTAGGCATAATCATGAATATAGGCATCACGTCCGTGTCAAGTAGACCGAGAAGATTCTGCATCTATTACTATTACTCCACACATCGACCGCTATCCAGCATGCATCTAGAGTATTAAGTTCATAGGAACTCTAGTAATGCATTAAGCAAGATGACATGATGTAGAGGGATAAACTCAAGCAATATGATATAAAACCCATCTTTTTATCCTCGATGGCAGCAATACAATACGTGCCTTGCTGCCCCTACTGTCACTGGGAAAGTACACCGCAAGATTGAACCCAAAGCTAAGCACTTCTCCCATTGCAAGAAAGATCAATCTAGTAGGCTAAACTAAATCGATAATTCGAAGAGACTTGCAAATATATCAAATCATGCATATAAGAATTCAGAGAAGAACCAAATAATATTCATAGATAATCTTGATCATAAATCCACAATTCATCGGATCTCGGCAAACACACCGCAAAAGAGTATTACATCGAATAGATCTCCAAGAACATCGAGGAGAACTTTGTATTGAGGATCAAAGAGAGAGAAGAAGCCATCTAACTAAGAACTATGGACTCGAAGGTCTGTGGTAAACTACTGACGCTTCGTCGGAGAGGCTATGGTATTGATGTAGAAGTCCTCCGTGATTGATTCCCCCTCCGACGGATCACCGGAAAAGGCCCCAAGATGGGATCTCACGGTACAGAAGGTTGCGGCGGTGGAAAAGTGGTTTCGTGGCTCCCCCTGATGGTTTTAGGGTATAAGAGTATATATAGGAGAAAGAAGTACGTCGGTGGAGCTACGAGGGGCCCACGAGGGTGGGGGCGCGCCTACCCCCCTGGGCGCACCCTCCTGCCTTGTGGCCGCCTCGTGCATGCCTGCATTTCAACTCCAAGTCTTCGGTTTGCTTTCGTCCAAGAAAGATCATCGTGAAGGTTTCATTCCGCTTGACTCCGCTTGGTATTCCTTTTCGCAAAACTCTAAATTAGGCAAAAAAACAGAAACTAGCACGGGCCTCCGCTAATAGGTTAGTCCCAAAATAATATAAAAGAGCATATTAAAGCCCATTAAACATCCAAAACAGATAATATAATAGCATGGAACAATAAAAAATTATAGATACGTTGGAGACGTATCAACGGGCAACATGGAACGACATGATATCCGTGCTGAAATTTAAACTTATTCAGGGTTCGTTTGGCCTTTTTATACACTAATTGAGTTTCCTAGGCATTTAATGTCCATATTCAAATCTGAACTACAAATACATGTTCCAGTTCACCAAAATGGCTAGAAAAATTATACATGTGTCATTGGGTGCATGTTTAGGTCCCATGCCAGGAATGGGAACGAATTACAACCTTACCGGTGTCCTGGCTCATCCTCAAACATTTCAAATCTCGGTTTTTAAGTCCCCATAAATCCAATACTCACCAGAAAGTCATCAAAGGTGGCATGGTGTCACGTCATGGCACATATATGTCGTGGTAAAAACATTGCCAATTTGGGCCAAGCTTTATTACAAACCTCTTACAAACCGGAGCCTGTTGCAAGAACCCTCCTGGTTTCGATAGGGAAATGTGTCCCCTTGTGGGCCAAACGATAATCACTCCCTCTTCTAGCCTCGTATTTTCTTCTACACATGACATGGAACAACGAGAGATTCGCGCTAAACTTTGAAATTATTTAGGGTTCATTTTACCTTTTTTATTCATTAATTGAGTTTTCTAGGCATTTAATGTCCATAATTCAAATCCGAACTACAAATACATGCTCCAGTGCACCAAAATGGCTAGAAAAAACGTACATGTTTCCTTGGGGTCCGTGTTTAGGTCCCAAGGAATGAATGGGAACGAATTCAACCGTCTCGCCATCCTGGCTTGGCCACAAACATTGCGAATCTCAGTTTTTAAATCTCTGTAAATCCAAAACTCACTAGGAAATCATGAAACTTGGCATGGTGTCACTACACGGTACATATAATTGTCCATTTTGGGCGAAGCTATATTACAAGCCTCTTACAAACCGGAGCCTGTCACAACCCTCGTGGTTCCGGTAGGGAAACATGCCCCTCTTGTGGGCAAAATGATAATCGCTACCTCTTCTCGCCTTGAGCTTTGTTTTCTATAGGCAACATAGAATAACATGAGTGTCGGGCTGAAATTTGAAACTGTTCAGGGTTTGTTTGGCCATTATATATATATCACTAATTACTAAGTTTTCTACGCATTTAATGTAGTCCATAATTCAAATTTGAACTACAAGCACATGCTCCAGTGAAGCAAAATGGGTGGGAAATCGTACATGTGTCATTGGGTGCATCTTTAGGTCTCATTTAAGGAATGGGAATGAATTACAAACTTGTCGTCATCCTGAAACATTGAGAATCTTGGTTTTTAAATCCCAGTAAATCAAAAACTCACCCAAAAAACATGAACTTGGCATGGTTTCATGACATGGCACATATATGTCGTGGTAAAAAAGTCGTCCAATTTGAGAAGAGGCACACACATTAGTAGCCAACGAAGTCCTTTTTGAAACAAAAAGCTGATACGTTAATATCGCAAACGGTTGTATTATATTAACCGTGTCGAAATTTAACCATACTCGATGGCGTGCGTGCAGCTGTTTATTTAGACGGGGCGAGCGCGAGAAGTCCATCGTGCAGGCTCGATGGGATGCGTGCGAGCAGTCCGCCACGCAGGCTCGATGGGACGCATGCATCCTGTCCACCTCGCAGGCTTGACGGGACACGTGCGAGCAGCAAGGCCGCCCATGCCCATCGGGAAGCGAGCTCTTTGACCTCCATGCACCAGCCGCCGCCCGCCTCGCTCACAACTTCTCCATTAATGGGTTAAATAAAGCACCTGGACGGAGGATGTTTGCTTGTGATCCCATGGCAGCATTTGCTTTGTTCGTGTTTTCAACTCGTATTCTGCCATAATTTAAATTGCCACATAGGGTAATGAATAATACGACCACAAATAAAATGGCAACGGATAATACGACGACAAATTTACAATGGCGTAGATAATAATTGTCTTACATATTCCGGATAATTCAAAATGCCACATGCGGCAAAGCCCGGAAGAAATGGGGGCAAGAGAAGAAGGAAATTGCAGACAACAATCTGGGTCGCTACTGTCTCTACTCATCGATGGATTGCCGGGCGACGAAATCCTCCATCTCCTTCTTCAATTCCTCATGACTTTGCTTGAAAGCAGCCACGGATTCCTCCACCTCCTGCTCGCGCTTGATCCGGAGCTTCCTCAAGCCACCCATAAGTTCCTCGACGACCGCTTTCAGTGTCATCTCCGAGGCACTACTCTGCTCATGCAGCATCTTCAATTCCTCATGACTTTGCTTGAAAGCAGCCACATATTCCTCCACCTCCTGCTCGCGCTCGATCCGGAGCTTCCTCAAGGCACCCATAAGTTCCTCGATGACCGCTTTCAGCGTCATCTCCAAGGCACTACTCTGCTCATGCAGCATATTTTAGCTGGCGGCCTCCTCCTCCTTCTTCGTGACCAACTTGAGGAGCTTCGTATTGTCACCCATGAGTTTCTCGAGGAGGCCGGTCGCCTTGTCATCCGAGGCATCGCTGATCTTGAGCAGCTTCATCAAGCCATCGACCAGCTCCTGCTGCGTAGTGACGCCAGCGAGAATGTCGCCGTCGCCGGCGAAGGACTTCAGGAACGCAGGCTCCTCACGATGGCCAACGTCGCCAATGCGCTTGTGAGAGCCCTCGCTTGCCCGTGAGAGCTTGTTCGAGGGCTCCGCGGCGCGCCGGGACATCTGTGTTGCGGCTGCGGCTTCGCGGCGAGCCCTCTCTAGTGCTTCCGCAGCCTTGGTCTTTGCCGCCTGGTTATATGTCCACCCTAAACTTCTCCTACCGGTCATGGCGGAACGACTTGACAGGAAAGACCAGTTTTGTGGGTGATGAGGAGAGGAACTATGAAGTAATTTTTGAGTGAGTAGTTTTTATAGCTCGGTGCTAAGTGTGAACACATATTAGTTTGATAGGTGTGAACAGATTTGCAATTACTTATTGTGTTGTAATCTGCAATGTGACGAGAAACAAGGTCAAAATTTATTGATGGCAGAAGGTTGACCACGTGGTTGCTCGCCGTTGAAGCGGTCGCGGCGCACACTGCTCATGTCCGTCTGCGCGTTTTTCTCGGCATTGAGGCGGCCATGGCACGCTCCGCTTTGGCGTCCCTGCGCGCGCTCTGCTGTTGAGGCAAATTTACAATGGCAATGGTTAATAATTCCTAATAATTGTCTTACATATTCAGGATAATTAAAAATGCCACATGCGGCAAGGCCCAGAACACTCACGACCTACATATGCACACAATTATAATAAAATATAAGCTAAAAGTCTGAGCTGGTGGCCTTCCGGCGATGGTCTTCTCGGACTCCATGATCAGCATAGCACCCTTGTGGCTGTTCACTCCAAGTGTCCCGACCTGCCTCAGATACTGAAGTCAAGCGCTGGAGGCTCTTGGGGATGCTGGCCTCTTCCAGAAGAGCTTGACAGCGTGCAATCGCGACATGACAACTCCATGGAACCGCTCCATTTCCATGTCTCTGGCCTAGTAGCAAATTCCGTCCATCACCTGCATCCTCAATATATCATGTTGGCGATGTTCTACTTCGCCGGGGACGTCAACTCCGCGAAGGATGCGCTCGAGCCTGGCCACCAAATCATCGGGGTCGAGGTTGACACGGCTGCCGCGAGAAATGATGAAGCCGCAGGCTGCCTGTGTCTTGACTGGATCATAGAGGTCCTCTGCCCATTCCTTGCAGGGCATCAGGCTCTCGTTGAGCACTCGTGACGGCGGCTCTTTGGGTTGGTCATCGATCATGCCGGCGAGCAGCTCTGGATCTTTTGCACGATGGATGGCAAACTGCTCATCACACCTCCTATTCAATATGTCGATTGTGCTCCCAAGGACTGTCACACCGATATCGTTGCCGATGGGCCATGGTGCCTGCACCGGCCGATGGAGCTCTTGCTCCCCGACCTGCTCGGCTCGTTCTCCTTGCTGAAGATGTAACACAAGTAGGCGTCGACGTTGAAACTTTGGTCGTTGCCTAGCATGCTTGGAATAACTAATGGTAGATGGGTGAGGACTAGATCTACGTAGAGTGTCACGGCGGTGCGTTGCCACCTGGGTTATCTGCAGCAAGCCATTAGCTGGTGGCAAAAAACCGGTGAGGGAAGAGGCGTGGATTTTACAATTCACCCATGTGGAGCGTGGGAAGTATTCGCTGGAGCGCGAGAAGACTAAGTGGAGCACACACACAACCTGAATACCGTATCTGGTGCCACGTGTTATTTATCACACAAGTGTTAACATAAGGAAACGTATGTGTAACTTACTAATCATCGCACAGGAGTACTCGCAAACGCATCGTGTGCGATACTCCTAGCCACCGCAAGCAACTAGTTTGCATTTTTCAAAGTTTTTTGTACACACAGAATCGCACACGAACTAACTGTATTAACCGTCTGTGTTGTAATTTCACATCGCAAATAGTTCATCCGAGTCAGCTGTTTGCCATGTACCACATGCATCTTGTTAAGTTGAACCGTTTTTGTTGTGTTTGCTAATCGAAAACAGTTCGTCCGAGTGAAATGTATGCCCTATATCACACACACCTTGATCTGGCTAACCGTTTCTGTTGCACTCCCTAATAGCAAACAGTTCATCAGAGCGAACTGTATGTCGTATATCGCACACACATTGATATGATTGCCTGTTTCTGTTGTTCTGCCTCATCGCAAATAGTTTGAACTGGTTCACCGTGTGCCCTGAATTGCACACGCAACTATAACTGAACCGTGTTTGATGCATCCTCCATCGCAAACGTTTTGCACCTTTTTTGATGGTTTTTTTACTCCACCGTTTGCGATTAATGCATTGCACATAGTTTCGTCGAAGGGTCTCTGATTGTAGTGTCGCGTTAGCAGCAACCTGCAGTCGTGGGTGAATAGGCAACTACCAATTTTTAGCTCTTATTAGCAAATTAGGTTTAGCAACAAATAGGTAAAGGAATTATGCCCTAGAGGCAATAATAAAGTTGTTATTTATATTTCCTTATATCATGATAAATTTTTATTATTCATGCTAGACTTGTATTAACCGGAAACTTGATACATGTGTGAATACATAGAAAAAACAGAGTGTCCCTAGTATGCCTCTACTTGACTAGCTCATTAATCAAAGATGGTTAAGTTTCCTAACCATAGACATATGTTGTCATTTGATGAATGGGATCACATCATTAGGAGAATATTGTGATGGACAAGACCCATCTGTTAGCTTAGCATAATGATTGTCAAGTTTTATTGCTATTGCTTTCTTCATGACTTATACATATTCCTTTGACTATGAGATTATCCAACTCCCGAATACCGGAGGAACACCTTGTGTGCTATCAAATGTCACAATGTAACTGGGTGATTATAAAGATGCTCTACATGTGTCTCCGAAGATGTTTTTTGGGTTGGCATAGATCGAGATTAGGATTTGTCACTCCGAGTATCAGAGAGGTAGCTCTGGGCCCTCTCGGTAATGCACATCATAATAAGCCTTGCAAGGAATGTGACTAATGAGTTAGTTACGGATGATGCATTACGGAACGAGTAAAGAGACTTGCCAGTAATGAGATTGAACTAGGTATAAGGATACCGATGATCGAATCTCGGGCAAGTAAATACCAATGAAAAAGGGAATAACGTATGTTGTCATTACGTTTGACAGATAAAGATCTCTGTAGAATATGCAGGAACCAATATGAGCATCCAGGTTCCGCTATTGGTTATTGACCGGAGATGTGTCTCGGTCATGTCTACATAGTTCTCGAACCCGTAGGGTCCGCACGCTTAACGTTCGATGACGATTTGTATTATGAGTTATGTGTTTTGGTGACCGAAGATTGTTCGGAGTCCCGGATGAGATCACGGACATGACAAGGAGTCTCGAAATAGTCCAGAGGTAAAGATTGATATATTGGATGATAGTATTCGGACACCGGAATGGTTCCGGATCGTTTCAGGTATTTTTCGGAGTACCGGGAGGTTACAGAAACCCCCCGGGGAAAGTAATGGGCCTCATGGGCCATAGGGGAGAGAGGAGGCAGCCCACAAGGGGTGCCCCCCATGGGGGTCCGAATTGGACAAGGGGAGGGGGCGGCACCCCCTTTCCTTCTCCTCCTCCCTTTCCCTTCCTTCTTTCCCCCTCCATGAGAAGGAAGGGGGAAACCTACTAGGACTAGGAGTCCTAGTGGGTTTCCCCCCACTTGGCCGCGCCCCTAGGGCTGGCCCCCTCTCCTCTCTTCCTTTATATACGGGGGCAGGGGGCACCCCATAGCACATCAATTGTTCTCTTAGCCGTGTGCGGTGGCCCCTCCACAGTTTACACCTCCAGTCATAGCGTCATAGTGCTTAGGCGAAGCCCTGCGCGAATCACATCACCATCACCGTCACCATGCCGTGATGCTGACGAAACTCTCCCCCGACTCTCTGCTGGATCAAGAGTTCGAGGGAAGTCATCGAGCTGAACATGTGCTGAACTCGGAGGTGCCGTACATTCGGTACTTGATCGGTTGGATCGTGAAGACGTTCGATGACATCAACCGCGTTAAACTAACGTTTCCACTTTCGGTCTACGAGGGTACGTGGACACACTCTTACCCTCTCGTTGCTATGCATCTCCGAGATAGATCTTGCGTGATCGTAGGAAACTTTTGGAAATTGCATGCTACATTCCCCAACAGTGGCATCCGAGCCAGGTCTATACGTGGATGATATGCACGAGTAGAACACAAAGAGTTGTGGGCGATAATAGTCATACTGGTTACCACTGGTGTCTTATTTTGATTCAGTGGTATTGTTGGATGAAGCGGCCCGGACCAACCTTACTTGACCACGTTCATGAGACCGGTTCCACCGACAGACAAGCAACTTGTTTTGCATAAAGGTGGCTGGTGGGTGTCTGTTTCTCCAACTTCAGTTGAATCGGATTTGACTGTGGCCGGTCCTTGTTGAAGTATAAATAGAAAACTTGATAAACCACCGTTGTGGTTTTGATGCATAGGTAAGAATGGTTCTTACTAGAAGCCCGTAGCAGCCACGTAAAACTTGCAACAACAAAGTAGAGGACGTCTAACTTATTTTTGCAGGGCATGTTCTGATGTGATATTGTTAGTGTACAAAAGTAGGGGCTCTCCTTTTCACCCCTTTACTTGTGCGCGGGGAGTCAGAGCTGCGCCCGCGGACACACTTAGTGTAACATCCCAAATTTTAAATTTGGAATGTTATGCATATGTCATTCATGCATATCATACATCTTCGTTCCGCAAATCCTCGAAATCCTAAGCAACACAAGGACCCTCGGAGAGAGTTGGGGATTTTTTCGGTTTTCATATTTGATTTTTATCAAATACTGAGAACGAGGATTTTTTATTTTAATTATTTTTCTCTCCGGAAAAATATTTCATATTAAAAATAAATGAGGGGAGATAATATGACTTCTCCAAAACAATTGAAATATTGGAGGAAAATTGTTAAAATCATTAGTTCGATTTTTATTTGGAATTTATTTGCCCTAGAAAAATTGCACGCTTTCAAAAAATTGGATTTAGGGCCAAGAAAATGTTCATCTCGTTCTAAATATTTCATTTAGACGGTAACAATTTGTCTTGGCATTTTTAGATTTTTTGTTTTATTTTATAGGAGTTTTTCTATCAGCAGAATAATTTAAAAAATATCCGAGCGTGTTCAAGACCCGACCGGGCCGAGGCCCAGCCAGCCAGCCTGCCCAAGCCGCCGCCGCCTTCCTCCTCCCGCCAGGTCTCGAGGCGGACACTACCCCTGCCGCCATCGCTGCCCTCCCCAAGCCACCGGACTCCTCCTTTAAATACCGAGCCCCCTCTCACCACCACCACCGCCACCGCTGTCCTCGAGCCGCCTCGAGCTCGAGCCGAGTCCGAGCCTCACGCTGGCTGCCCGAGCCCCGCCGCCTCCCTAGCCGCCGCTTTAGCCGCCGCCGCCGCCTCCTGCCGCCGAGCCCGAGCCCGCTGAACCCCGCCGAGTCGAGCAAGGTAGCCGCCCTGCCCCGGTTTTCTGAAGAAAACCGTTTCAGTTTTTTTAGAAAACCCTAGGTTTTCGTTTTTTATTTATTTAGATCGGTTTATTTCTTCGGTTTATCTATTCAGCGAGCGTTCACTCGTTCGTTCATTTTAACGAACGCGTTCTTCGTTAGGTTCAGATAACGAACGTTCGTTCGTTAAGCTGTTCGTCGCTTTTCTTTTTCTCGGATTTATTCCGCGATTTTTCTGATCGCGATTTCTGATCCGATTTTCGTTCCAGTTTAACTTTTCGCTTGTTTATCGGAATCAGGCGATTCAAGCGCCTAGAGTTTCGTCTCGAAACCCTCTTTCCGAATAACCAACTCAAACAAGTTTTTGCCTCTGTAAAATTTGACCCTAGTTCAGATTAGTAAATGGATCTTATTTCTTTCGCCGTTTGAGTTTCGTTGCTTCGTTTGGTTTGATTCTTTTTGCGAACCGGAGTTCTTAAGTTGAACTTTCTGGTCAGCCTCTTTAGTTGAAGTTTTGCTTGTGCATCTTTGCTTGTTGCTTATTTATGCTATTTTTTGCTTGCGATAGAATTCCCGGAGTGCGAAGCGTGTTACTACGAGTCTCTAGGGTTCACGGATCGTCAGCAAGGCAAGTAACACTTTGATCATACTCTTTTCATACCCAGTTTTTATGCATTAGTTTCAATCCTCAAACATTGCATTGATTAGGATGTCATTAACTTGTGGGTTGTGAAGTAGTTGTTGAGGTAGAACCTATTGCCCTGTTACTATCAAACCCTTGGGAGTTATTTCTACGTGTTGCTTATATTGCTATGCTATGCTCGTAGATGTGGTTTGTTTTGAGTGAATCCATGACAAATGTGATATTGTTAATTAATGGTTTAATTTAAGGTGGCAACTTTAATACACATCTGGGTGGATTGAGGCACCTGGGGAACCCAGTGTTGTCTGTTTTGTTTTTGGAAATTCGGGGTACCCGTGTGATCTTCCTATGGACCGCCACCTAGGCCCAAAGGGAACTGAGATTATTCGTGCTAGAAACTTCTGTGTGCAGCCACAAGCTACTATGGGCTCTAGCATAGTTGACTAAGTTACGTGAAGCTCTTGAAGAGGTAGATCAGCAGGTAGTGGGTTTGTAGGTTTGGTATGGTCTGCCCGGAGTAGAGAGTTAATTTTTCTGAAATACTATGTCTAGGTCATCCGTATCTCAAACACCATGTAGTGCGAGAAATAAACGGAGGCGATCGAGTCTTGTGGGGAAAAGTGCTCAAACCTCTGCAGAGTGTACAATCTAATCATGGTTAGCCGTGTCCCCGGTTATGGACAATTATGAGTATCTAGTACTTGAGTATTCACATGTATCTCATCACTCTTAACTAATATTGTTGGGTTGTTAACTACTTTAATTGGGATTGAGTTGGGTTATACCTTATCAATGATGTTTCAACCACCATGATAGTTAAATAAAATTTATTCCTTTGTTGTAGGAAGAAATTGGCTTTTCGCAAAATCATAACCATAGAGCTTTCCACCAGCCAAATATGCATGTAGTGATAGCATTATTCTGTTCCTACTCTATTGTGTTATATTGCCAAGATATTCCATGTGCTGAATTGTTTTCGGCTGCAACATATTATGTTGCGACTTTTCAAACGAGGAGTAGGGTTCGATAGGTCGCTGCTGCGGCAGCTCAGCTATACCGCTGGAGTTGATGGACTCACTTTATCTTCCAAGCCTTCCGCTGTTATCGCATTAGATGGCCCTAAGCCATATTATTGTAATAAGTTCTCTTTGAGACATTCGATGTAATAAGTGTGTGATTGCTACTCGTTATAAATCCTTCGAGTAATGTGTGTGTCAAGATTATCGATCCGTGGATGACATCGAACACGTAGACTTGACCATCCGAGGTCGGGTCACTACAAGATGGTATCAGAGCACATGCTGAGTGTAGGACACGGCCATTAAGATAAACCATAGGTCACTCTTCTCTACTCATTTATGACTCCTCTCCATTTTTCTACTCTTTAGGATGACGGAGATGAAGAACAAGTTTGCAGAACCGGATGAAGAAACACCTTTTGGACGCCACTTGAAGGAAGTCACTAGGTACTTGAACATTGGAATACCAAGCTTCACCGGGACGTACAACGCCACCTTACCTGAAGAGGAGCGATGGACGATTCAAGTACAAGTTCCAGGAAGGACGTTCTCGCCAACTTCTAAGCCCATAGAATTTTCTTTCAAAGCACCCACCTGGAGTCTAGGCAAGAGTATGGCAGCTCACATTACCATGGGACATATTGGAGAAGTCTACAACAGGGAGCTTAAAGACACCATCTATCAGATATGTGAGCACCGAGACGAGCAATGGGAAGTAATCAGCACCAAGAAAGATAGATCCATTGCAGCTTTCATCCAGGAGCTAAACCAGCACATTCGACGTCAGGAGAACCAGATATGCGCAGATATGATGGAGTTGAAGAAGGCTGTCGGATTTTGGGTTCCGGCAGACCCTTAAGGTTCGAACACTGGGGTGCGCGCGGAGATTCGCCCTCTACCTACCTGTACCACGCCGCCTCGCTAAGATCTAAGCTATGAAAGGAGCAACACAAGAGACACAAGGTTTATACTAGTTCGGGCCACCGTTGTGGTGTAATACCCTACTCTAGTTTGTGGTGTGGTGGATTGCCTCTTAGGCTGATGGTGATGAACAATACAAGGAAGAACAGCCTCGCGACGGTCTGTTCTTGGCCGGGGCGATGAACTGCTAGGGGGAGTTCAGTCGTCTTCTCTCTCTTTCTCTCTTCTTGGATCCAGCTATTGATTCGATCGAGCTCAAGATCTCGATCCAGCTCAAGCTATTCCGGGTCGGATCCAGATGCCTCTAGCTCTGTGTGTGGCTAGTCCTATTTATAGACAGAGGCCCTGGGCCTCTTCCCAAATATTGAGCAGGAAGGGCACCAACAATTGGCCATTTTGAAGGGGAACATCCGTACACTTATCCCGACTAAAGTTGGTCCTCGCCGTCAAAGGCTCGTGGTGACGCCGGCTTGGGCTCCACAATGACTTCCTTCCCGCCGTTGGACTGGTCTTGGTCTTGTTGCACCAAATGGACGCTTTGCTTGATGCTCTCGCCGTGCTTGCTCCTTTGCACCAAAGAGGAAAGGAGGACATCTGCTGGCTGGCGCCCACTGGCGCCTCTTGGTCTTCATGGCTTGCGCCATGGGCACCTCATGAGGTACCCCGCCTTGATCTCTCCCTCCTCGCAAGCCACCGACGAGGCTGCAGGCTCGAGGAAGCTCCTGTCGTCCGCCTGCCTCATGAGGCTTGGCCCCTCGCGAGGGTCTTGAGCTTGTGTTGATGGAGATGGGCCGTGATGGGTCCCCTTGAGCCACGCCAGAGCCACAGTGTGCAAGCCGGGGACCCCTGCTCCTGTAACGCCGACAAGAGCCCCTGTGCCCAAGGCGCGCCCGGACTCGGCCGAGCAGAGAGGCGAACGGCAAGTGGCGTGCGGGTCTTAACAGCCTGCGGCCTTGGGCTCGCGTGGCGGTTGATTGACGTGGGTGCCTTAGCAACCGCATGAAGTCAATAAAGGAGCGGCCCGCCTAGGCTTTGCTTCCCTTGCTTTCTCCGTTATCGCCGATCCCTTTCTTGCGCCTCTCCTTCCTGCCTCTGAAATCTTCAGATCCACTTCGACCGACGCCCTAGCAAGGCATGGCGCCGCTGCACTCTCGCCGATCTTTGCACGCTGTTCTCGACTCGCCGAACGTGTCGGAGGCGAGCCTTGCCCGGGTGCGCCAGATGGCGGCGGCGCATGGCATCGATGGGGCGAAGGTGTTCAAGGCCGGCTCCGCCCTCCCTAAGGGCCAAGGGAGCACCTTCTATCTGCTCTTTGTAAGTGTCATTGTTGCCGGTCCGATGCCTCCTTTTCCGAAGTTCTTCTTCTCTGTCCTCCGCCATTACAAGCTACAAGCTCGTGATCTCCACCCCAACTTTTTTCTCCTCCCGGCGATCTTCACTTACTATTGTGAGGCTCACGCGGGTGCAGCCCTCAAAGGGCCTCGCTGCTGGCGCCACTATTTCTCCCTCCGACCTCTCATGGTTCCTTCTCTGCGCAGCGAAGTTTCTGTCACAGACGGTAGCTCCATCGCCATTTCAACCCCGGAAGAGGATTGAGGGCTTCAGGAGCAAGTGGGTCTTGGTAGATGTTGGGCGCATCCACCCTCGGCTAATCTTGCCCACGGAGCACCCCATACAATCCGATGAATGGTCTCGAGTGGAGCTCATGGACCCCCAGACGAGGCCGGTGTTGGAGAAGATGGACATGGATCTAAGGTCAGCCAGATGATGGCGCGGCGGTTGACCGCTGCTGTCGTCAGCCGAGGGAATTCTCGAGCACCAGCTGGCTCCGCCGCTAGTACCCACTTCCAATGTGGAGGCCCCACCCGAGCCCTCGCGGTCTTGGCCGACGAAGACCTGCTCATGGGTTCTCCAATCTTGGTTGGGGCGACGTGGCGAGGTTGAGGGCGCCCCACGCCTGCTCCTCCGTGACGACCGGGAGCAGGTAGTCAATGTCCATGCCTCGTCTTCAACGGGACGGGCCCGTGCCCTGAGGCTCCCGAGGAACCGTGGATGTGTCCTCCGCGACTCCAGCGAGGAGAAGGGAGAAGGGAGCAGGAAGGAGGGCTCGACCGAGGCGACCGACGGAGAGTCGAGGGCTCCTCTCCCCGCCCCAAGTCCTGCTCACACTCTCACCGAGCGCATTTATTTTACGACGAGGATGATGACGAGCAGGGCGGCGAAGCTACCCCCGTCCCAAGAAGGACAGACTGGCTGGTCCCCGCTGGTCTGCCCTGCATCGAGGCGATCCGCAGGCGCACCTCCTGCTCCCGAGCTCCTTGAGGCTGATCCTTGTAGCCGGATCTCGGGCTTCAAGTATGGCCGGAGGTTGCTCGAGCTCGCGAGCAATGACCAGTGAGTGCTCGATTCCTGTCTTATTTCTTGTTTTGTCGTTGAGGCTTGACGTCTGTATCTCTTGGCTAGGCTGGCGCCCGCGGCAAAGAAGCCGAGGGGATCTCCTGAGGTTCCGTCTAGGGTAGCGCCTCCGCACGTGAAAGAAGGTGACCGTGATGCACGGGACTCTCCTGCCCTGTCACCCTCGAGAGGCCTTGTGGAGCTGGCTGGGGCGAGCTCAGCTCCCATGGCCCAAGCGACTCCTGAGGTGTCCCTGCCTGATGCCACCGCCACAGCTGTTGGGGCGCAGCGAGTCCCGCCAGACACCATGGTTACGTTGCCGCTTTCTCCTCCTACCCCACCGCTGCTGCCTCCGACTCCTCCTACTGCTCGATCGTGGTGCCGCCGAACAGACCGCTGCGGCAGGATCTTTTGGGCGCCACCCTTGTCCGTGGCCGGGCGCTTGAGTTGGCTTCGGCTGGATTCGCTCCGACGCTTCAATCCGGGCGGCACTGGTCCAGGCCTTGACAACTTGCGACGAGGAGAAGCAGGCCGTCCTTGGGGCGAAAGCTGCTCGCGACGCCGCCTTGGGGGAGGTGGCCGACGTCCGAGGTCGCTGCAAGGCACTGGAGAGCGAGCTGCAGGGCCTGCGGGACCAGCTCGCCAAGGAGGTCCGCCTTCGCCAAGAGCAGGAGGAAGGCATGAAAGCTCGCGAGGTGGCCATCAAGGATCAGGACGCCAAGCTCAAGAAGCGCCGTGAACGCCTAGGCGCGCTGGTGCAAGAGTTGGAGGCGAGGAAGGTCGAGCTGGACGGCAAGGCACGGGTCCTTGCCGAGGATCGCGTGGCCTTCACAGATATGGAGGTGGAGGCTCGCACCTTGCTGAGGGAGCTTTATGATAGCGGCCTGGAGAGCCCGCTGGCCGGCGCAGAGGACGGCCCCGCCAAGATGCTTCCCTTCCTGGTTCGCGCTCTTGAAGATGTCGCCCTTGGCCTTGGCCCCACGGCCGAGGCCGAGGCGCGGTCTTGTCTTCTCGCCACTGACGCTGGTCCTCACCTCGCCTACCTTCGTGATCCCAACGCCGACCTCGACACTGGCTGGAGCCAGCGAGCGGCGAGCTTGTTAGCGCTGCCGGGCCGAGGCCGTGAAGGGTCGTAAGGCTCACTGGGAAGTTCCGGCCTTCAAGACTAAGCCGAAGCGGGCGCCGCTAACCCTGCGGCTCCACAAGGCGAACCCGCCACAGCAGCTCCGCCGACAAGTGACTCCATTGTGGCTCATGTTCTACTTTTAATTCCTGCACATGTATCATGCCTCGGGAGGCGTTTAAACTTGCATTTATGCTAGGATAACAGTTATGGACTGTAATATTTGCTTTTGAATTCCTTGAAATTTGCGCTTTTCCTTCCTACTTGCTTGTGTTCTACACCGGCAGAGCCCGCCCCCCAAGATACCTCAGCCATTGTTAGCCCCGACCGAAACCAGGACGGGACCAAGGAATGAGGGGCTACGTGACAAGTTTGGCTCTCGAGTCGCGATGCTCGTGGAGTCCCCTTGGCGCATTTAACAACAAGTAGGGAGGTGAGATGTGGGTGGATCTACCGTTTCACGCCCGCAGAGCCTGGCTCGCAGATACCTCAACCGCCGTTAGCCTTTCGAACTAAGGAGTGAGGGGCTACGTGACCAGTTAGGCTCCTGAGTCGCGATGCTCAGAGTCCCCTTGACGCCAAACGGCTTTGCACCTTGGCTCCGGCCGGGAGGGACACGCGATGAACCAGGCCCGAGGGGCTCGGCTGGGTGGCGGCGTCTGGCGTGACCCAGCGCAGCCCCGTGCCCAGCCCTCGCGGCACTCCCGAGGGGAGGAGTTGCGATGAGGCCGACATCGAGCCTGGGCCCCTAAGGTTGATGCAGCCTGGGGCCACCTCGCTTGTTTATCACCAGTGAGCATAGCGCTCCAGATGTGTATGGGCATAGCCACCTCGGTAGTGTCGCCACCAACAAGGAGCATGGTGCTCCCACTAGTGCGTGGGGGGCCCGGAGGAGCCCTGGGCGTGCAGCCCTGCCCCGACACGTGGCTGGCACGCAGGGGCTCGACGAGGTGTATCTGGGCACCTGTGAGCCAGCAGGACTCACGGGCCCTACCTCAAGGCGGGTTGCGCCTGCACTGGGCCTTATCTTGTGATGTGTTCCGCAGATTTGGTTAGATGCCGCGCCCCACGCCCTCGGTCCTGCCTCGAAGCTGGTCTCAGCCATCGCTGGTATGCTAGGTCGCGATGCCGTGGACAAGGCCGAGGGTGAGGGCTGAGAGCCAATAGGAGCCCCGAGTCGCGATGCTCGTGTACCCCCTTTAACGTGCAAGCGGTCGACATGAACGAAGAGAAGGTGCCATGGATTGGCATCAACTAACAAGCATGATGGGTCGAACGCATGACCCGAAATAAACGCAAGAGGGATACATGCCGCCGGGTCTGGCCCGAGCGACTTGGGGATGATGCAGCCCAAAGGGCGCCCCAAACAAGGTAAGCTAGGAACAGGAAGTAAAAGGGATACATGCCGCAGGGACAGACCCACGCGGCCTGGGAATAATGCAGCCCTGGGGGGCACTCCCAGCCGGAAATGAAACTTGAAAGATGTCACCTGGTAGCGTTGAACACGAAGGGTGTTGGTGCAGCAGACTGTGGGCTACGGAGCCGATCTCACGAGCCCCTGTGCTCTGGGGCCTCGGGAGGCTCCGTGGCGCTGGTGGCTCCTCGTGGACCATCTCCATCTCCGCCAGGGCTGCGGAACGCTTGGCCTGTTGAGCCTCCAGGATGTCCCTCACGAGGCGCTGGTACGTGGCGGCCGCGTTTGGCAAGCCGTAAGGCATCCGAACGTAGCTGTGGGGTGGACCTTCGCAGCGCCCCACGCGAGAGGGCCAGAGGCGCTCCTCGAGAGGCGGCTCTGCTGAGCCCTAGTATGTCGATGCAGACGCGCGCAGCCCACCATCCTCGCCTGGATGGGGAGCTACGGAGGTAAGCGGGGCTGCCACTCATGACTCTTGACTCTCGCAGCTCCCGAATGATCTTGCCGACGAACTCCCGAGGGTTTGGCCCTCCTTGCCTTGCTCCTTCTTGAGGGAAACGTGTCAAACACGCCCAAGTGGTGCCCAAGCGCCTCCTCGTGACCTTAGCAAGGTCGGTGGCCTCCAGGGGAGCCCCCGAGCCCTGCCTCGAGGAGGGCGCCGGGCGGCTTCCTATGCGCGAGAAGGAGGTTCCTCGAGCAGTGCACGACCTCGAGGGGCCTACCTCCCGAGGGGCCGGGCCGGACGACGCCTTCTTCTTCTTGGGGCGGTCTGGAAGCCTCCTACTCCGCGATCCGGTCTTCCAAAGGATGCGGCATGAAAGGCTCGCCTGTGGAGCACATGCGCCTTTTCTTCTCGTGGCACCGTGATGACTCCGCCACTTCGGCATCTTGAGGACGCTAGTCGGGTGGGTTACGCCATGAACTTGGCCAGCGCTGGGTACCCGAGGATGGCGTTGTATGTCGCTAATGTGGGCGACGCCAAGTCGGCGAGCTCGGTGCGGTAGTTGTTGCGCAGTAATCAAGGTGACCGGAGGCTAACCTGCCCGATCGATTGTGGAGCCGCCGGTGACTCCAGAAAGGCTTGGTTGGTCAAGCTGATTGTAAGGCACTTGGAGATTGTTGAACGCTTCCACAGACAGGACATTGAGCCCCGCCCAGCCATCGGCGAGGGTCTTGGTGACTAGCACGCTGTCGATGATTGGGAGCAAAGCATTGGGAGGACTCCGTTGGCCGCACACTTGAGCTGATCCGTTGAGCTGAACGTGATGGTGCACGCCGACCACCTGATGGGGCGTGTGGCTTCGAGCTTGGGAAGGACTGCATTCACTTCACGGGCGAACTGCTTGAAGATACATTGAGAGGTCAGCTTGAGCTCCGCCCAGATGCAGCGATCGCTGCTGCCCCGGAAGCCCCCAGCCCCATCGTCTCCGATGATGGTCTTCATTTCTCCTTGGCTGCGTGGCAGAGGAGAGAATCCAGCGTTGTTTTGCGGGCGATCTCGCGAGGCTGATCCTCCACCTCCTCGCGAGGCGGGTCATGCCAGCGATCCTCGCGAGGTTGGTCGCGCCACCTTGGCGGGGGCCACGGTCTTCCCAGCGCCCCGCTCCTTCCTCCTCCTCGGTCAGAGCCCCGGTCGCTGCGGCCGGACGCCGGCCGATCCTCCTTCTCGCATGGCTCGGAGCTCTTGACATTCGATGGTGTTGTGGTGTGGAGGTCGTGGTACACGCAGCACCACCTGCCCTTGGAGGACTCGGGCTGATCTCTGCCCCGCTTGGTGTCTGGTTCCGCCACGAGCACGGGCAGCCCCTTGCGCTTCACATCCTTGGCCTTGACTTCTTCTCTCTCGGGTCTGCAGCAAGCAGCTCGAGGAGGAGAGACGCCTTCCTCAGCCCTCGGCGCACTTGGTCGCCAAGTTGAACAGCTCCAAGGAAGTGCACAAGTCTTCATGATCGCCAGCCTCCTCCTTCATCTTGACGCCGCAAGACACCGCCGGAGAAGGCGGAGATGATGGCCTCTCGGTCACCTTGGGAATCTTGAGGCGTGTTGTTGAAGCGCTGGATGTATTTTTGCAGGGTCTCTCCTGGTTGCTGCTTGATGCGGGCGATGTCGCCACGGGCGGGTGGCCGTCACGCAGTACCTTTGAAGTTGGCGATGAATCGAGCACGATCTCGCCCCAGAGGAGATCGCACTGGGCCAGGTTCAGAGCCAAAAGGGCCCCGCCCTGAGCGCCATGGGAAACCAGTTCGCCATGACCTTCTCGCCTCGCTGGCGGCTTCGATGCCCAGCTCGTAGAACTGGAGGAACTCTGCGAGGTCGGCCGTACCGTCGTAGCGAGGAGGCAGGTCCGGCTTGAACTTGCCGGACCACGCGACGCTGCGCAGCTCGGGGGTGAAGGCACGGCAGCCAGCTGTGGCCATGGGAGGCCTTGGGTGACGAAGAGCTTGGTCTTGCGGGTCCCCATGCGCTGCAGCTGGGAGCAGCGCGGGGTCTTGACGTGCCGGAGCAGGAGCGTGGTCGCGACGAGCTGGAGCGGGAGCACTCGGGCAGCTTCTTGCGGACGGGGGACCTCCTTGCAGTTCTCCTCTTGCCGCGCTAGCACCGGACGGAGCGGGTTCCGCCCGGGGACCACGCACCTTGGGGCCAGGGCGCCTTCTTGAGGGGGAGGCGGCCGAGGCGCCCCCGGAGCTTCGTCGCCCGCGACAGGCGGGTGCGGTGCAGCGGGACGGACGGCGCGGGGAGCCCCCTTCGGCGTGGACGAGCTCGGCGACGCGTCGAGCCACTTCGAGACGCCCTCGATGGGACGGTAGCGCAGGGAGCTCGTTTCGCCGCTGGCGAGCGCAGCTCGAGTTTCCATGGGCGCGCGGAATGCGCGAGACGAAGAACTAGCCGGGCGAGTGAGGGGGTAGCAGCAGGCGACCGCCTTGCCTCACGGAGGGATGCCGACGATGCTTGTTGCTCGTTTCCGCCGGGCCGGTGGCGGCGTTGACGGCAGGCGACGGGAACGACGAGGGCGCCCGCCGACGGGGCTGTCTGGCGACGCGAAGCAAGAGCGCTCAAGGCCGCGCTGGCCCGACGAAGGCCGACATGGATGCGGTGGTCGACGGAGAACAGGGCGGCGGAAGATTTAATTCCAAGCACTTTACCGGGCGCGCTAAATGTCGGATTTCGGTTCGCGCACTTAAGGTTCGAACACCGGGTGCGCGTGGAGATTCGCCTCTACCTACTGCACTCGCCACCGCTAAGATCTAAGCTATGAAAGGAGCAACACAAGAGACACAAGGTTTATACTAGTTCGGGCCACCGTTGTGGTGTAATACCCTACTCTAGTTTGTGGTGTGGTGGATTGCCTCTTGGGCTGATGGTGATGAACAATACAAGGAAGAACAGCCTCGCGAGGGTCTGTTCTTGGCCGGGGCGATGAACTGCTAGGGGGAGTTCAGTCGCCTTCTCTCTCTTTCTCTGTTCTTGGATCCAGCTATTGATTCGATCGAGCTCAAGATCCCGATCCAGCTCAAGCTATTCCGGTCGGATCCAGATGCCTCTAGCTCTGTGTGTGGCTAGTCCTATTTATAGACAGAGGCCCTGGGCCTCTTCCCAAATATTGAGCGGGAAGGGCGCCAACAATTGGCCATTTTGAAGGAGAACATCCGTACACTTATCCCGACTAAAGTTGGTCTCTCCGCCAAAGGCTCGTGGTGACGCGGCTTGGGCTCCACAATGACTTCCTTCCCGCCGTTGGACTGGTCTTGGTCTTGTTGCACCAAATGGACGCTTTGCTTGATGCTCTTGCCTGCGCTTGCTCCCTTTGCACCAAAGAGGAAAGGAGGACATCATGCTGGGCTGGCGCTCACCGGGCGCCTTGGTCGTCATGGCTTGCATCATGCGCACCTCGTGAGGTACCCCGCTTGATCTCTCCGCCTCGCGAGCCAGCCTCGACGAGGCCGTGCTCGAGGAAGCTCTCGCTGTCCGCCTCATGAGACTTGGCCCCTCGCGAGGGTCTTGAACTTGTGTTGATGGAGATGGGCCGTGATGGGGCCCCCTTTGAGCCACGCTGCAGGCCGCAGGCAGGCAAGTCTGGGGACCCCCGTTCCCAGAACGCCGACAAAGGCGAAGACCAGGATCATCGAACTGGAGGAAGAACTCAAGTTTACACGCGATGGATATGAGGAGGAAATCAAGACACTACTAGAGAAGAACGACGACCTAGTCATGAAAATCGGAGTATTCATGCGAGGACCAGCACCGGAAGAAGAAGACGACGGCCCCACCTGCCTGGACAACTACATCATCATCGACGACACCGATTCCGATCCAAGTGCTGATGATTACGAAGACGAAGCTGGAGCAGACATCATGGAGTCTTCCACCGATCAAAATTTCTAGATGACCACCATATATTAGTAGTATTTCTCCCATGTATCTAGTAGTAGTTGAGCACTTTTGCGATAGTTCTAGATCGTCTGTAAGCCCTTGCTTGATTGATTGAGTGAAATGATTGTGTTTGCCTCATATGCATATGGGTAGTGTTTTCTCATTAGACCTTTTTCTCTATTCTAATCTCTTCCATCTAAACCCTCGATGCCTCCGAGACGTGACACCGGTTTTGTTTTCCCACCGAGCTCACCTGGGCTTGATCCAAAGCAAGCAAAATGCCTTGATGCAATTGCTAGTTCAGAACCAGGGCAACAACAACAACAATAACCCGTTTCCTGAGGTTACAACCGCCGGTGTTTTCCAGTAGCACCGAGTCAATAGTTGCTGATGATTGGCTATGCGGTATTGGAAGGGAGTTAACCACCGCTGGATGCACGGATGCTGAGAAGGTGCGCTTTGCCGCACATCAATTGGATGGACCAGCAGCCACATGGTGGGAGAATTACACGGCTACTTTTCCTATAGCCAATGTCACTTGGGACCAGTTTCAGCAAGCTTTTCGCATGGCCCATGTCTCAACTGGAGCCATGCAGATGAAGAAGCGTGAGTTTCGCAACTTACGCCAGGGGAACCATACTGTAGCTCAGTACGTGGATGATTTTAGTAAGTTATCACGCTATGCCCTTGATGATGTGGCCACAGATGCCGCAAGGTGAGAAGTTTATGGAAGGGCCGAATAAATGAGATGAGCATGCGCTTGATGGTGGCAACTTTCAACAACTACCAGAGTTGGTAGACAAGGCCCTTATGATGAAGGAAGCAGCAGCAAATTGAGATCCGTAAGAGGAAATATGGACAAGGGAAGTACAACTCAGGAGCTCAACAGAAGCCTCGCTTAACCCCAAACTCGGGAGGACTTGTTCATAATCATGGAGGTCACAACCACACTGGAGGAGGATCGCATAACCACAATGGTGCTAAGAATGGGAATGGGAACAGAGTTAATAACAATCGAACCGCCCAACCCTCTACACCCGCCAAAAGGGACCTAAGTCAAGTTACTTGCTTTAAGTGCGGGAAGACAGGGAACTATGCCAATGATTGCCCTGAAGGACGGAATGGAAACGGAAATGGGAGCGCTGGAAAGAAGCCCAATCCATTCAACAAAGGACAAGTGAACCACGTTAACGTGGAGGAAGTTGAAGAGCAGCCGACGCGTGATAGGTGAGTTTTTGGTTAAGTCATTTACCGCTCTTGTTCTTTTCGCATCGAGCATCGATTCATACATATCAAGGGATTTGTGGATAAGTTTAAGCTACCAACCCAAACCCTTAGGACCCCACTTTTAGTGAGCTCGCCTGGAGCAGAGTACATGGCTAGCCGATGGTGCAACCAGATACCCCTAACCATTGGCACACATGTTTTTCCGTCTGACCTAATTATCTTGGAGTCGCAAGGATTGGATGTGATATTAGGTATGGACTGGATGTCAAAGTATGGAGGAAGCATTGACTATGCTAGAAAGTCAATTTACCTTACCACCCCGGAGGGAAAAAGGATTAAGTATGTATCTAGGCATGTGCCTAGGAGGAGCCAAGTGAATGCCCTCACGGGAGTTGTACAGAAGGAAGTGCCTGCAGAAAGGATTTTCCGGATGTTTTCCTGTAAGAGTTACTGTGCATGCCACCGGATCGAGACATCGAATTCTGATAGAGCTATTGCCAGGTACAGGGCCAATATCCAAGAGACCTTATCGGATGCCCGCAAATGATCTGGAGGAAATTAAGAAACAGATCAAGGAGTTATTGGAGAAAGGATACATTCGACGGAGTTCATCACCTTGGGGAGTTCCAGTGCTTTTGGTGGAGAAGAAGGATAAATCCCTAAGGATGGTTGTTGATTACCGAGCCTTCAATGAAGTAACGATAAAGAACAAGTATCCATTACCGATGATCAATGATCTGTTTGATAAGTTGCAAGGAGCTAAGGTGTTTTCGAAGATTGATCTACGGTCGGGATACCATCAGTTGAAGATTCGAGAGAAGGATATACCAAAGACAGCGCTTACCACGCTATGGATTATATGAGTATATCATGTCGTTTGACCGACTAACGCCTCGCCTATTTCATGAGTATGATGAACAAGGTGTTCATGGAGTATTTGGACAAGTTTGTTGTGGTGTTCATTGATGATATTATGGTATACTAGAAGAACGAAGAGGAGCACAAGGAGCACTTGCGTTTGGTTCTCGAGAAACTCAGTGAACACCAGTTATACGCCAAATTCAGCAAGTGCGAGTTTTGGTTGAACGAAGTTGGATTTGTTGGGCATGTTATATCAGGAAAAGGTATAGCAGTGGACCCCAGCAAGGTTCAGTCAGTCATTGAATGGTTGGCACCCACTTCAGTTGGTGAGATCCGCAGTTTCCTAGGACTCGCAGGGTATTATCGGAGATTCATTGAGAATTTTTCCAAGATTACTAAGCCAATGACTGAATTGCTGAAGAAGGATACTAAGTTTAAATGGACAGAGGATTGCTAGGAAAGTTTTCAGGAGTTGAAGAAATGGTTGACTATAGCCCCAGTGCTAACACTGCCAGATATCCATAAGGAGTTTCAAGTATATTGTGATGCCTCACGCTTGGGACTTGGATGTGTGCTTATGCAGTACGGAAAGGTTGTTTCGTATGCCTCACGACAACTGAAGCCCCATGAGTTGAACTATGCCACGCACGATTTGGAGCTAGCAGCCGTAGTGCATGAGTTGAAGACTTGGAGACATTATCTTATTGGAAATCATTGTGATGTGTACACGGATCATAAGAGTTTGAAGTACATTTTCACATAGAAGGAATTCAATCTTAGACAGAGGAGATGGTTGGAGCTTATAAAGGATTATGACATGAAGCTGCACTATCATCCAGGAAAGGCCAATGTCGTAGCAGACTCTTTGAGCCGGAAGAGTTACGCTAATATCCTTGAAAGTAAGGGATTGTCGAAGGAGTTAGAGGAAGATATCATGGAACTCCAGTTGGAGATTGTTCCAAGAGGTTTCATTGCAACAATGGAGGTTCAGTCTACATTGTTGGACAAGATTCGAGAAGCTCAGAAGGAAGACAAAGAGATTGCTGAGATAAAGGAGAAGATGAGCAAAGGAAAGGCCAAGGGTTTTCGCGAGGATGAGCACGATACCTTATGGTTTGAAGACCGAGTTTATGTGCCCAATAACCCAGAGATCAGGAAGTTAATACTTCAGGAGGCTCATGACTCACCATACTCGATACACCCCGGAAACACCAAGATATACTTGGATTTGAAAGAGCATTTTTGGTGGACTGGTATGAAGAAGGATATTGCCGAGTATGTAGCCGTATGTGATGTATGTCAGAGAGTGAAGGCAGATCATCGGCCAGCAGGATCTGTTATGTAGCCTATGCCGATACCCGAATGGAAGTGGGAAAACTTGGCATGGACTTTATCACCGGATTGCCCAGACCAAAGCGGATATGACTCAATATGGGTAGTAGTGGATCGCTGACCAAAGTGGCTGACTTCATCCCAAGTGAAAACAACTTATACCAAGGCAAAGTTGGCCAAGATATATATGTCCAGATCGTATGTTTGCATGGAGTTCCGAGGACCATCATATCGATAGAGGAACACAGTTTACTTCAAAGTTTTGGCATCAGCCATAATTGCACCTTGGGTACTAGATTGGAGTTCAAGACAAGATTCCACCCACGTATGATGGATGACAGAGAGAGTCAACCAGATTCGGAGGACATGTTAAGAGCCTCGTGGCGCTAGACTATGGATCTAGTTGGGATGACAAGTTTACCTTACGCAGAGTTCTCATACAACAATAGCTACCATGCCAGTTTGAAGATGGCACCGCTCAAGCTCAGTATGGACGCAGATGTAGAACACCTCTTATGTGGGATGAGGTAGGAGACCGTCAGTTGTTTGGACCAGATTTGATCAAAGTGTCTGAGGAGAAGGTTAAACTGATCCGCGACAGATTGAAGATTGCCTACCCAGCAGTAAGAGTTATGCAGACTCAAAACACAAGGAGGTAACCTATGAGATTGGAGATGAGCTCTATCTGAAAGTATCACCCTTGAGAGGAGTGAAACGTTTAGGAGTTAAGGGAAAACTAGCTCCGAGATTTGTAGGACCGTATCGTGTTTTGGAACGGATGGGAGAAGTTGCCTAAAAGCTGGAGTTACCTGAAGGATTGTCAGGAGTTCACGATGTGTTCCACGACGCAAGTGAAGAAGTGTCATGCTGAGATGGCCGATATACCGTTAAGAGATACAAGGCTCTGGAGGCGTATACAGCTTGGACAAGAATATGACTTATGAGGAGAAGCCAAGAAGATTCTTGACTTTGACAGCCGAGTCACTCGCAAAGAAGGTTATCAAGTTTTGCAAAGTTCAAAGGAGCCACCATACCGAGGAGGAAGCCACCTGGGAACGAGAAGATGATATTCGCAAGGACCACCCGCACCTATTTTCTAGTTAACCGAATCTCGAGGACTAGATTCATCTTAAGGGGGGTAGGTTTGTAACATCCCAAATTTTCAATCTGGAATGTTAAACATAGGTCATTCATGCATATCATATTTTACTGCGTCTTCGTTCCGCAAATCCTTGAAATCCAAAGCAACTCAAGGACCCTCGGAGAGAGTTGGGGATTTTTTCGGTTTCATATTTGATTTTTATCAAATACTGAGAACGAGGATTTTTTTATTTTAATTATTTTTCTCTCCGGAAAAATATTTCATATTAAAAATAAATGAGGGGAGATAATATGACTTCTCCAAAACAATTGAAATATTGGAGGAAAAATGTTAAAATCATTAGTTCGATTTTTATTTGGTTTTTATTTGGAATTTATTTGCCCTAGAAAAATTGCACTTTTTCAAAAAAATTGCATTTAGGGCCAAGAAAATGTTCATCTCGTTCTAAATATTTCATTTAGACGGTGACAATTTGTTTTGGCATTTTAGAATTTTTATTTTATTTTATAGGAGTTTTTCGTCATGGAATAATTTAAAAATCCTGCAGCCCACTCAGACCCGATCGGGTCGAGGCCCAGCCAGCCAGGCCGGCCCAAGCCGCCGCCGCCTTCCTCACGCTGGGCCACCGTGTCCGAGGCGGACATCGCCACCGCCACGCCGCTTGCCCCCTCTCTCAAGCCACTGGACCCTCCTTAAATACCAAGACCTCTCGTCACTCAAGACCGCCACCGCCGAGCCGCCCGAGCCCGAGCCCGAGCGCCGCCCCTCCCTAGCCGCCGCCACTCGGAGCCTCCGCCGCCTTTAGCCACCCCGCCGAGCCTGAGCCCCGCCGGAACCCCCGCCGGAGTCGAGCAAGGTAGCCGCCTGGCGTCCTTAAGCTCAAGAAAACTGCTTGCTTTTTTAGAAAATCCTAGGTTTTTCGTTTTTTATTTATTTAGATCGGTTTATTTCTTCGGTTTATCTATTTAGCGAGCGTTTGCTTGTTCGCTCGTTTTAACGATCGCGTTCTTCGTTAGGTTCAGATAACGAACGTTCATTCGTTAAGCTATTCGTCGCTTTTCTTTTTCTCGGATTTATTCCGCGATTTTTCTGATCGCGATTTCTGATCCGATTTCCATTCCAGTTTAACTTTTCGCTCGTTTATCAGAATCAGGCGATTCAAGTGCCTAGAGTTTCGTCTCGAAACCCTCTTTCCGAATAACCAACTCAAACAAGTTTTTGCCTCTGTAAAATTTGACCCTAGTTCAGATTAGTAAATGGATCTTATTTCTTTCGCCGTTTGAGTTTTGTTGCTTCGTTTGGTTTGATTCTTTTTGCGAACCGGAGTTCTTAAGTTGAAATTTCTGGTCAGCCTCTTTAGTTGAAGTTTTGCTTGTGCGTCTTTGCTTGTTGCTTATGTATGCTATTGTTTGCTTGCGATAGAATTCCCGGAGTGCGAAGCGTGTTACGACGAGTCTCTAGGGTTCACGGATCGTCAGCAAGGCAAGTAACACTTTGATCATACTCTTTTCATACCCAGTTTTTATGCAATAGTTTCAATCCTCAAACATTGCATTGATTAGGATGTCATTAACTTGTGGGTTGGGAAGTAGTAGTTGAGGTAGAACCTATTGCCCTGTTACTATCAAACCCTTGGGAGTTATTTCTACGTGTTGCTTATATTGCTATGCTATGCCCGTAGACGTGGTTGGGTTTGAGTGAATCCATGACAGATGTGAGATTGTTAATTAATGGTTTAATTTAAGGTGGCAACTTTAATACACATCTGGGTGGATTGGGGCACCTGGGGAACCCAGTGTTGTTTGTTTTGTTTTTGAAATCCCGGTACCGTGTGGATCTTCCTATGGGCGCCACCCAGGCTCAAAGGAACTGAGATTATTCATGCTAGAAACTTCCCTGTGCAGCCAAAAGCTATTATGGGCTCTAGCATAGTTGAGTAAGTTACGTGAAGCTCTTGAAGAGGTAGATCAGCAGGTAGTTGGTTTGTAGGTTTCGTATGGTCTGCCCGGAGTAGAGAGTTAATGTTTCTGAAAGACAATGTCTCGGTCATCCGTTTCTCAAACACCATGTAGTGCGAGAAATCAACGGAGGCGATCAAGTCTTGTGGGGAAAAGTGCGCAAACCTCTGCAGAGTGTACAATCTAATCATGGTTAGCCGTGTCCCCGGTTATGGACAATTCTGAGTATCCAGTACTTGAGTATTCACACGTATTTCATCACTCTTAACTAATATTGTTGGGTTGTTAACTACTTTAATTGGGATTGAGTTGGGGTTATACCTTCTCAATGATGTTTCAACCACCATGATAGTTAAATAAAATTTATTCCTCTGTTGTAGGAAAAAATTGGCTTTTCGCAAAGTCATAACCATAGAGCTTTCCACCAGCCAAATATGCATGTAGTGATAGCATTATTCTGTTCCTGCTCTATTGAGTTATATTGCCAGCATATTCCATGTGTTGACCCGTTCTCGGGCTGCAACGTATTATGTTGCAGACTTTTCAGACGAGGAGTAGGGTTTGATAGGTCGTTGCCGTGCAGCTCAGCTATACCGTTGGAGTTGATGGACTCACTTTATCTTCCAAGCCTTCCGCTGTTATCGCATTAGATGGCCCTAAGCCATATTATTGTAATAAGTTCTCTTTCGAGACATTCGATGTAATAAGTGTGTGCTTGCTACTCTGTTA